>CM040751.1:32026877-32471877 GCA_022829145.1 Albula goreensis | reverse complement strand
TGCTGATGTATCTCCAGGTCCAATTACCCAAGGCAAGGTCTCTCCATCAAACACAGTGGCAGCTGAACACCTGGGGGAGTACAGAGTCAGCATCACTGACACAGTCCAGTTCTCTGAGCACATACTATGACTGTGACGGGCTGCCTGAAAGGTATGCGATTATCAAAAGATAATCCAATCAATTTCACTTTTGTTTAATTGAAAGTGACGGTCTATTACTTGCAAACCACTACTGCAGGAGGATTCCTCCGCAAACAGCGCGCAGCTGTAATTTGAATTAATTCACTGGCATTTCATTTGAATGTTTCATCAAAACCCTCCAGGAGGAGGGGAGGAACACCACAGCCAAATACAAAAGAAATATGTTTAAATGGCAATTTCCATGCTGCTCCGTTCACTTCTCCCATAATTACAGGCATTGATGACAGGCAGAAAGCACTTAGGTGTAATTACAATTCTTTTGGAAGCAACAGCTGTTGCCATGATAATGCCGGAGTTGTTGGAACTGGAAGGAATCCTCAGTGGAAAGAGCTCCATAATACAGCAAGTGATTAATATGCTCCCACCCCACCCTCACTATTTTACTTTATTGACATTAAGCCCACACATTCCCCATTTTATTCTCATTTGCAACATGGGGAGGACAGGCGCGCGCCACTTCTGCAACAGAACGGAGGGAGGAGCAGAGACAACGGCGCAGATTGCGAATGTGAGCCGCTACTCTGTCTAATCTAAGGTAGCACGTGGTGCACTTAAATCGCTGCGGACCACTTCAGACATCCGCTGCAGAGATTGTGCTAAAATTGAATACATATTCTTTATTGTATTCATCCTCTTTTGTTTATCTGCCGCGCAGACAATGGATTTTTATATTTCTTCCATGTGAGAGTTCCCTCGAGAAACAGTGAGGAAGGTGAGACTTATTTATTTTGTCAGGCAAGATGACTTTAAAGAGAGACTGCACAGGGGAAAATGGAGGCAAAATGATACTGAGATCTGAGTGAAGCCACAGGTCTCCATTCTTTTATCAGCCCGGGCCATGACAGAAATATTTGGACAGGACTATTAGATTGCATGGGAGTTTCTGTGCGTGTCACTCTCAGCCTCCACCTCATCTAACTCTTTAGACCATGCGAAACATGGCTGTTTTGTCAACACTCATTACCTGCATCAGCGGCTGAGTTTATTCCAGCAAAACAATGACTCACCAATGCATGCTGATGACATGTGTGTGCTCTGAAACTCCAGTGCAATAATTATATCAGAGCCACACATTTCTTCTTTGATTTTTGCCAGTTTAATACGCATAGAGGCGTATGCTATAGAGCTATAGAGCTCATATAGCATTCTCTTGCATTGCCATATAATACAAGTTGTAGTTATGAAACAAAGCAAAATGAATGAAGTATTTGTCTCCTGCAAAGGGCAGCCAGAGTTTCAAATCTCAGAAATGGGCAAATCCTCCCCACTCATAAAATAAAAGGACAAAATATTGTTTTAGACAGTAAGCCATTCCAACAATGGTATACTGCTTTTAACATAAATATTAGACAGAATTGTGTTCATGCTTTTGTTTTCTTCAGTTTTAGACAATAATATTATCTGATTAGTTAGCACTTTTGTCCAGTTATTTTTTCAGTAAAATGACACCTTTTCGATCATGTGTAGTCACTCAATTTAATTTAGCCTCACTACCCTCTTACTAAAAGAGTTTCTTTCATTCATCGGCAATGCCTGTTTTATCAATGGTCAGTAAAGACTGACCAAATTGGTAAAACACATCCACAACTGTTCTGTTCTGCCAAAGAAATGAGACATCCTGTCTCACAAAGGCATTGATGTCAATTTTATTGATGCTTTGGTATCAAGTTTTTGTACTTGTGACTCAGGAGAAACATTTCTTTAAACTTCAGATTAGTTTGAACTCCACAGAGAGGGATTCCCATTGATCCAGCGTGTCAGCTATTCGGTTCCCAGTCTTTTACCACTGCCATTCACTGAAAGAAACACTGATTCTGGATTTGTATTAATATCACTGTGAATTTCACTGTAATTAAAACAGTCATATTAACCTGCTGCACTCTCAGGAGAGGCTGAAAGAAAGTGGTTTATTTCAAATGTTTTTGAGCAAACTGCAGGGACACTTGAACATTTCGTGTAAATCCAGTCCTGTCTTTGTGAAACCAGCCCTTCTGGTCACCTTAATCCAGTGCAAACACGAAGGAAAATGATGTGGAAATATTGTCTTTTTGTTCGTTATAAAACAAGCAAATATCCGCATTAATGAATTAATCTTTCTGTTTAAATAGATATCAAATGTTGGCTTCAGCCAGAATCACCTTGTTTAAGCCTCATCTCTCTGTAATTTTGTGGATGATGTGCTTATCGTTCACCGTACAGACAGTTCCCCCGTCAGAGGGGTCGTCCTCCCCTTCACTCACCACGTACTGCCCTCTTCATCCTCATCCTCATCCTCTATTCCAAACAGAACCACTCACCACATGCGGCTTCCTGACCCCTGTCATTGGTCACAAAGACTCGTTTTTACTCAGGCAGTCCAGTAGACACCTACAGCATTCAAAATGGCACTTTAAAGACTGCCGTGACATTTCCAGCTTCTTTTGATGTTTATAGAACGAGAAAAAGATGTTGCTGCAAAACAATGTCTAATGTCATTTTAATGTGCTATAAAATAGCTATAATTAATCTGACAAAACAATTACTGTACGTTATAAAGGCTATGTTATTAATGATACAAGTTCAAAAAGTGCACTTCATTTAGGGATCTATTAAACAGCAATATTGTCGGTGTTAAAACAACTTTAATGAAAATCAATAAAAAATAATTACACCAAACAGTTGTAATGAGTGCTGATTCAAACAGTGCATTTGGAAATGCACTCTATTATAGTTGATTAAAAACTAAACTGCAATCAAAAGTTATTGGATTCCTGAATAATACAAAAATGATACTTTAACTTTTATTTAAAAAGATCAGCATGTTCATTATTTATTTCTTCAACTACAAGTTATGTTTTTTTTTCCATTCTCTCTTGGTAATTACATCAGATGACATGTCACAGGTGGTATGAGTTGTGCGTTCAGGTATGACAGGCTCCTGGGGCAGGCTGCTTTCAGGTGTGAGGTAATGATAAATGGAATGTTCCTGGGCCTCAGCTCACCCTCCCCGAACCCCGCCCATCTGCATGGCTGTGACTGTTCTGGTGGCTGGGTCTTTCACTGCGTCTGGGGGACAGAGAAATTAAACCTGCCTGTATCCATCTCTGTGCTGTTAAACTGTGCTTTGGCCGCTCTTTTGGACTCAGTTTCTTCATATATCTTTATTAATATACAGTATATGTATGAACAGGTGCCAAACCTGTGCCTACACAACGCTCCTTAGAATGCTGATAAACTAGTTTGTACTGAATAAAGTGTCCAATCAGACCATTGCTCAAGAATGATGGCCTCCAGTTCTTTGACAGATGAAGGAGGAGAAAATCTTCTTGCTCTCAACTATCCAGTATTTCTTGGCTTCCGCACACATAAACCCGTCCAGATGTTATTGCACATTGGCCTTCATTAACATGATTATCGGCTCTGCGAAGCTCTTATTTACAGCTGAGACTGGATCACCGTCCGCAGAATCCCTTCTGCGGCCATTTGAAACCGTTGTTTTGAGGTTTTTATTAATTATTCGTTTAGGCATCTGTTTATTTAATTCATCCACTGTTCCAATTTCCTGATGTTTACCCCATCTTTATATTTGCTGCCATTATTTTCAACACTGCTGCTCTTAAAGAATTTCAATATTTTAGCCGTTTCTGTGATTGACACACCTACAAATAAGGCACCAACTGTTTGACCTCTGTTAACATCTGTTAGATCTCTCAGGTTGCTTTAGAAAGTTTCGGGTTTGAAATGCCTTTCATAGCACTGTAATAAAGTTTCTTCAAAATATGTGCACTTTTCCATTTAGTCTTTCCATTTTTGTATACTTGTTTATGAAGTGAAAAAAATGCTTGAATTTTGAAGCAACCAAACTGCAATGACATGAGGTATTAAAAACCTATACTTTACTATGTGAGTTTTTGAAGCAACATGAGAGATCTATAAGACGATATCTAAATATATGATATGTATACATTTGCAAACATCATATGCACATATTGCATGCACCTCTGATGCGCCCAAAATGATGTAGGATATTGAGGAAGAGCCGAGGAGGATTTTCCAGTGGGTTGATTTTGAGGTCGGGTGATAACAATCAATTTATTGCAGCCCAATAACCGGATTCCGCTCAGCTTTTCCGATAGTAATCGCCATGGTGACTGACAGATGAGCTCTCTACAGGATGGCGGCATGGGGGAAAAAAAACTAGCGAGACAGAAATTGAATTACGCCCGTCCGCGTGTTCCTCTCCTTTCAGAGCCCTGCATGCTGGGGCTGGTGAGGTCTGAGGTAAACGCACGTCATGCTCCCTGTTTGTTCTGTATGATTAAGATGGAAATCAGTGAGACCGTTGTGAGTGGGCTCGACCGCGGTCTGCGGGAGGCCCTGAGCGTCGGCGCGAGGGAGGCTTTCTGTACGTTAATGACTCCGGGGTGAGCAGGAGCTCAGACGCATTACAGCTGAATCGCATATGTAAAGGATATACAGAGTGGCACCACAGCAAGGGGGCAAAAGAAAAAGAGAAATGCAGGCCATGGCAACGTCATTTACGGATGAAAGACAACCTCAATCTGTTCTAAAGACAGAAAGATCAAACCCTATGGGCGATGACGGTTTGTTTTCTCAATGCATCATGTGGTTAAACTGCCCGAACTTGTCTTACTACTGATGGTCATGCCTGGCAGATTTATTGACCTTGACTCACAACTGTTTTGTTCCTCCAGAAAAACACCTATAGATTTAATTGTCTCACCCAATAATTCGGTTAGATTATGTGTTGGTCTAATGAGTGTATGTATTGTCTATTGATTTCTCATTCATATATATATATATATAGGTTTGACATTGACTTCCATATTATTTTGTCATTTACATATGTATTGTTTTGTTATTGATTTGTCATTCTAATGTATTGGTCATTTACACAAGTATTCGACATGTCAAAACATTTAGCTGGCTCAGAAACTACCAATTTGACTGACAAGTAAACCAAAAGCCATGTAAATGAAAAGGTAAATAAAAACCATGAGTAAATGACAAACAAATATATTTATCAGTAACAAACCAATAAATATAGACTCCCTATACACCAGCATATAACGGAGCTGGCAACCAACACAATCATAAATAACCAATCTATATGGAAATAAAGTACCAGTATATACACATATTAAGCAAACATATTTCCCAGTAAAACCAATAGATATACACACATTATTTTTTCATAATTTGTAATCCATATTGCCCTCATTAAACACAGTCCTGTAGAGAATGGGATCCATACTAGGAAGTTTGGCAAATGAGAGGACATGGAAAATTCAATTATGAGTAAACTGTAGACACAGCAAACCATGTTAGTGTTGCATTTCCTTTAACAATGGGCTATTTTTGAGTTATCATGGATAATTTACTAAGAGATAGCGGGTGGTCACTTGGACTCATCATACCGAATAGCAGAATGGAGAACAATGACACACAGTACTTTAACATGCTGCTCTGTACTATAAAGACTGTAAGATAAATGGGGTAGGTTTAAAATCCTACCTGCTTTCCCCAACTTCCACCTCTCCTTATGGGAATATTCACATTTTAAAGGATATAGCAGTACTGTTAAGTCTTAGTATGAAGCAAACGATTAGTAACAGCTCAACAAAGCTGCACTATGAGATATACTAACATCGCTCCCAGTAATTTAACTTGGTTAGGGAATATTTAGGATCAAGATAGCTGTAGGCACCCTTTCACTTAGTCGATGTAAGTTTTCCAGCAACAGAGCTTAGAAGGAAATAAAATTGGCCAGAATATTATTTAAATAATCTTTCCTTTTTTAATTATTACAAAACACTACATTTTACATAATGCCTGTTATATTTAGTCACTTGGATACACAGCTGATTCAGTGTGTTTAATACATTATGTCTGCCTCAGATTTGTACATGTTCATGGTCCTGTCTCAAATGTGTGTGTGTGTGTGTGTGTGTGTGTGTGTGTGTGTGTGTGTGTGTGTGTGTGTGTGTGTGTGTGTGTGTGTGTGCTATTGTAATAAAACAATTATCATGATTATTTGTATCATGTCTCCATGCTGTGCTGTCCATTGCACACCAGCAAAAACATCCTTAACCAGCCAAGTTCATGGAGTGCAACTGTCTCCTGGCATCTTCGCTCCATGGGCTATATAATTATTTACACATAATGTGAAGTACTGTTCAAAATAGCTTTAGGGGGGACATATTTTCATGACGCACACTAATGAATGTACACGATGTAGTCTCTGTGGATAGGACTAGATAAGGGGTTGTTAAAGGGTTTCTGAAATGACCACATTTCTATTCAGTCCACTGTAAAATCTATGAAGGCGTATTACATCTGTAAAGGTTTTTCATTTGTAAAGGCAGGTTTGGAGTGATCTGAAGCCAAACCTGAAGGACGCTGTGATATATATATATATATATATATATATATATATATAGAAAATGATTGGCCAATGTTGCGATCCCACAAAGAGATGAGTGTAATCTGCAGGGTATGCGTTCCAGGTTGAACACTGGCAAAATCCTACCCCGGGAGGGAGGGAGGGAGGGAGGGAGAAGGTTTGTCTCCTCGATGCGGGAGGTAAGCATCGGTTTTGTGTAAATTCATTAGAAAAAAGACAATAATTCAGAGACAGCAAATTTACTTTAGCGAATTATGGGAAGCCCTGTTGTTATCCAGGCAAACACCATCTTCAAAGCGGGAAAAGCCGCGCTAGCGTCTGGTATGTCAACACAGCTGGATCGCGGCTGTTTTTGGGATTGTCCCCAGGGGTAGGGGGGAGGGGTTACGTTTTCTGACGCTAATCCGCTCTAACGCTGCAGCCAAAGCCTCAGACAACTCGGTGAACAAACGCTCATGTTTTTGAAAGACATTATCTTCTTTTTTTTTTAATTTCGTCTTTAAACAAAGTGAGATCAGATTCGGGGAAGAAGAACGCTTCACGGACTTTAATGAGAAGAAGAACTCCAGGTGGAAATTAAAAGACTAGGGTTAATCAAAGTGAATTACTGTGATTCCTTGTTAACCAAATGCTCCTCCAAATAGCAGTGAAGTGAAAAAAGGTAATTATTACTCTAACCGACAAATGGCCATGAGGGTGAATGCTAGTTGAGGGAAGTGGACAAAAAAGAGATAATCTATTGATTCAAGCTAAGTGATGAGTGACTCCTAAACAGGCAGGGGGTGGCGGGTGTTAATCATTATTAATTGTGGACTCCACATGATAATTCACCCGTGGCTCTTATCGAACAGCGCACAGCTTCTGCACTGTGTCGGGGTGACCCAATGCAACTGTGGGACACTGCCGTTGTACACTTGCACAAGATACTCTGTCAGAAATGCATCAGGACCTAGTCTAGCTGATTAAAATGTGCAATACGGTGGAGCAGCAAGCTATGTAGAAGTAGGTCTGGATAACAGGGCATGTGGAATATTAGTAAGCAGCTCTGCTATGAGTGTATCAGAGCCAGTGATTGGCTGTTTGGCCGAACACAGTTGATGCTGCTCAGCGCCCCCAGCCCCCAGCCCCCGAGCCCCCACATCGGTTCCTTGGACTTTCTCAGCCTGCCCCACTTGTCAGTAAGTTCAGCGCTTATTGACAATTTCAATCGATTTTTTTTTTATTTGATATAGCACTCTTTATCAAAGGAAATGTCATGGGGAGCTTTGCAGAACATGTTTTACGGAAACAATACGAGGCAGGGCGGATCTGGCTCGAGGGGAAGAGTAATCACAGTTCGGACAAAGATAAGATATTTACTGAGAGTCATAGCAGTAGAAGCAGTGTAGAGTGATGAGCTGAGGTTAGTCTAAGACATAGGTATGTCCTCACAAAAATATCAAAAAAGTTATATATAGCAAGGCCCTTATTATTTTTATTGTATGCCTCCTTCTTGCAAAAAAAAAAAAAAAAGAGAGAGAATTTACTTTGACTGGGATTCAATCAAAAACACAAAGTTACGGTTTATTGCATAATCTATTCAAAAGTGCACTGGGTCCTTCACTGTCATCAAATATCATTCAAAATCAAATGGATTTCATAAATTCTCCTTTTCCTTGTTTCCACTGCCATACCTTGGAGTGTTTTTCAAAGTACAGTGACCTTATTGAGAGAGATCCCTTCTGAAGGTATCTAAGCATGCCGCTGGCTGAAGTCAGATCATCTGTCCTGTCCCCGTACAATAAACAGACAGTGCCACAGTCCTGAACAGTCCTGGGCAGTGACGCTGTATACAAAGGGAAAGATCAACTACTCCTGACTTTGGTGTCAGAAAATATCTATAACTAGACATCTGATGGACTAGAAGGGAGAGGGGAAAGATAATCAGATAAGAATTGAAATCTGTGTATGTTTACAAATCTCTTGTAGGCCTATACCCCATAACTTGCCCTGTAGAAATTATTGACTTCTTTTAATTCTGTGGGCTAGATTGAATTAAACACTAATTATTCTTTATAGGGGCATATGTAATTCAGTTAAAACAGTCTTCTGTGCATTGCAGTGGTATTTACTTTTAATGGGTTATTTTGCAATGGAGACACATAATTATACCCTTTGGAATGTGTGCTTCTCTCTGAATAATAGTTATTTTTGATTAAAACTGCATATGTTCTTAAAAGACTTAGAGGATCCAGCTGACAATAACCCTCAGTCCTTGGAAGGTGAGGAAATGAGGAACAAAAAATGTGTAAATCTTGGTCAAAGACTCCCTTCTTTGTTAGCTTGGTCGTTGGTCAATGATATTGGTCAACAAGTCCCTTCTCTTCTATGTTTACACAGTTGCAGATTGTTTGCCAGGTTGAAGCCATGAAGAGCATCTCACAGACATCAGCAGCAGTCACTGGGTTTTTATTTCAAAATAAAAGTTCAATAAAGCTGATTGAATGGAATAATGACAGCATAGAGAGAAAATTTAAATGTTTGTCTTGTCGTTTTAAATGATAACTAATAAAATAGTAATAAATTCTTTAGATGTTTTTTGTATAATTTATTTATTTTATATAATTTCTTTATATAAATTATTTTATATATTTTCTTAATTTTGAAACTTACAGTATTTAATAACAACAAATGTGTGCTTAAAAATATGCATGTCCTATTGTAATTGAATACTGTAATTTAAGGGTGAATGCTTCTGTTGCTGAATTTACTAAATTATTAATTTACAAAATTAGTAATCAGAAACAGTAAGCTGATGATTTTAAAATATGATTGAGGAGCACTTTCAGTGTAGTATATGCATGTTGACAGTTTTGAAGTATGATACTCAACGTGATAAGACATGTTGTGTGAAGGAGATTGTAAATAAAGTTTTTTTGAACCAGCTGTGATTGTGTTTTGGAACGATAGACAACAAAGAAATTGTTTATTCAGCTTAATCAAAAGGATAACAGGTGGGTTTAAAATGTGACATCTTTATTGTATTAAGAAAACATTAATACTGATAAATGCTTTTGTCAAATTAAAGATAGCTTTTTTGGCAGCTGTCTAAGTTGTTGTTTCTATTTGCATGTTTTTATTTGTCAGAGGATGACCATAAACCTTTCTCAACTCCCTTTAATATTTTTTTTCCAGATTTGCTTCTGTTCTTGTCTTGTGGGCGTTTTAAATTATAAATCGTACATTGTTCAAAACTAATTATATCCATATGTGTGCACTGAACCAGGTGAGTATTTCTGCTGTGTAATATTATAATAATTCTTGTGTCCATATTTAATTTTATTGACATTTTCATGCAGCGCATCATAATATGAACTGGTACTAAGTTTTGCACTTTCAGTAAACCATCGCGGCGTACCAAAGTCACTCACCTGTTCAGGTTATCTGGTGGTTTCTGAGAATATGTGTGAGATTGACTTCCTGCAGTGATGTTTTTTGACTTCAGGTGTTGGTCACGTGCTCCTTGTGGATAGGCTTTTTACTGCCCTTTTCTAAACAGATGAAAACATATCACAATCAGAGCGGTGAATTATAAATGAAGTAACTGAAGTAACTTGAAGTGCGAGCAATCTCTCTTTGAGTTCTGCCTGTAACTGTACCAGCTGTGCAGGATGAAGGGGGCTCTGACAGACGTAGCAGTGGTGATTTTGGGGCTCTTGGACATAGTCACCCAGTGATGGTTTACCCAATGGCAAAGCATGTTTAAGCAGGGTTAACAGCCGTTTCCTCTTCCTCACCTCAGACTCAAGCTCCACGATCCTTACCTTTTCTGTGAACATTTATCACATGTCACGAGCAGAAAAAAAAACCAGTATTATCATTTTATTTCCATTTATAACCAGATTCAATGATGTGACGGGAAATTGAGCTTGCACGTTGAATAAATTAAAATATTTGATTCCTTTTTGTCTGACAAACATTGCAGATACAACAGAAGGGCTTTTTCTGTGTGTGGCTGAGAAAGAACCTCTCCTTTCTCTTTCGCCATGAAAAGAGCACCATCTGAGCATGAAAAGGGCTGTAATACACACTCTAATCAAGCAGCCACACTAAACGGACAAAGGGCCAGCTAAAGACTCTGGCTGACAGCACTCAGCTAATTTGTGCCCTGAGTAAGAGGAAGGAGCGTCAGGATGTGTCTTCTGAGATAGCAAACGTTTTCATTGGCACCCAGCGCCAACTTGTTCCTAGTGCCCCTGTCCCGGGGAATTACCACACAATGACAACAGGGACCAGGCCCCCTGCCTCATGAAGTCACCTACGTGCGCAGCGGTATGTGCGTAATTCACTCACGACGAGACATTCATTGTTGGAGCCTTTTTTTTTAACGTCTTAATCCATGCGCGATCCTGCGGCTGTCAAATCGCCTCTCGTGGAGCCCACCAGAAAGCGCAGCCGATTCGGGATTGGCTAATTGGAATGGAAGGATGTCTCAGAGGCTCTGCTTCGCTGCCCTTTTTAGATATCTCTCCAGCCTCCCCCATGGGACAAGCAGTACAAGTGTCGAGATGGTTTCTCGGGGAGCGCGGGCTGGTACCCACATCTATGATTAATCCCATAAAAAGAACGATTAAAAATACATGTGGAAGGAAAAAAAAAAACTTCAGGGATATTTAATCTCCTGCCAGGCTCAGGGAGCGTATAGCGTTGATGAGTTGTGCCATAGTTCATGATACCGTGCTCCTTCTGTTTCGCTACCGCATCCCACAGATGGCTGTTGCCCAAAATAACTAATGAAATTTGCAGCACTCAGGGGGAGAGTATTTCTCTAATGCTCAGTGTACAGGACAATGGTCAGGACCAAATCAAACACATTCAGTCTCTGTGAGGGCAATATGCACCCCCATCAAAACAGACTGCTGTCTTTTTAAAGGTATATTAGAATGAAAAGATGGTTTAGAATGAAAAGAGTATTAAAATGGGTGTGCTTACTTTTTCTTCAATGAAAGAGATAGTGACCAAAGAGATGTGTATGGACACAAGTTTTATTTATTTTCAGAAAAATGACAACTGCAACAGTGACTAGCGAAAAAGCCTGTATCAATACTGGGTATTGGACAAGGCAAGTTTATTACGTTTTTCCCAAGCCCCCCCGAACATCCCCCCCCCCACCCCACACACACTCACACACCCTATCAAACAATGATAGACTCATCACAATCATGCGTGTACATTACTCTACAACACGGTGAAACACTCCTGAAAACATCAGAAACCATTTTCTAGATTACCATTCACTTCAGGGACAGTAGAATTAGGAGGTACCCTGATTAGTGTTGGTTTCTTTGACCTTTCTGCAGACGTCAAGTTTCCTCTTAAACAGGATCCCCAAATCTCCCCAGCGACTGATCCACTGGAATTATAATCACAGACTGACTTGAGTGTATCACTAGAAGAGGTACTTTCAGAATATGTTACAAAATCAAAGCCATTAACATTTTTTTTAAAGAATAGCATGTTTTAAAATGACTGCTATGTTTTTTTTTTTGTTTTAAAGGCTGGCACAGAAATTAACCATACTGGGCTCTATATATTTTCTTTTGGTGTGTCTATGTAGAGAAAAATGAATCATTCATGTGCATAGACTTGACACACAAGTCTGGCGACATTTGTCAAATGAACGGTAAAAAAATCTGAGCCCTGTGTTGACCTCATCCTGCAGAACTTCATTTCCCTCTGGCTCTTCCACACTTTTAAAAAGTAAAAAGTACTTTATTTTCGCTTGTGAATTTATGTGCTTGTGGGAAAATGCAGGAGAATGGCTTTTGACATTAGCGCTGGCACTTAGAAACACGACATAACAGACCCTGTGGAAACATATCACAGCCAACACAAAGGTCATCAGCAGCACCTGCTGATTTGTAAAACATTTCAGTCACTTTGCAGTAAATTCATTAAATTTGCATAGAAAACCTTAATATCTCCTTGAACCCTACAGCCAGCTGTTTGAACTTAGGTAGATTTCTTTCAGTCAAAGAAAAAGCATCCGCATCCATTCTGTCAAAAGGTTTTCCTCAGCTGTCTCTACGAAAGGTTTTCCTCAACTGATATGTTTCAATGTGTCCACCCAGTGTTTATGAGATCCAAGAAAAACGTAATGCTCAGTGGGAACATTACAAATATCATTGATTAAAATACTTGTAATAATAAAAATATCTGTATATTTCATACATATCTTCAAGCTTTATCGATTTGTGTCGTTCATGCTCTCTCCTTCTCTGTCTCTCCCTCTCTTGGTTCATTTTAAAGTGGTTTTATTGGCATGACAGACATTTTTGTATTGCCAAATCTCAATCTAACTTTTAGATTAGAACATTCCGAAGTTTTATGAACAAAACAGTCTGCATCTACATTCACAAGTAAAAAATGGCGAATGGGACACAGTGGAGACCCATAATGACCCCATCCCTCTAGGAAGGGGGCGAGGAAGTTCTAATCATGGCCACTGCTCTTTGGATGATTGGCAAAATCATTTTAAGAACTTTGTTGATGACCATATTCCTTCTCTCCCTTCTCCTCCTTTTTTTTCTTCATCATGCACTTCATCTCACTTCCTCTGATCCACTCATCTCTCATCCTACTCCATCATCTGAGATGCACTGAGATCTACCTCCCCTCCCCCCCCTCCAAAAGCACTCGTTTTGAAAGAGTACATTAATCTAATAACGACCCAGGGTATAATAGTATCAGCCACACTTGGAGCTCAGGGTTTTTCTTTGAAAAGGTCGGATTTTGCATTTCGCACCTCCTCCCCGCTCCGAAGCTTGGTGCTTGGTATTTCCTCACATGCTGCATAACCCCGCTGTGGATATGGTGGTCTTGATGTCGTCGTTAAAACGTCGGATATGATATTTCCAATCCCCTCCCTGCAGAAGGGTGCTAGGGTTAAGTGCCTACCGAGCGACAGTCCCCAACTCAAATAATAATTGACTGTAGAGGGGCAAGGAGGGTTGAGAATGAGACAAAATAACACAATTAAAGTGTCTTCAGTGGAACACTATATTCACCTGTTCACAGGCTGTCCCACTATTTTGCAAACCCCCATGCTTTTGAGGTTTTTTTTTCTTCCTAGATATCTCTTTGCCTCTCACATCTTGACATATTGACACTGACATGCGCCTGAGGAACAGGCCCCATGTGGTGAGCATAGTCAATGCACTGTCTAATAAGCAGCTCATTTGTGAGGGGTGCAGCCCCATCACTGAGCGGCAGCAGTGGGAATCACACTGTGCAGGCATGCAGGTGAAGCTTCAGCAAAAACGGCCTTTCACAAACACCTTTCATACTCAAAGCAAAGCTGAAGTGTGATGCAAAGTTTTTTTTTTTTTTTTTCCCAAACAACATTGCAAGAGAACAATATCAATTATGGGCCGTCATGACCAATCATCAAAGATGGAGTTGAGCTTTTGAGACCTGATTGGCTGGCCTTTCTTCCGAATATTCAGCTTTTCCCCCTCTGAACAGTTCATAGTGCAATGTGTAAGCCGTAGTATATCTCAGCTGCGGTCTCGTTCCTGTGTGTATGCAGGGTTTAATATCCCACCGCTGCAGACTCCTCAATAGCAGAGCAACCACAGATGGGAATTCTGTTGAGAACAAGTCCGTTTTTTTGTTTTCTCAGATTTCATCATCCCGAAAATTCTTTGCTCATCAATGTGCAAGTGCAGAATCTACAGCAGGAATGCATAACTGATAGAAACCGATGCATCAATTATTTAAGCTCAGAGCTGAACAGCACCTCATCATTATTCCTATATCATAAACCCAGTGTCATGTGTTGGATTTATTTCCTTCCATTTGGAGAACCTGCTGTTTGATTGCTCAGGCCCTGCTTTAAATGTTTAATGACAGCGGAGACTTTGTACTGTCCTCTTACTCGTTCCCATAAACCTCCCTGTGATTTACATCTGGCTCCATTCAGCGGCAGGAGCCCAGGCTGCCCTGTAAAGCTCAAGCGATATAATGAAGTCCGTCTCCTTTTACTCACACTCCTCTTGTTTGTTAACCTTTGAGACTTGAGGTAGTTAATACAGGAGTTTCCCTATTGTAGCTTCCATGCTGCATTGTGACTCTTACCTCTTAAGCATCAGGACCGGCGAAGAGCAGACACTGAAGAGCCCGCTGGCTGGTCGTGGATCTGACCCAATGGTGATGAGGTCAGACGAAGAGGGCCCGTTCACACTGCTGTAGCACAATGAGCCCCCATTCTGACCAGCATGCCTGTCCTTACATCCTGATTCATCTCTTCACAACGTACCCACGTTCATCTGACACAGGCCATCCCTGATGTACAGCATGGAATACTAATATCACAGACGTTCTGCATGGAATTTTTCATTTTTTAATTTGTCCTATTTGGCCACAATTGACATTGGAGTTAGAATAGATTGCAGCATATGAAAAACCTGATACCCAAAACTGAGTAAAATGAAGGCAATCACCTTTTATTAATTACCAGTTATTAAGGCACATCTATTACCTCCGAAAGACACCAAAGAGCTAATGTGCACTTCACCTGAGCATGAAAATAAGCACTTCGCACATGATGAATGTGCTATTGTTCCAAAATATTTCTGTCATTTTCGACTTCATTCCATTCATATGTTTTATTCAGAGTGCCCTTTTAATGTCACTGTTAAAATATAAGCTTACGCTCTCTCGGGTCAGACTAGCACACAGCAGAGTTCACTTCGTCTGTGCTTGACATGCCAGTCGGATTCCATCTCCTGAATTCAGTTGGTCTGTCATTCTGTTATTATTGCACCATATTGAGGTTCTGTAGTTGAATGACCCTGGATTTTAGAGTACACAGTAAAATATTTATAAAATGCTATGTTCTGCAATTTAGGTCAAAATATTGTTCAGACATTGTAAAATGTACACTACTTATGCATCTCATAAATTTATACAGTACATATTTGACCTTAAAAGTAGACCATTCACATTTTTTTCACCGTGTCTACAAGAAAGATTGCAGTCAAGTTTTGGAAAATTTTCTCCCCAATCATACATAGTTAAAGCCAATCATTGTGGTCTTTTTTGCAAGTGGGATTTTCAACGAATACCAGTTTTCATTGCTTCCTTTTCACTTAATGGTACTTTAAAAGAAAAAAACTGCTTCATAGAGTGGAATTAAAAAGATATAGCATCTACATGTATTTCCTCTGTTTTGATAGAAATTTTATTTTTAAAGAAAACAAGTCAGATTTTTTTTTGATGTATAAAATTTATAAAACTTATGAGCATTATTTGATCTGGATATGACGTCTACAAATACAGTGTATTTTCCCCAATCCATTTAGAGAACACAGCAGAAGAAGAAAACAAATACGTCAATACCTCTTGGCACGTGGCAGAATAAACATATTTGCTGCACAATGTCCATTAATGGTGGGGCATCATGGTGGCGTGAGCGCGTCTCTGTCCCTGCGTTTGACATCATGGTGGCGTGAGCGGCGTCTCTGTCCTTGCGTTTGACATCATGGTGGCGTGAGGGGCGTCTCTGTCCCTGCGTTTGACATCATGGCGGCGTGAGCGGCGTCTCTGTCCTGCGTTTGACATCATGGTGGCGTGAGCGGCGTCTCTGTCCCTGCGTTTGACATCATGGTGGCGTGAGCGGCGTCTCTGTCCCTGCGTTTGACATCATGGTGGCGTGAGCGGCATCTCTGTCCCTGCGTTTGACATCATGGTGGCGTGAGCGGCGTCTCTGTCCCTGCGTTTGACATCATGGTGGCGTGAGGGGCGTCTCTGTCCCTCCGTTTGACATCATGGTGGCGTGAGCGCGTCTCTGTCCCTGCGTTTGACATCATGGTGGCGTGAGCGCGTCTCTGTCCTGCGTTTGACATCATGGTGGCGTGAGCGGCGTCTCTGTCCCTGCGTTTGACATCATGGTGGCGTGAGCGGCGTCTCTGTCCCTGCGTTTGACATCATGGTGGCGTGAGCGGCGTCTCTGTCCCTGCGTTTGACATCATGGTGGCGTGAGCGGCGTCTCTGTCCCTGCGTTTGACATCATGGTGGCGTGAGCGGCGTCTCTGTCCCTGCGTTTGACATCATGGCGGCGTGAGCAGTGTCTCTGGCCCTGCGTTTGTCATTGTGTTGTTCGTCATAGTGCCTCTCTGTCCCTGCCGAGACGCCGTTGATGCCCACTGAAAAATGCACTGCTTTCACTGCAGGGGACAAAGGGCTCCAGTTTAAACCATGTCTCTTCCTCTATTAAGGTTTCTCGCGTGCAGCTTCACTAATGCGGGGGTTTACAAACGTTGGGATAGAAATTACACCCACGTTTATTTAACGCGCAGCTGATCCGCAAGTGTTTAACTCGGCTCATTACCCACCGGAGAAAGGCCAAATCCTCTTATACCAGCACGTACAGATTTATTCAGATATGTCAAGCAGAAAATACACCTTAAAATGCAGCTGCAAAGTATATGCATTTTTTTTCTTTTGGTTTATTTTGTAATTAGATTCCTTATTGCTTTAATTTTCTGAGATGTTTTTTTTACAGTGTAGACAATCCATGCAAAGGGCACACATTCAAACACACACAACAACATGAAACATGTTAAAATACACACACACACACACACACACACACACACACAACAAACACTGTGGTACATGCTCAAACATACAAAACATACACTAAAACACATATGCACATACACAAAAAAACTAATTAAGATAGTTTCATTGGCTACTCCAAAATCTTGTCAAGTTTAAGACAATTTGATACTTTGTTTCACATGTAAATGCAAAGAGCTCATTTATATATTTGCTGGTACAGTGTAGAAAGTTCGACAAACATGAAAGTGAACTCACCAGACTATTCCTACCTAACACTCTTATTCCACGCTAAGTAAAAGTAAAGGACATCCCAGCCATGGTCTTCATAACACACTACATTCATCTGGAAGGCTTGAGTGGATTTAAAAGATTCTTGTTATCAGAGCTGTTTTATCATCTCAGGAGTTTTGAAATGAATTAGTTCATAGCAAAAGAGTATAGTTTGGGTAGCCATTAGCATGCACCCAGGTAACTATCCAGACACTGAAAATTAGGATACACTATACTAGTATTAAGCATACACGATATCATATAGTATGCAGTTATATAGCCTACATGGGTTAAAGGACATGGAGACATGGACTAAATTTTACAGTAGAGTATATACAGAGGTATGCTACTTTTCAGACAGGGATCTTCTTCACTTTATTTGCTCCTCTTATGGTCATTCACAGGACACACAGAATTAAGGATATAATATTATGTGCATAAACTGTAATGTACTGTAAATAACTGTAGTGTACTGGTACCCAGATCACTAGTTGGTAGTTATAGGGCCTCAGTAGTTTTTTCAAATGAAAAATTAAGGCCAGTACTGAAAAAATATTCATTACTCAGTTGTTATTTTGTTTAACCAAATTCAGCTTTAGTCACCAGTATAAGTATAATAATTACTGTATACAAAATACTGAAGACTGTGGCCTTGTATAACTGATTTTAGGAACTTTCGACTCTCAGCTCTTTGTCTAAGTTTTATTTGTACGAAGTTCATAAATGCCGTAAGTTATTATTTTTGTATTATTTGAGGACGAGTCTTTTCTTTGCTTGGGGCACATAATCTGGCCATAAATATTTCTGAATGTGCTTAAGAGAAACTTAAAGCACACTTAATGTACTGTCAGATTATCCATGACTTCCTCAGCTATCTGGGGTTTGATGCAGCTAGCCGACTGACAGGAGTATTAAAACAATCAATCACAGATCCATTAAACATTCATCCCAGGCTGCAGCTCTCCAGCGCCCACATGCATCTCACTCTTCATAACGAATATTTCTGAATCCTCTGAAACAAAAAGAAAATCCCATAAATTCTGAGACATATCCATTCTGTTGTAACACTGCCAAAGACAGTCCAAAGAATCCTCAGTAGTTTACCAATGAAAGGCTTGGCTTCGTGTCACTGACTCTTTTTTTTTGTGAATAAATAATGCATCCAAATAATTTGCATTGGGGTTGCACCCTTAGTACTACATCTTTTAACAGTGTTTATTCATGGAATAACAATTAAGTCCATGCAAAAATAATGTATGAATGGGTTATATCAGGGCAGCATTTGAGGAATATAATGTGTATGCATTAGCTGCAATATGTCACATAATAACTTTGCAAGATGTGGAGGGCTGTCAACTTATCAGTGCAGAATGTCACATATGTAAAGTTCTTCAAGTGGTTTGAGTCCATGCTGGTATAGCAGTGATGACCAGTTGTCAATAAAATCATGTTTATACAGTTCTATTAAAAACAAGCATATTACAAAATGTTTTATTCTTTACATAATTGCTTTGTTATAGATTGCATTATATTATCCTGTTTCATTTTATTATTATTTCTAATAATAGTAATTCAGTGTATGAGTAATAAGAGTAATTCAGCTGTAAATTTATTGAGCATTTTACTGCATCTGTGTTGCTGCTCAGAGGTAAGACATTGTGGTTAACTTTGGATATGCACTGTGATGGACCGAGGCTCGGAGCCTCCAGCAGGGTCTAACTAAGAGAGTGAGGGCTATCAATCAAACTAACAGAGACTGCAGTACCTTAAGTGAGTCAGCGGGCTATCTCTGAAATTCATTTTCATCAGCTGAAACAGGGTCGGATCCAGCTGGATCTACTATTTTCATCGAGTCACAATCTTTATTGAATAATTGAGAAAGCATATTGTATGAGAAATATTTTAATAATAATTTCATCATGAAAATGGGCATCCTTATTGTCAGAGTTTTAATGAAGTAGAATGTGTACACAATAGAAAATGTCAGATATTTGCATAAATTAATCATTGGTTGCAGAATTAAGCTAAATTTGAAAAATGTTTTGGCACTGTAAGTTATGCTGTATTTGCAAAAGAATAAATATAAGTCATGATCTGTTCATACACTGGACCACTGCTGAAGCCACAGGTCATTTTGTGACCCACTGCTTTTGTATCCTGCGCTCCTGCTAACTTTGATATGACATGATTATACACGCAATGACCAGGACCTTCACTACACAGGATGGACCACAGACTGGACATGGCGTATGTATCATTGTATATCAAAAGCACTAAGCATATCAACATACTATAACCATGACAGGTTTTTCATCTCATAGCAGTTATTCAAACACAGTAGCCTCCATAGTGTTGACAAAATGTGACAAAGACACATTTGTTCTTGATTTGGCTGTGTAGTTCATATTTTTTTATTTGTAATCAAACAATTCACATGAGGGTAAAGTGCAATAATCATTACTATATCCCAAATGGGGGATTATGTATAAAAAGTGCTGTAAATTCTACATGGTGTAATGAAAATGTGTTAAAAAAAAAATACTTTTTAGTAAAAGCTGAGAATCTGCACTTTAACCGCATGTGAGTTGTTTGATTACAAATCTAAATTTGTGAAGAGCAGAGCCATATGAATGGAAAGAATGTGTCGTTTTCCAAAATGTTATGGAGGGCACTGTACTCTAATACATATATGACTTGCTGCAAATATAAAAACACTCTCCTTGATGCTTAGATTTCAGATGGTGCTTGACACATATGAGTGTGTGGAGGAGAAAAAAAAAGTGTTTTGTATACAAAAAGCCATCTGGGTGCCAAGTGGGCCACTCTGGTTCAGCGCTGTTTTATTTATGTCTGCATTCTGCTTTACTCCTCAAAAGAGAGCAATATGTCTGCCGCATAAAGGTTCACACCAACATCACAATCACAAAGACAAAGAGGTCCTCTCAAGGTTTTTGAGGGGTTCCATTCTGTCCCTCTTCACAGATTTACGATGCAGAGATCCTCTATGGCGCGCACAGCTCGACACTGCCTGTGAGCAAAGGTGCATGCTAGCATGCAACAAAGAGCACCAGAAATATAAAAAAAAAATGGAGAGATCGGGTGTTTAGAAACAGATGATACACATTTCTGCAAGGGGGAAAAGAATGTCTATCTTCAGCCCCAAGGATGGACACGTAAAACAAGATTTATTTTGCATCCATTTCAAATTCCACCTTTAACACTTTTGGGTGGCATTTGCTTTGAGGAGTTTGTCGTTTCCCTCATACATACACAGCGTAATCTGGGCTGCAGGGAAGGGAGAGATGCATTTCTATAGAACTGCACCAGGAGGCAAAATTTCATAAATGAAACTCTGTAAAACCTTTTAAGCATCTCCAGGATTAAATCTCCATGCTAAGCCAAGATCAAATATTTGATTGTTATAGCTTTCTGTGGCTGAGGTGAATGAGAATAGGTAAATAAATAAATATGTTCCTTTTGGTCTAGAATATCCAATAGCCATCACGTATAAACAGTTTATCAGAAACCTGGTTTTCACATTTGAAACATTAATATATTTCCCAATTGTCCTTATTTCAAACTTTTAAATATGTTATGCAGTTTCTCCCCACATTTCTATAAAGGTGTTCTAACAGAATCACAGACAAAGATAACTAATGGCAGAAAAAAAAACTGGCTCGACATAATCAGCTTTTCCCAGTTTTGCAGAAGCTCTTATTAAAGATTGTTACCTTTTAAGTCCTGCCTGACACAGGACTGCTGGTCCCATACTGAGATGTACTTTTGAGAAGTTAATCATTAAAATGGAATTTAAAAAAAAATATCTTTCTAAATGTATTATCTTAGTGACACTAGAAAATGTGAATGCTGCAGTCCAAATTGTGGGTCTGAGCTGCACACAGGTGTGGTTTCTGCAGCGATGACAGGGAAGCGTGACCTTAGCTCATCTTAAAAGAAGAATATGCATTGAAGTATTATTAGTATTCCATCTATTATTTATTATTTATTCAGGTACTAGTAAACATTTAGGTAATAATCCAGACCTTGAGTTATTTAATGTAGTTATGATTTCCAATTGTTTCATTTCAAGTAGGCTGGTCAAGGCAGAACACATCAAATTCAGAGGTGGGAGTCCCTCAACCACCAGATAGAATCTAACAACAACAACAACAACACATCATTAGCTGTTTTGCTGGTTTAGATATGGGGAGGAAATACAGTTGGAATAAGCACATCTGTGGCTGTGCATGATCGGGTAAATGATCGGAATGATTGAATTAGGAATGACTAAACATTTCATACAAAAGTGTCAACATTTTTCATTGACTAAATCTAAACTAAAACTACGAAGAATAAAATGACTAAAATGTGACCAAATGTAATGCATATTTTAATCAAAGGACTAAAATTAAACCTCTAAAAGCTGCATAAATTAGCACTGTGTAATATGCAGAGTATTGACTCAGAAGAAGACACAGAGGTAATATAGGAAAAACTGTCAATCTATTATTATTATTATTATTATTATTATTATTATTATTATTCAAAGAAATTGTAATAACAGCCATTATGTTATTTATTTACACTGGAGGAAAAGCATGAAAACCTCATTCCCAACATGTTATTGTGCATGCATACCATTGGCAGTGAATCATGTATTTGCTTTGTGTGCATGCCATAGGGGATAGGTCCTGACAAATGACATTGGTAATGGCCCCGGCAGTCTGTGACTGGTGGTTCATGGGTAACTGCACACACCTCCATTTGGTGCCTTTAAAACTGTCAAGGCAGAAGAGATGTCTGGTGACAGGGAAAACCAAACTCAAAAGCCTCTCATCCGCCATATACGCCTGGACAACAAAATTAGGGAGGCAGGCATCCATCACGGTTATTCCTACTGATCAGCGTCAAGTGTCATGCTTGGAATTCTTCATGCTTACAGAGCGTTGCCAAGGCAAGCACAGGATGAAATGGCTGCGGCTGCACTGTTTCTGGTGATGACCACCGACTCAACACGACATGGCTGCTCCTTTAGGGGTTCAAGAATCCCGGCTCTGGTTGCCAATGACGATAAGCGCTTCCCGCGTAACTCTTTCGGCTTGGTTTTCCCGAGGGTAAAGTCGACTAGGAGTGGTGACAAAGATGGCGGAGCAGCGGGGGAACCCAGCACCCTATCGTGAGAGATAATGAACAGGTGCCACGGTACAAGTGAAGAAGCAGGCCTGGGCCTAGGGAGGGACAGCGGAGAGCGCCGTCTGTGTGACAACAATCAGCAAAGCAGACAGCCTCTCTCCTTGTGTCCACACAAGCCCAGGGATCCTGGAAAAAACATCACACCTGTTTTGTCTCTTTCCATCCCAGCATGCATCACAACCCGTGTTCCCACTGGCAGACGGCAAGCGCACTCCCATCCCGGCAGTGTGTGAAATCATTCTGCTGCTTTTTCATCATGAGTAGCTAAACTGGCTTTTCGGTGCTTCACACTGAACAGAGATTTCTGCGTTTCTGATGTGCTTAAATCCACAAAAACAGACTCATGAGGACTGCAGCAATAATGCCCACCCCATCATTCAGAAGAATTCCTTTCCGAATTCCTGTCAGAAATACATTCCTACTTTCAGTGGTACAACCTATCCTTTAGGTTTTACTAGAACATCTGTAAATATCATGCAAGCTACAATTATTTCAATCAATCAAATATTTCAGTACCATCTGCCTTTGGATGTAAATGAAAATAAAACAAAAATGCTTATTTTCTAACTTAGGCGTAATGTTACCTATATTTCCCAGGTTATGTCATTTATTTGTTAAAATAAGTGCTTGTTTGACTTTGTTCGGTATATTTTGTTTTTACAGAGGATTTAAGACCCAGCCAAGTAGACAAGCTTGAGTTTTTCCCTATCTTAATCAAGGGAGACTGGGAACTCAAACACAGTAACTTACAGTATATTAATAGTGAGAGTTTCTTTTATTTTTTATAGTTGTTCATGTAGTTTTAATGTAAGTGCTGGGAAAAATACCTTCAATTGTAACAGTTCCCTAACTCTCACACTCTAAACTATAATTGCAAATCAGCACTAAAATCTCCCAGATTCTAATGTATGAAAGGTTATAAGACATGGGAGTTATAGACTGAAATAATATATCTGCCAGATAAGCATTACATAACCAAAAGAGAGTACCATAAAATTTGGGAACAAAATACTATTAGGTTTGACACAATGCTATTAGCAAAAGGTTTGATAAAATGCCAGAATGCTTCAGACAAGTTTTGCTGAAGATCAAAAGTACTGTAGATCATGAGGCGTGAGAATTTTCACAAACACAGCACAACACAACAAAGAGGAAAAACACAGTGAAGCACGTTTTCAGGAAATAAAATACATCAGCATTTTGGAAAAGGCAAGCCTCATATTATTTATAACATCCATTCACATCTATTCCCCAGTGTTTTGGCCACAGATGCCAGGATTCAAACCAATCGCTATATGTCACTGAGTCACATGGACCTTCTCCTGGTGTCAGCTGCGCCGGCCCATGGCAACGAGGATGTCCTCATTAGGAAGCTCTAGGAAATGTTCAGGAGATGAGGACATTTTCACATGACTGTACTTGAGCTGAAAGGTTTCAGACTCAGAGCAGTTTATTTATTTTGTAAAAGCTGAAATATTATTTGCATGATTAAATCTGAGCAACAGCATCGTGACCTTGGGCATAACGTCAGCGTTTAAACATCTACCTGGGTTACTGAAGGTTACTTCGGTGTATCATACAGAACATCTACAGTAATATCAGTCAGTGTAATCATTTCTGATATGCCACCCTTCACAAAGGAGTGTGTCCTTTCATTTCACAGGTGACTCTTTTCACGGTGAAATTCAGAGAAACTATCCATATGAGAAAATGCAATCCTCAGAATTCTTGAAACTTCTTTTTTTTCATTGAGATGTAGTTGTTAATTTGTTATATCATTCATGTGACAATGTTTTGAAATGACTCTTAAAAGTGTTTTGGGGGAATGACACATTTGTTTCCTAATGGTTCTGGAATGATAACATTTTAAATGGTATTTCCTCTTCAGAGACTGAATTGCTGGCTGTTTTGATACTCTCGTATAATCATGATAAATCTGTCATCATCTTGTTTGACAGGGTTGGTTCACATCTTCATTCATCTCAACAGAGCATTGTAAAACTTTCACACTTGAAAGTCTTACCTGAATTACCTTCGGATTTCTGACATTCCAGTGAACAGTTCTCAACTGAATATCACAGACTGTTTTTAAATGTTTATTTTAAAATACAATCAGGGCATTCCATCAAGGGACTACACCACCTGGGTAATCACGTCAGTACGAGCGCTAGCCCTATCATAAACACCTTTGTTGTCTAGCGAGTAATAAAAACCTTTCAGTATGAAGGGGAGGAAGAGGGAGACAACCAATAATCAAGAGATCGGTCCCTCATATGTGTGTGGTGTTCTATAAACCAGGCATACTATTAACTTTCCTCCTAATAGTGTATAACCAAGTGGAGATGGGATATTATGAATGTAGGTGTAATAACAGGTATGGAATGAGCTGTGCTGAAGTTTTTATGAATTATCATTTCTTTACCATATCCCATGGGTCTGCATATGAATAGAGTACTTAGGTGTAATCTACAGGCAGACCAGAAAAAAATAATAATGAACATTTTTTAAGTATTTAATCCTTTAATGCCTGTGATTTTTTGTTTGAAAAAGGGTTCTTCGTTTTTTAAAAAAAGAAGTTATCAAACACTAAGACTTTTACTGGACTTTACTTTTTTTGCAGTTACTCTGGCACTTAAAATGTACTGCTTTCTGTGTAAGTCACTCCTGATAAGAGTTTCTGCTAAATTAATGTGATGAACTGTAAAAGTCTGGGTTTTTCTGCCTCTTTATTTATGAGTGTGGGCTTCTGGGTAATGTTACAACCTCTACACTGCCAGTGTGAGATTTCAGAAAATATAAGCTGGCTAGGTCATTAGTGTGGAGTTAGAGAGATTCTCAGACCTTCCTTATGAACCTCTGAATTCTGTGGAAAATAATCCACATCACATTACCAATGATTGTCACTTGTGCTCTCTGTCATAAAATGCTGTGTTGTACCAGTAGCGCATTAGTATTTGGGGAAGCAAACCCACAGGAGACCGCTGTGTGGTGAGTTGCACCTTTTTTTAAAATAGTTTAATTGGTTCTCAGCACCTCTTGCCCCAGATGGTTGTGCCAATCATCCTCAGTGGGAGATGGCTGGAATCCGCACGGCTCTGATCCACTCGGGCTTCCCTTTAGCCTGAATGTTTTCACTCTGTGTGCAAACGGAGAAACCGCCTGACATTTGATGCCCTGTGTGAAAAGGGCTCTGAGCGCGGTGCTTGCAATGCGACGATTTACAAATAATAATCTAGCATACATCTGCTGGCAATGCGGATGAATTACATATTGAATGTTTTTGGAGATGCTTCCTAAACAGAAAATCAGTCCAGTTGTATTATCACCTCGTGTTGTCGTACATTCCTTCATCGTTCCATCAATGTTCATAAAACATAGTTCTCTTTGCTTTCTACAGATGTTTTTTTAAAGGCCATAATGTTGTTGATATATCATGAAAATATAGTGAGACTCTTACATTCTAGTATTACCTGGTGGTTTTGAAATGGCCTGAGTGAGCATTTCATGGTGGCTGTGGCAGAGGTCACAAAAACCTTTATTTCAGTCTCAGGAAACAGTTTGAAGCACATTTCTCCCAGGGCATTTTCTGGGCAAATGCCATATATTAACCACATCAATATCAGGATGTTGTTTACAAGTCTGGAAGGAACCTGATGAAAACATAACCTAACATTACAGAAATGTTGCTGCTTGTTCGGCATTATCTACAGCTAAATGTGTTTATTGTATAAGTATTCATTTAGTTTGAGCTTGAAAGCTGAAAATAGAGCGAGGAGGCGTACACAGAGATGGGTCTGTGAAATCTCCGGTGAGGCCGGGCTGCACTGGCTGGTTTCTGGGGCAGCGGCACGCTAAAGCCTCCATGTGACCAGCCTTCATACCTCACTGCCTCACTGTGTCATTCCTACAGGCACCCATAGCATTTCCCTCCAACCCGCACGTCACCGTGCCCTTTCCGTCTGTCTGCCTGCCTCACGCTCCCGGGGACCGGATGGGAAACGACTGCGGAGTTCTTTCACTGCGTGGACGGACCGCGTGGAGACAGACAGGCGGGCGAAAGCAGCGAAAGAAACCCCCCCACAAGCCTCATTATAAGAGGTCAACACGACTAACAGACGGATAAATTGAGACAGGAATTATCTAAGACTACAGTCTGGTATCTTTTCTTTGATCCTTTGGGAAGGCTAGGGTGAACCAAAGCATCAACATAAACAAAACAAAACAGAAGACTCTACAAAAACCCACAATCTGGGACTTAATTCAAAACAAATTCATTCTATATGTGAATGTACCGGTTAGATTATTCTAACTGTCATGAGAGCAAAGTTGGTACTTGAAAACATAAAAACAAACTGCATTTTCAGAGTGTCATTGTACAAATAGAAATATATTTAAAAGAAAAGCTTTGCACATTTTGCATACTGATTACAACCTAATAGGAATCTAATAGTGAGGATACCTAATAGTGTATGAATATTGCTGGGACACTGTTGTACAAGCTTTTAATTGTCCTGCTGGGACAGTAGATGATTCTTCAGGAAGGAAAACCTCTACTTCTTTGAGAGGTAATGGAGATCATGACATAATCCAGTCTACATTTCAGGTCTTCATATACAGGTTCAATGATGTATTTACATACAATGTATAGCCTAAATCTTGGGGAAATGTGGAAAATGCTAGATCTGGGATAAATCTATGAAAAATCCCTCTTTTGTTCCTATCCAATCAAGGAATTCATACACTTCAGGAAATGAGTCTTGTGTGGCAAGATTTTCTACAAAGCACAGATTAGTGTATGTAGTATTAGTCACAAAAACTTTCCAATAAAAACATCGTTCACACTTGATTTTAGTCTTATTTCCATGTAAAGTAGGTTTGACAACGAATTGGATAGTTTCCATGCAGTGGCTATTCCACAGCTGAAAATTCTTCAGCTTTGACTCAAAGCACCCTCCATTTTGATTTGCATTGATCCTGAAGTCTGCAAACAGCTTCCTGCATCACTCCAAAAAGACCGATTGGACGGCCTGAGCCCCACCGCGCCTGTATCAAATCATTTGTCGTGGTGCATGTAATTCACTGCTCCCCAACCCGTCGCAGACAGGTGAATGATTTCAATCAGGGTACAGTCCCATTAAACTTTAATTCAGCTCCAGAGGCGGATGAAAGACAGACAGAAAAGTAGAGGAGTAGGAGGTGAAATTTGAGAGAGGAGTGAGGTAGAGTGAGTGAGGAAGAGAATGAAGGAGAAAGGAGGAAGATCCAGGGAAGAAAAGGAGAGTGAAATGGGTGGAGTATGGCGATGTGAAATCGAAATAGGACTGGGATTAAGAATGGGATGAATCGCATACAGATAAAACAGACAGACCTGTGTGTTTGTGTGTGTCCTTTTTTACCCCTTTTCCGCAAAGGCAGTTTGAGGGCCGGTTCAGAGCCTGTGCCTAATCTTGAACCAGTTGTTCACAGTGCAACAGCCGAAGAACTGGCTTTCATCCAGGAAAACTGGGTCGAGAGCGGCACCAACACTTTGCTGTTCTTGACCCGAGAACCACTAACATCAGGGGCCAGGGACCGGATTATCATGACCAACAAGACCATAAAAAACTTTGTGACCACCGTTTTAAAAAAAAAAAAAAAAAAAAAAAAAAACAGAGCTAGGTTTCTCAATACCAGGAACGCAAGAACGGACTTGTGTTATTGAGAAGATCGTAATTGCCAACTGTTATTTGTGGGGTCACAAGCTGAACTTGTAGCTTATCAGTTATCTATAGCTTATAGTGTGTTCAATGCAAACTGTGAGAGTTGCTCTTAAAAACTGCAATAATTTTGCACCAGTAGTCCTGATTGTTCCACTGAATTAAAGTTGTTGCGGTTTCTTGTTGAGAGGCTGCATGAAGATGCCTGTCCCCACAGAACACCGCTGAATCACTCTCCCGTTCTTGAGGAAGAAGCAGAAGGTGCATTTCGTGAGCAGAGGACTTGGTGATGAGGGAGAGGCCTCACAGAGCCGCCCCGCCGTGGGACGGTGGTCCTCTTAGATTGTTTCCCAGCCTAACGGGGTGGTGATTTATTCTGTATGGCATCTGTCACCTCAGGGTCCGACGGTACCGAATGAGGGCCGAATGAAACATTAAAAGTCCTCACAGGAGGACTCTGTTTAAAAATACAACCCTCTGCAATGTCCTCCACCACTGGTCTCTGCTGAGATCTCGCTTCTACTTTTGTGTATGCTTTAATCCAGATCTGAAAAGCAGCTCAAACAGGCACGCGAACAGAGTCCCTGCTCCGCTCAAAACCACCGCGTGGCACTTCTCAGTCCATCTGTGCAGGACTGACAGACGGACAACATGAGAGGAGACTAACTCTGCTACATCTGCCAGGCTAATATGAGAGCTCAAGTTTGGACAAAAAAATCGAAACGTTAGGTTTCATGTTTAAACTGTCTGGGTTTTGTTTCCATTAATGAACTCAAAAATGTGAAAATAAAATTGCCATTAATTTAGGTACAACTACAAAAGGTTTTGTCTTCATTTCATCTTTTAAAGAACAGATCTTAAATAATGTATCACCTTGCTACAGCTAGCTGTAAGGTGTTGCATCAGGACAGGCAGTCAAGGATAGCTGAAAAATGCCATGGATTCAAACAAAATGTGTCCATTTTCTTTTACAATTAAATTCTGGTGTTTTTTTTTGCATTATACAGTTTGTTGAGTTAATTTTTGTGATCACTGAAATCATCAATTGATGCCTATTCCACAACTGTATTTTAATGTGAATCTAAGTCACAGGTAAATGAAAGCATCGGCCTCTGTCTAAACCAGCTTGTTGTTGACGTTGTTTGTTGTTGTTTCCGGGGGGTTCCTGCACGCACTGTGTTCTCATTAGAGTATTGGCTTTCTGTGTGAGCGTGAGAAGCATATGTGTAGGGTTACGTATTTATGCGCTCTGCGCATGTGTGTGTTTGCGAGCACGTGTGTACATGTGTGCTCCGGGACCTCCTGAGCTGAGAGTAATTAGGTGCTAATCTAAGCCTCCGGAGGGCCTTGGCAGGCCTGTGTAGGAAGCCTGTGTAAACCATTCTACATTCATCACCATGTAACCGCTGCGCACAGAACGCTCCAACCGCCCATAGCAACAGAAGACAGTAAACTCTGCACACACGGAACTCAGGAAATCTGTGCATTACTCAGATACCTAATAAGGAAAAACTCCACTTTGTTTTTAGTGATGATATGGCGCTTATGATATATTTATGTGCAGCAGATGTGTGGAAATATGACTGAGATGCACTGTAATGGGTTTGGATTGACATGTTTTTTTTTTCCCTTTACCATCTCAAGATCCATTAAAGACCCCTGATCAGGACAGCTCTTTAGTTTTCAGTCCAGGAAAAATGAAAGATAGTCTAAGTGAGGAAAAAGATGTACTCAAGTAAATGTGAGGAATGTAGATGAATGATTTATAACTCTGGTTGTAGGTTGTTCATTGCTACTTTCCTCAAAACTTTAGTACATTCTGTCATGGTCTTAGGCTTCCATTGAATGTCACTCCAGTGCGCTTGCTTCTGATTAATCGATGACAATTTCTAATGATGCTCATGAGTTTTACATTTTTTGAGAAATATTTTTTATGGATTAAATCTCTGCTAAATAAATAATGTGTTGTAAGAAAAGAAAAAAATAAATGTATAATCTACCTGCGTTACAAAACCAGTGGTAAGGGTAAAGGGTGATGTGGGGTAAAGGGGTGAACCTGGCGTTTAGTCTTCCTCAGTGGGTGAGGTCAGGGGGACGGTGAGGATATCCAAACAGGATTTTGATGGAAGGTGTTGCAGTGGAAGTCTTTGGGCAGGGACGCAGAGGGCACTGGTCTGTGTCTGGTGCCCATGCCATCCAGGCTGCAGGGGGAGGGCAGACTGGCAAACTGACCCTCAGAGCTCCTGAGCAGCCTGATACAGAATGACCTCCTGACCTTTGACCTTTGACCTCAAAAGGACCTCCGAGCAGAGAGAACTGGGGCGATCGGCCTGTGTGAAATTACTCTGCTTGTGTGATCATTCAAAGTACTGGTGCGCCTTTCCACCAACTTCAGTTCCAACACCCACCCCCCCACCCCAAGTGGCACCACGAGCGAACCCATTCGCTGCTGACTTTGATGCGGATGGGTTTTAATGGCTTTAGGTTCCACAGTGTCCCCCAGGCCCCGCCTCATGGTATGATAATGATCTCTGTAGGCATCATGGGAGTGATGACGGAAGTCTAAATATTGATGTCTGCTGAGCGCTCAGGCTATACAAGAGCACGGGGCTTTCTTCTGCTGTTTTTATTTTGCCTGTCATCATTCATTTACCATCCCGACTTAATAAGACAGGAATAATTTCTTTATTTTTGTGTTCATTTATAGAAGTCTTCAGGTGTTGTTTCTTGACTATTTTTCTCCTTTCAATGAAATCAAAATTTCTAAGTTTCATGACGTGCATAGGTATTAAACGATGAGACGCACAGTTTTCTGTCAAACGTCTGAAATAAATTCTGCCCGCCTGAACAGAGCGGCTGACCCTGACCTTGCCGGTGATATTACTCTCATTCATCGGACACCAGAGAGATGTCAGTCTCGTCACATTCGCTTGGAGGGATCAGCTGTCAATCGCGCTGGATTAACTTTCCACTATAAGCATTATTCATATTTCATAACAATAAAACCTGCAGCAACAGTAAATCTACTTCAGTCTCTCACAGGTCACAATGCTTAGAGATGCCCGGGGCAAAGCACTGCATACTCGGATGGATGGTAATTAGAATGAGAGTTGGGCTCCCCCACGACAAATATTTAGATTGCTGAAAGAGTGAATGGAACTGTTTCTTGGATTAGATGGTAACTCTTTTTTTGCTCCTTATTTTAGCTTCTTGCAGAAGGATGTTGAAATGGAAAATAGCTGGAGGCTGGATGACTTGTACAATTAACCTCCAAAATGCAAGGTAAGGAAAATTAGTTTTGAATATCGCTCTAATTGAGGATAAAAAAAATGAGTATAGCTCTGCAAAACACACATGAATGCATGGATGCACACACACACAGGCGCATGCAAGCACACACACATACACACAGAATATTGCTGACACTATGATTTCATTTTCTTAGAAGCATTCTTCTGTCTGATTACAGGCTGGCTACATCCAAAGTCAATTGACTCCTACAAAATCCGTACAAACCATTCAAAGTCATTGCACACATTTGTCACATTCATTTTTATTTTACTTATTTATTAATTTTTTTTTTTATATTTTTTTTTTCCATGGCAATTATGTTCAGTTTGTTTTCACAAGGGCACAGTCGCAGCCTCCCTGGTGGGGAGAGCACACTGCCTGGCCCAGCTCATGGGCACGCTGCAATGTTCAAGGCCCCAGGCAGGTCACATGACACTGAGCGGAGCACTGTAAACAGAGCAGGGCTGAGAGGAGGCACAGGGTGCCAGAAGGCAGTCTCATTCAGTACTTTCTATAAGCACAGTGCAGCCCTGTTACTGTGACCCTGAGACTTAAGTTTAATGGAAAACATAACGTTGATATACAATACATGCAGAATTAACAAGTTGGACTATGCAAGGCCGCAAATTGGGCTGTAAATGAACAATAATTGGTGCTGTAGTAATAAGTGAGTCCATCGGCGAGGCATTTGAGTGGAGCAGATTGGATTAGTTAAATAAAGGACGGGCGGCCGCGATGACAGCGCTCGCCGCTGAATTAACTAGCACAGATACTGCTGTAACTGCAGCTTGCCAGCCCAATTATGGACAAAGTTTAAGTATTATTAATGACCCATATCCTGAAGAGGGTGCATATTAAACACACTTAGAAAGGATTGGAAGTGATGTCATTTCTCAAGGGAGATGTTCCTGTCAGGTTTAATTACACACACAGCCAAGTGATGTCATCACCACTACATTATGACTTTGGAGAGGAGAGAAAAATCATATTTGTAGTGTTAATTTTACAGTGATTATGTGTGAGTGGAGAAGATCGACGGCGATGAAACATTAAAATGCAAGTCAGGAGGTCATTTCTTGCGCAGGAATGAATATGTGTATGTGTGTAATAGAACTGTGTGTGAATGTATGTATGCATATATGCATGCATACGTCTTATTTCTGCATGTACATGTTGATTCATATGTGTGTATGTGTGCTTGTGTGTGTGTGTGTGTGTGTGTGTTCTTGTACGACACTGCATTAAGACAAAGCAGCAAGTGCTGGTATTGGTAGCTGTAATAATCCTGCTAACAACGGTTCCCCTGGTGACCATCAGTTGGGGGGCCGCAGTCATAGCTGTGCTACACCCGAGTGCCGGGCTCCACCATCGGCCCTCAGACGGGAAGCCCAGGGCTGATGGAGGTGGAGGGCAGACATCTGTGCTCCCAGCAGGGCGCGGCCACACACTGGCTCAGGGGATATGAGTGTGAGGACAGTGCAAGTGCCAGGCACAATGTCACACAATGGGACGCTCTAATACTACTGACAGAGCGATGGAGGATTTTCTGAGGGGATTACCTTGGGTCACCGCTGGTCCCCCCCCCCACAAAATCCTGCCCCCTCAGAGAGGACAGAAAGGGTGTGGGGTCCTGGTGGGACAGAACCTTGAGAGGAAGAGAAGGACAGAGGAAGAGAGAGGAGTGTGGCATTAAGAGGGATCAAAAGGGAGGGAGAGAGGACTGAGAGAGAGGAGGTGGGAGAGAGTGAATGAAGAATGGAGGAGGACTGAAGAGAGGGATATGGCAAATCTAACAGGAGAGAGGAGATATGGAGCACTTTAATAACTAGCTGTAGTTGCATTTATGATAATGTGCAGCATAAGGGTCAGATTTAGGGTCGATTTTAGTTTTCAGATTTCAGTCTGCAGGCTTTATCGAGGACTGTGTCCTGATTAATTTCCACAGTTGAGAGGTTTTATAATTGCAGCACATCTGTGACTCTCATTATGTGGATATGTTATTTATAACATTTATAACATAGTTATTAAGTGCATAATCTGTGGTGAATCTTTTCAAATCCTTCTCCTGAGTCTCTTGGACTCAGACTGCTGATGTCCCAGTATCCCATGATGGGGTTTCTGCCTCTCTCCTGGTAAGAAAAAAGAGTAATTGTCTGCAATCTAAAATCACAAAAAAGTTCCCCCATCCACCCCTCCCCTCCCCTCCCCTCCCCTCCAAAATGAGATTGGCTTATTTCCATGTGAAAATAGATTCCTCCTCCAATTTAATGTTTATGCTGTCACTGACTTCAGGCCTGTCCAATTTTTGCATCATTAGCTTGTTGTTGGGTTCGGGCTGTCCATGGGCTGCTGATCTAAAATCAGGTCTGAACTCAAAGGAAAGCTGGCTTGCTAATTATGCACTCATGAGTGACTGTCAACTGTGAAGTAAATGAGTGCGTGTTGAATGAATGACCTTGCCGACATGGCTCACAGTCACGTTCACCTGTCGTTTTTCAAATCTAGAAGTTCTGAAAAGCAACAGAATAAGTAAGTGCCCTTAAACAAGTATTATGAAGCCAACCTGACGTAGGACTCGTTATGGGAGGTAACCTGAAGTCACCCCTCAGACCAAAACCACTGCACAGGTTCTGCTCACTGAGTAACTTTACAGACATTTTGTGGGAATGAAGAACTGAGAAATTTTGTATTGTGTGTGTGTATATATATATATATATATATATATATATAGCATTGCTGTACCTGCAGTGAGCTGTGGATCAGATATCCCTTCAGGGTTAAGATGACATTCACAATCCTTGCCAAAAAAGAGGGAAAGACAATGCATTCAATTTTAAAAATCACAAATCTAAAATTACAGGAAATAAAGAAGCAGAAGATGAAGGAAATAAATCCATGAAAAGTCCATAAAAGAGTGAGGCCCTATAAAAATACAGTAATTACAAATCGAACAAAGTAACTGCTTTCACGTTCACCTTATGACCGTGTGAATTCCAATTTATTTAAAAGGGCGAATTGCTTCATATTTTAACATCAGGAATTTAAATCATTTTAAATGGGTATGTTTGGCTTTGTTTTACTGCCATGAGCAAAATTAAAACCAAAAAGATAATCACGTATACAAGGTATCATATATACTAGTTAATAAAATCTGCCAGTATTATAGAGAGCTGGAATGATGGGTATTGAATGTGATAGGGTAACCTGCTCAGCCTGCCTGTGAAGAACTGTAAGGTAGTTGCACAAAAGGTGCCATTATCACCACAAGTCATTATCGCAATTGGTGTCAGTCATAACAAGGAATGAATAAAAATAGCCTTGAGATTTACCATTCCAGCTCTCACCCACTGCACAGGGACAACGACTTCCTCCTCTCACCTGTATTTATCGCTTCCTCTTTCTCCCTCTCTTACTGTTACACTCATCCTCTTCCTTTTTCCCTCTCTCTCTTAATACCCTTCTCTGTCTCTACCCCTGCCCCGATATCCCTCCCTCTCTCTCCCTCTCTCTTCCCTTCCTATCTCTCTCTATTCTTGCATGTAGTGCATAGTGTGAAATGTACACCACTTGAACACAAGGAAAGATATTAATACCATATGATAAAAATATAAAGCTTACATTCAACAGTTAATATCCATAGCTATATATATATATATATATATATATAGCCATATTAACCATAATAACAAATCATTCAATTGAGTACAAAACAAAGCTGGAAAAACATGATGAAGATGTAAATTATTAATACGTGTTGTTGTTTGCATTGTATATGTATCGTTACAAATCCAAACATGCGCTTATTGCAATGAAAAAACAAAAAACACAGGGTGAAAAATGCACCCAGGTGTGAATGAGGTGTGTGAGAGAGAGAGAGAGAGAGAGAGAGAAAAGAGAGGGTCATGGGAACTGTTTTGACAATCTTTTTCTCAAGGTGCCACCGTCAACATTTAATTTCACACCTGATCTCAGACAAACAGTGCAGGTGAGGGTCCAATTACACCTGAACACATGAGCAAACACAACACAGGTGTGTGAAGCGGACCTCATTCTCAGTGTCTATGAGTCCAGAGCGCATGGCTCCTTCATCCTTTGGAATCGGGCCCGTTCTGAAAAGGCTCATCTCCCTACCATAGCTGGATATGAGTGAAGAGCATTGTTAAAGGTGTTCACATTAAGCCTCACCGTTTGGTTCGTTAATGTTTGGCTCATTAATCATTCCACCCTTTAAGCTTAGTTTACCCAACATGATGGTGTCCAATACCTCTGCCGCCCCATGGAAATCTGCTGGTGATAGAGTTGTCCTATCAGTTCCTTGACACTAAAGACCAAGTCTTGGTCCCTCATCGGTAGTACCGGCTGAGACCCTATACCATCTTAGCCTGATTTAGCTTCCACACAAGTGCTGGTTTGAGGTTGAAGTCCTTGCATCCCTCTTGTATATTCCGAAGGGCCCCTTAGCATTGGAAATGGAGCTCCAATCGAGTTTTCTTTTTCTTTATGATTCTGTTAACAGTTCTCTGCTCCCCAACAGTGCTCCATAACTGTCTGCAGACTTGCGCCTCAACTTCATCTGGAGAGAACTTTGGGTTTCACCTTTTTGCTTCCATTGTCTGGTACAAATATACTTACAAATGATAAATTATCCTTTTTGTATGGCAGCTGGATCACCTTAAATGTGTGTAGCTGGCACTTACTTTACCCATATCTGAATTAGGTCCTATATGAAGACTGTCACGTCCACAGTGAAAAATAGCCATGGTTAGTCACTATATGATTCAGGGGTATCACGTGTGCTGACAGCTCCACCCAGGTGTGTGGGGGAGACTGCAAAACATCCAATCATGTCGTCTTGGTTATAGGTTGTTTATTTTTTCGCTATTAGAAAATACTGGGACAATAAAACTGAATTATCAGTCTGGCAGCGGCTCAGTAATTCAGTAAAGCATTACACAGTTTTGACCCCCAAACAAGTATGCAATATTTCTCCTCTCAGTTTTAATTTGGCGCATTGTCTATCCCTACTGTTCAGTTGAAGAGTAAGTGATAAATTGTCAGCACACGTTTACTTCAAAGTCAATCCACAGGCTTCGAAGCTTCACTTGGGGTAATTAGATGATTAATTGAGATGATTGTACTGTGATGGGATGACTGCTTAATGGGAGGCTTGAGAGTAGACCACAGAAAGACCCTGTAGTGTTGACACTTCTAAAAGAAGTCAGGGAATTCTACAAGCCCTATGCATGGTTAATGAGCGCTTCAGGAACTTTCATCTACAAAGGAAAAGGTATTCAGTCACAATACATCAGTGTAATTACAAAATCTGAACAAGAAACATCACATGTCGCAACCTGCGAACTGTGGATTAAAAGAAGAAAGCCTGGATAAGGTGTGTGTGCTGTGTGTGTGTGTGTGTGTGTGTGTGTGTGCGTGTGTCCATGCGTGCATGCATGCATATGGTCATGTCGAAGTAGATTAATGGGAAAATGGTTAACCCAGACAGGTAACTAACTGATTCCCATGTAGACTCTTGACCCTTTGACCTCTAAAGTTACGAGCATGGCATTTACAGACCCATGGAGTTCATCTGTATGACTTGACCCTGAGAATTATGGGAAATTCAGGCCCGTAAATGAACACTAACTCCATTGGAATAAATGCCACCGGTTTTTTTTTTTTTTTTTCATAAGGATTTCATAAATTCATAACTCATTTCTCACCTTATGATCTGAGAATCATTCATGTGTAGATTGATTCCAAAAACTCCTTTTATGTTATTGAGAATACAGTCTCTTTTTTTTCTGTCATAATTTAAAATCAAAAGAAAATGATTGGATTTATCAAGATGAAGGCAGCTATAAAAGAGTCTTTGCCTGCTCAGAGATCCTAAGTGTAAGTGTATTTGGCACAGTAATTTCTATGTAGATATAGGTGAGCGTGATCAGCACCAGGTCCCTGAGGCAGCCAGAGAAAAGCATAATGTAATTTGCTATTGTTTAACCTCAAGCTGTTGGGTCCCTTGTTTTAATAGAGTCATAGATTGGTTTTGCTAACACATGTAATTGGTTAAGTAATGAAACATATTATTGCTGTCCTGTTATTAAACCGTTGAGACACACTCCTGACTTTTTTTTTTCTTCCTCTCGGTTCAAGACCAAACTCCATTAGCGTAAAGCCCAAAAGATCACGGTTACATTTATGCAGCCTGTCTTTTGAAAACTTTCCAAGACGGGCTTGCCTCCGTTGTATTATTATCATGGGCCTTGTCATACCAGGAGTCGGTCGACGCAGGGGACATCGCCTTGCGGTGATTGAAGATGACATCGTGGTGAACGGGGGGTGTGCGTGTGGGGGTGTCGGGGGGGTGGGGGGGGTGTGAGGGGGGAGGTTAATTCAGGCCCACTCAAGGTCAGTGATGTATGGGGGTTAGAGTTGGGTGGGGGGGAAGCGGTATGTGGTTGTGGGGGGGTAATGAGGGCGGTCATTACAGTTGAACCGAAGCCCTGATTTGATTAGCCCAAAATGTCAAAACACATGGATAATTAACGGCGTCCATGCAAGACTGTGAAAGGGTCTGGAGGAGCTGCGGTGAGCCAGCAGTATTTAGGGGGAGGCTTTCAACACTATGTCTGTCCCTGGGACTGCTGTGCTGAAAATGACAGCACAGCCTGCCCACCTTCCAGCCCAGCCTGCTTTTCTCTACATTACCACAGTGCTCTGCAGTGCTGTCCAACCCTGCTTTTCTCTACATTACCACAGTGCTCTGCAGTACCGTCCAACCCTGCTTTTCTCTACATTACCACAGTGCTCTGCAGTACCGTCCAACCCTGCTTTTCTCTACATTACCACAGTGCTCTGCAGTACTGTCCAACCCTGCTTTTCTCTACATTACCACAGTGCTCTGCAGTGCCGTCCAACCCTGCTTTTCTCTATATTACCACAGTGCTCTGCAGTGCCGTCCAACCCTGCTTTTCTCTACATTACGACAGTGCTCTGCAGTACTGTCCAACCCTGCTTTTCTCTACATTACCACAGTGCTCTGCAGTGCTGTCCAACCCTGCTTTTCTCTATATTACCACAGTGCTCTGCAGTACTGTCCAACCCTGCTTTTCTCTATATTACCACAGTGCTCTGCAGTACTGTCCAACCCTGCTTTTCTCTATATTACCACAGTGCTCTGCAGTACTGTACTGTCCAGCCCTGCTGAGCGGCATTCATGATACGCTAATATCAAATGAAAAATATATGTTTGAAACTGAATGGATTAATATAGTGGATAAAAATTAACCACGGCATTAATAACAAGCACCCCAACGGTTAGTCTGTTAGACCATGTGATAGGGGTTTTGCAATTATGATAGTGATCGGTGCAATGGCGCAGCGGCAGTGAGCTGGGGTGTGACAGGGCGCTGAGCGGCTGTGTGCTCGGCGAGCCAGCCATCAGAAGCGGGTGATCAGCACGGTCACTCCCAAAAGCGGGCCATTCGCTCTGACGCCAGGCCCCGGTGACGGAGCTCCGGAGCAGATCGGCCCGATAGCCGCCTGCCGGCAGGAGATAGGCAACGTTCCAAGATAAATCGCCCTCAGCCACGGGCCTGTTACCCCAGCTGAAGAGAGCGAGGGAGAGGGAGAGGGAGCGAGAGCGAGAGGGTATCAATTCACCTCTAACTATCCACACAGTTAACGGCCCTGAATTATGTGAGGACAAATTGGTGGCTGTTGCTCTGGCAAACGACGCTCTCTGGATGGCTGTACTCGAATGAGGATATGATCGTCAGTGTGAAAGGATGAATATGGATGACGCTTTGTCTGGAGAGAGGTGCCAGGAATGGGGGGAGAGAGAGAGAGAGTGTGTGAAGGAGGGGAGAGCAGGAGGAGGTAACAAAGAAAGGATGAAGGGAAGGCAGGAGGGCGCGGATGGAGGAAAGAACAGGAGGGGGGCTGACAGTGGAGTGAAGGGTAGATCACGGAGGTATAACACCGAGGGGTCTACCTGCAGCACCCTGCTCACCTGGCAGAATATTGGCACACCTTGGCCGCCTTGGACATCTGCCCAGTGCCAGCACAGCTGTCAGGATTCATCACAGGCTGTGAGTCTGCAAATGACTCTGACATCGTAGTGAAGGGAAAGGCAGGGTACACAGGGCTGAGAGTTCCTGCGAGCTCTCTCATGCTCATGATCTGTGCTTTCAGAGTGTGGGCTTTCCTTTTATTTTATGTTTTCATACAGAATTGTACTTAATACATTCTAATTCAGACTCTCACTTTGATTAAAGGGGTACTTAACATATCAAAGGTGGACTGTTTTCACAAAACACAGAATTAGAAAGAAAGAACAATTGCTTTTTTTGTTAAATGCAAAAAAAGAGACTAATTTTCTGAGCTCCCAAAACACAGACTTATTATATTTCTCAGAGAAAATGAACACAGTTTGCTTTTGAAAATAAAAGCATACAAGGTAGTGTTTGAAAGAGTATTTATATTGCTAACAATACAAAGCTACAATGCACAGCAACCTGGTGACTCAGCAGGTCACAACATTACCCGCTCATGAGTAGACAAAAATATACAAATAGGTCCATTCTGGGAACCAATTAAACGACACCAGCCAATGTGTATCGGTTGCTTGTGTGCCATGGATAAAATATATAAAGTGTCAGTATCCTACTTCTTGGAGTAGCTAAAGGTTTGAAAAAAAAAACATACAGCAGTTTAGGTTTTCCCAAGCACACTGTTGTCATGAAATAAAGGCAGAGGAATTAAAAACAATGTTAGACAAAAGAGACAGAGAAATCTCAAACAACAGGTAACCAGAGAGCGGCGAACAGACACGCACGCACACACGAGCAGGAGACGGAGATGCCGGGATAAATCAGAGACTGCTGTCAGCTGGTTGTTCTAGACGTGTAAGACACTTCCCCTTTGATGTTCTGAGAGCAGGTTTCACAGCATGGTAATGGAGCAGCGGATACAGCTCGTCTGCGTTAACTAACACTCAGGGGCTCAGGTGGATTTTACTCTCTCTGGAGAGGTGAGAGCGAGAGACTTTACCATCAAAGAGGTCATCTCTTTTTTATCCACTGTCAATGCTGTGGGAAGCAGTGAGGAGAGACTATTCCTTGACGGTTCTCAACTCTCCTTTTTTTGTGTTTGGCCTTTTGATCCTTTGCCTTAAATGTTTAATTTGCTGTTTGTGTGTGAATGCATGTGTGTTAGTGTATTATGGATGTATCTTCATACCTGTGGGAATTTGACTCGTCTGTTTTTTTTGGTCTGTGTGTGTGTGTGCGCGCATGTATGTGTGTGTGCGTGTGTGTGTATGTGTGTGCATGTGCATGTGTGTGTGAGTGTGTGTGTGTGTGTGTGTGTGTGTATGTGTGTTTCTGTGTGTGTGCGTGTGTGTGTGTGTTTGTGTGTGTGTGTACGTGTGTCTGTGTGTGTGTGTGCGTGTGTGTGCATGTGTGTGTGTGCGTGTGTGTGAGTGTGCGTGTGCATGTGTGTGTGTGTGTGTGCGCATGTGTGTGTATGTGTGTATGCATGTGTGTGTGTGCACGCGCGCACGTGTGTGTGTACAGGTTTATGTGTCTGTGTCCATACGTACTGTATGTCAAAGTCTTGACCCATCTCAGCTCATAATTCTCCTCTAAAGCAGGAGTTTGCAGGGCTCCTCGTGCTTCTGTCACCGTGACACATGAAATATGAAGAGCGCTGTCAGCTGAAGGAGAAGGGGGCCTCGTGATGGAGGTGTCCAGGGAACTGCTCGCTTTCACTCCGGCAAGTCAAATGTGGGAGCAGAGACAGCTTGCATCTGTCTGGAACACCGCAGGGAGGGGTTACAGCTGCAATGACGTGTGTGTGTGTGCGTGCGTGTGTGTGTATATGCGTGCGTGTGTGTATGAGTGCGTGCAATGACTGCCCTTGTGTTCTTTGAAGGTATGTCCATTAACCTCATACTCATGTAGACCCTGGGGCCTGTGTGAGAGTTTTTCAGCAGCCATTTTGTCTTTCTCTGAAGTCATCACTTCCTCTCCATGTCCTTTCATGTCCTTTTCTCTCTCTATCATTTTCTTTTTTTTTTTTTTTTTTTTTAGTTGGAATGCGTTGTAGCAAGGGTTTTGGTGTTTTGCATGGCTTTTCTGTGTGTGAGTATATCATGTGACTATTCTGGAACTTTTACACTGCAGTAAAATCAAATTGTAAAATTACTGTAAAAAAAAATTAAAATAAATAAAAACATATCCCCAAATAATGGATCACAAATAAATATAGGTCCTGATTGGCCTTTTCTGTGGTGTCTTAATAGATAAATACAATCCCAAGTAATAAATACAATTAATCATAAATACATCTTGGCACTTTAAAGCTTTATCAGACAGGGAAAACAAAAGAACCTGTGGATCTAATGCAAACCATGGGTATTCCATGCTAATCTTTTTTAAATAGCATTCCTAGGTATTTTAGCTGTATGTTGGGTCCTTGCTGGGTTCTTGGAAGTGTAGTTGGTGAATGAGTTGACAAACACTTAATTTTAACTTAATTTAAACAATAACTTTTTTTGTGAAAGCTTAAGGGTTGTTTGGTAATGTAGCTAATGAGAATTAAGGATCTTAATAGCTAGCCGCTACGAGCATCTCACAGGGAGGTGTAAATGATTAATGATGGGATTTTATCTTAATATGTAAATAATAAAATTTATTAGACAAGATAATGAGCCTAACAAGTGTATACCCCCCTTATTAGGGGCTGTTGCATGATGAATTGATGGTTATTTAAATAGCAATTAATTACTTCCTCATACATGACCATCTGATTTAAAGTCTGTTTATTCTTGAAAATGTTTGCAAAATGGCCCATCAAAGAGTATCAAGGCTATCTATGACCTTTTAAATTCAATATCCGATATATGAATGCCGTAAATACTTTCCGCAGAAGACAACACTTTTTAGTGCATATCATGCAATAGTGTAATTACGAGGTACATAAAAATGTGAAAAATGTGCATGAATTTCAGAAGCTGCCGTGAATCCACAGGTTTTTGCAAAACCTGATAATTAATGTTATCCCATGGCCTTCAATCGCCTTTAAGTGCCACCATAAACTTTCAATGGAGCCTGACCTTTTGTACAAAGGAGTTACCATGGTCAATGTCACAAATTTACTTAAATCTGACAGAGAAATAATGCAGAAATTAAAATATTTCTTCTTCATTTTGAATGTCATAACCTTTCTTTGTTTTTTTTTCAAAATCCTAAAACTTTCTGTTTATCTCCAGATCATTTTTTTTTTAATAAAGTCCAATGCAGTCTCAAACTTTCGGACCCCTGTCTGTGTGCTTCGTGGTGCGGCGTTTGGAGTCACTCTCAGACTCACTCACTGCCACTGATTTGCAGTTGAGATAACATTTTACACAAAAAAAAACATTTCAAATGTGTTGTCTCTGTTCAGTGAATATTTTAAAAGTCCTAAAAGCATATTTACATAAGTAATATAGAAATGTAATTATTAAATAATGAAAAACTGAATTTTAAAATCTTTACAAGCTTTGCAACCCATTGATTTTGTATGACTTTAGTGGTTTTACAAATGGATATAATTAATTTTTCTGCTTCTTTTAGTGCAGGCTGTCCTGATGTGGTACAGAAAACAGTCAAGCCAAGAATTTGGCCTTCTATTTCTAAAAATGGTCAGATTTGAAAATAAGGATCAAGAGTTAAGAATAAATAAGAATCTGCACAGAATGCCCCGGTCCCTCTTTTGTTGACTTTATTGTGTACTTTACTCTTATTATTTCCTGTCATATAAATAGAGCAATAGCAGCCTATATGTGGTCTCTCCAGTGTTGTTCTGATACTGATTTGGCTATTGTACTCTGGGGTTGCTCTCACTAGAAAATACTTGATGAATTCTCTGGCAAATCCAAGTGAGCATGACTGGCATGCTTAAAGCCTCACTCATACAATGTTTAAATGCAAATACTTAATTATCAATCAACAAGGATAATACATGAATTATAAAGTCACCACATGCCAATACAATACAATACAATGCTATACAAACTGTTCCTTTTTTGGGAACTGTAATCAGGAAGTGTACAAAACCTTCAAAGCACACTGAAAAGGAAAAGCAGTCGAACAATATTAGGTCTCCATCACTGCTGACCCCTGCTGGTGAAACACCAGTATTACCAGCTAATAAACTGACAACCACAAGGTCTTCACCTTCCCTCACAGCTTTTGAGAGGCTGCAATTACGCTGAACCTCCAACACGCTTTAACACCATACAAAGGGGATTTAAATATGACGGGAGGACATGTCCTTCACACAGCACCTTCAGACGCTGAAGTTACCCCTCTTAGGGTGGCACTGTGGGTAAAGTTCGAGGATACGAAGCACAAAGGCCGTCATTTCCCTCCAGCACAACGGAACACAGTCCGGTTCATCCCAGACTGAGGTCTCACACCTGCACTCTCTTCCATGACTCTTGTGAAGTGGCATGCATGTCGTATCTCAGTCTGGGGATGTGCATGCCTTACTGAGCATCCCAGCTACATGCTCATTGTGATCATAACCTGGTGTGAGTCACTCTGAGAGGGAGGTCCTCAGCGCATGATTTGACCTGAAAAGAGCTATCACAGATCATGCTCTCTAGTGCCTCCATAGAAGCCAGAGGCGATGCAAACTTCAACAAAGGTGAACGTGCCAATACAAATTTTAGAGAAAATTTAATTAACGAGTTCCCTGTGTGATTTAGCTTGCATATGCATGTAAATTATCTTAAAAATTTTACCAGACTTAATGTCACCCACGCATGTGCATGTGGAAAAAACTAAGAATAGGTTGAAGCTGAATAATTTCTGTCAATATGATGAAACTAAAAGACGGAGTATTCAAGTTTAAAAAGAGCGAAAAGGCAACCTTTTGAACATAGTTTTCAATATTCACCAAGGCTACAAGGCTGAGTTAATTCCCTCTTTTGAACATTTGAAATGTATGAAAGAGCAACAGTGAAGGTTATAGAATAAATCTTCTGAATTCCATCCTCTGTAAGACTTGAGATGTTTGAAGAGGATTAGCTGTGATATCAGGGACGGAGCTTATTAAAACGAGGCTTTATTTAACTGTCAAATAGTGTCTGTAAGTAACAAGTAGTGTTCATCGGTCTATTATTAAACAATGAATATATTAAACGTGGGATGTTACATCTGTAAGACTTTCACATTTGTTCCAGCTCGTATGCCTCTGTCTTTCCGGCCGTAAGGCAAACACACGTCTGAGAATAAAACGATGAGCTGTTTTGTGAATGACCTCGGTGTGCTTTCGGAGGATGTTCCGGAGGGGGGTCGTGAGAGGTCACCCGAAAGCTCTGACACCTCCTGTCAGGAGTGTGTTGGTAATTAATCAGAAGTCTGACGATAATGGAGATGCTCTATTTATACTCCCCGGCATCTGTCCGCAGTGTTGCTCTGGCCGTCCCAGAGGTAATCACCGACTCAAGGCTATATTACCAATCTAACCTTGCCACACAGCGCTAAACGCTGGCTGTTCACCTGATGAAAGGCATCTGAAAGTGCTCTAGCTGGGGGTCTCAGTGGGGAGGCACCCTCATTAGCTTCACACGCGTCCCAATGTAAACAGCAAAAAGTTATGAATGCACGACCCGGCTGACCATTCACCCTCTGATCAGGCCTCCCTAAACAAAGGGCGAAAGTTAACAAAAGTTATGAGTGTATATAAAGTATAGATATAGATATATATATACAGTGTTTGACTGCTTGCCTGCTGTGTCAGTAGGCTTACTGGCAGATGTGAACAGGGAACAAAGGCATGTGGTTCCAGGAGCTGGAGAAACACAGGCAACGCCTCACAGTGCTGAGGTAAACAATGTTTTTCAAGGCTATAGACCTGGAGTGATTGAAAACTCCTCCTCATAGCGTGTCTTTGTAACCGCATGGCTTATGAGTACGGATATCAAAACCCAGACCTTGAAAATAATATCAGAAAATTATTTCATTCATCCATTAACACAAACCAGTGTTGTTTATGAATGTGATAAACACCTATTTTTTTGTCGGTCCATTCAAACCATTGTACACTGACATACTCTGAATGCCTTTTGGTCAGCCTACATCTCTCTCTTTCTCTCTTGCCTGTTTAAAACAAGAGTTTGAAATAAGTAGATTCTGTGCAGAACTGTCTCTGATATTGACAATAGGAGCTGGAGGAGCTACAGTAAGAGGCCATTAAAAGCTTACACAATCAGCTCTGCTATTGATTTGTCTTAGCTTTGTGGAGAGCGCAGGAAGCTGTCTGTAGTCGTGCCCAAAAGCCACGGGGCAGAATCCACAGTACAGTATCACGTTCTGCTGAGTCCATAAGAAAAATATGAATATGAATATGATCCCTTCATCTTCACTGTGTCAGATTCAGTGAGTATCCAGTTTTTTTTTTTTTTTTAATGCAGACACCAGGTTTCTTTCTGAACGCTTTAGTGATTTGTTATTTTCTCACTTAGGGCTTGATTCAGTCGATATTTGTCCTTAAGTTTAACTCACAAACAAATGCAGCTGTTCGATTTTCCTCTTTTTCTTCACAGAGTTTGGTTCATTGTGGTGATCACTGAACTTGCCAAACGGATATTGAGAGGGGAAAAAATCAACACTTTCATTTAATTGTGAGTTAGAGTTGAGCTGAAATGTTGAATGGATACAGGCCTAGGATCTCAGGCATTATTTCTAGGGTAAAGAAGGATGTGTGTGAAAGTGCAGTGAACTGTGTCCATCAGAGGAGTGTCCCTCTGTCACGTGGACAGGAAGCATCATGTGTCACTGTGCGAGTTAGCATGGCGCACAGCTGTTGCTTATCTCAGTATCACTCACAGACATGCCAAGCCTGATAGAGAAGTGTGAGTGTGTGTGTATGTGTGTGTGTTGTGTGTGTGTGTGTGTGTGTGTGTGTGTGTGTGTGTGTGTGTGTGTGTGTGAGTGTGTGTGTGTGTGTGTGTGTGTGTGTGTGTGTGTGTGTGTGTGTGTGTGTGTGTGTGTGTGTGTGTGTGTGTGTGTGTGTGTGTTGCAGGGTGCACAGAGGGGTTAGTGGTCTTGGGCTCAGGGAACACTGACACCCCCCCGCCATGCTTCTCTGTGGCCATGTGTCTGCGTTAAAGCGCCCACGCGTGTTAACGAGCAGGCTCCATGGACTCCATGAATGTCTTCGTCTGCGATGACAGCCACTGTGATGACAGGTGAGACCTTTACACACCTGTTTAACAGGCCTGGATGGGAGCACGGGGATAGGGTGAGGGGCCATTTATGAGTGTAAACAGAAGAGACACGGGCCGCACATTCGTACTGCCCAGGACCTGAGCATGTGCAAGGATCACCAGCGGGTTCCTCTTTACTGGTGTCTCCATACTTCATTTTACATCCTCCTGTCTGTACTTGCCTTAAATACATTGAAAATCTTCAATGTGCATATGTATGATATTGCCATAAATGGACCGGATAACCTAAAACAGCACGGTCTGTTTGGCCATGCCTTTTGGAACCAGAATACCAGTAATAATTTGGCCTATTCTTGTAGATCCAGTATGTGAAAGTTTCATACTGGGTTTAAATATCCAAAGTGAATTGCTTTATTAACAATTCATATGATGTATCTAATTTTTATAATATATCTATCATTGAATGGCTAAATATGAATGGCATGACAGAATACTATCACCTGAAATTTAGATACATTCTGTTGGGAGACAGTTCTGGAGAGCGGCACAGTGTATGAGAATGTGTATTAGAATAACAAAGGGATGTCGTTGCATCCGACTAGAGTCAAGATGGCGCCTCCTCTTAATGACCTGTTACCTGTATGCTCATGTCCCTCCTTTAACTGTATAAACGTTGGCCACACATTGTAATCAGTGAACATTTTCCTCAGTGCTTGTGTTCCCGCGGCCAGCTGTGTAAGTAAAGTATCTGCCTTCAACTGCGAACATGGGATCCATTTCTTCATGAACAACATGGCTGTTTTTACTAATTTTGAGGATTTACTTATTAATAACAATACAAAATAAATACCTTCTGGTATATAATGATGAAATAATGGCAAGGTCCCAGCATGCTCTGGTTCTTACTTACTAGCAGCCACATAAGATATTCATTTTCTACTGGCATATGAGACATGCCATCCAGAGCAAACATTCATGTGAGGACATGTAGCTTTAGGATCACAGAGTGCACACACTGACAGCCATGTTACTCTTTCTTTCTGCTGCCATGTGCTTGTCAACAGACGTTTATTCCTTTTCTTTTACTTCTGGAGTTGCCCATCATCGGGATGTCAGTGGTACAGTCTCAGACTTTCCAGGATGGACAGAAAAGCACAAGGCCAGCCAGATTAATTGTGACACATGGCAGAATGGCTTTTATATGCAGAAAGATGAGGAAAAGGAATGTAGCTTAGCTACATAAACACACATATATAGGCATATATGTATCGTGTTTCACAACAGTAATAGTAGTTTAGTATTATTATTATTATTATTATTATTACGAAAATCAAAGGTTACATTCATATGAGCAGAAGCAGTCTATTGTACGTGCTGTTGTTGTTTTTAAAATGTATCAGATGAAGGGGCTGTATCAGACCGTGTGACTCCATCTTTAAGATGTCAAAACCTTATCGCCACGCTGTCTCTCTGCGTATCTGCCTCTCTCTAATGACCTCCGACGGAGGCATGGATGGAGCGTCTGACCGTGTGCGGCAGTGATATGTTCTCAGGGTCAGCAAGCTCTTGCCCCAAGTGCCAAAGCCATTCCACCAGGCCTTAAATCACAGGGAGGCAGGGAGGCCCTGACTGAATCCGACCCACAGAGCACGGCCACTGCGCTGGAGTGAGCCGGTCTGCATCAGGGGAAGAACGTGTGATTGATTAACAATCGATTATCTGCTTCTGGACGGGCATCGCCCAGGCCGGCCCGGTGTCTGTAACACAACCCCTGCTCTATGTGCTCCGTTCTGCCCCTGCATCCACCGCCAGCCAGACTCACAGGTCAGCACATCGTCTTTATTCTTCCCCCCACCTCGTGGTGTGTTTTTGTTCTTAATCTGCTTTTCCAGTTGGATCTTCCCCTTTATAAGTTTCCCCAGCGGAGCTGTGGAGGATTAATGCGGCAGAGACACGTGCCTTTTCCCGGAATCCTGGCCCTCTGTCCCGCATTGTTTTGTTGCTGTTGATGTTGCTGTTTTGTTTTGTTTTTATATTTCTCCCCTGATCCTCTGTAGTAATTCCGTGACAATCCAGTTACACTGTCTTCCTGCCAGAGCAGTTCAAAGGATTGCAGGGCCCCGTCATTTTTTTTTCTCTGCCAGAGAGAGGAAATTGAATCCCTCAGTAGAACATCAGCCGGGAATCACAAATTCCTTGCCTGTTGTGTGTGCCTTTTCTCTCCAATTTCTGTTTTTTTTTCTTAACATTCATTTAATATTTTGTGTGTTCTTTTAAAAGCTTGCTAAGCACTCAGCGAAATACTAACCCTGGCATTCTAAGTGGCAGATTGATGTCACCTTTCTGAGTACTGCTCAAGTAACCATGCAGAGTTGTCAGTTTTGATTACGCCTTCACTGCTTTGAATTTTAAAGAGCATTCAGTGAGAGAATGCAATGCCCTGTGTTATAATCAGGTATGGTGTCATTTGAAAACCACAGGTACACTGTTTGAAATTGCCAGAATGTGTGTGTGTTTATGCGCGGGCACAAGAGAGCATGTGGTTGTGTGCCTTAGCATGCCTGACCAATGTGGTCAGTTTAACTTGTGTCCTGTTTAAACACTGATTAATCTGATGACGTGGGAAATGAACACACATACGAGACAGACGGCAAACAGTTTGTTTTCACTCATTATTCCCTAAAGCTGATTCTTACCATGATATCCTTGCAGGTCCAAAAATGATAGATCATGAAATAATATTGCCTCCCTTGCTTTAATGATAAAACTCGGCCAGTAAACTGTACATAGGTGAAATACAAATTATGTCTCTTTGTTATAGCTATATTAGGTATAAAGCTAAAAGTTTTAACCCGGCACAACAAAAATTATATGTTTACATCATATATATTACTAATTAATTCTGAAATAAGAGCCAAAAAACTGAGAAACCTATGATTGTGTCAAAATATCACAAAATAAACTGTAAAGGAAATTTTGATTTGCTCTCAAAGTGACTGGATATATATAATTGAGTGTATAGGGCTGAGATGGATCTTGGGTTTTTCTCAATCTATGACTGGTAGAAATCTCAAACTTGACTCTTAAGCCCGGAGAGAAGCAAGGAGGAAGAGCAAAAAGTAAAATCTCCAGAAAATATTGTGTCTACATCGTTATAATTCAACTGTCTATTCTGTTTTTCCAGCTTACAGCTCTATCACAGTCAGCAGGGTGCAGCCCTGTTGGGCAACATTATCTGCTTCCATCGTGAGGTGAAATTGAAAGTGAGAGGAGTACAGTCTGCAGGTCCAAGGAAAGACAAACGGCCCAGAGAGAAGACGCCCAGGACAAGCAATGAAAAGGGAAGTGTCATTTGGATATTAATAGAGTGGTTGCTATGCTGGCAGACGTGGGCGGTGAACTGGGAGCCTGGGAGGGCACAGAGAGGAACCAGAGAAAAGTCTGTCACAGATGGAAGGAAAGTATACACATACATTGTTTTTCTGCTTTGCACACCAAAGTGTTGAGTTATGCCTGTTCAGCAGAGACTAGGAATGTGAGAAAGCAAAAAGAGACATTATGCCAGTGAGACTGTCCCTGAGCGGGGAAAAAAGGTTTATTCTGAGAAATACTCTCGGATTGTGTGTGTATGTGTGCGTGTGTGTGTGTGTGTGTGTGTGTGTGTGTGTGTGTGTGTGTGTGTGTGTGTGTGTGTGTGTGTGTGTGTGTGTGTGTGTGTGTGTGTGTGTGTGATTGTGAGATTGTGTGTTATATTCATATAAATATATGTATGCATGTTTGTATCTGTTGGCATATACATGCTTTCCTCAGTGTGTGTGTGTGTGTGTGTGTGTGTGTGTGTGTGTGGCCAATATTGGCTGATAGGGCTAATGGAGCTTCTTCCATCTCCAGGAAGCTTAGCACAGTCATTTTATCTGCTGGTCACTGGCAGAGAGAGACAGGAAATGAGAGAAAAAAAACACATGGATAAAGGCAGAGAGAGAGGGATAGAGAGCAGAAGAGAGGGAAATGAGAGCCCTGTTGTAATTCTGTTACAGCACACAGATAGACGGCGAGAGAGGGCAGAGCACTGATGGACAGAAACACGAGACCCGGCAGATACAGAAGCTGCTTGCCTGTGTAAGGCCTTCAGCATCACAGTGCTCCAATCCTGGGAGTCCCCATCTCACAGCAGGCATGGGGAGCACGCTAACATGGTCTTAACATTCAGCTTAAGACGACATACATGATGACAGAAAATTCGTTCTGGGGTTCGCTAAGCTGATGCACGTCACTTAGGACAGAAGAGGTTGTAACATTGTATGCTATGGGTTAGCTTCATGAGGTGGATTTTTTTCTTTAGAAAGCTAATCCCTGATCTCTATATAACATTGCAGAAGTAAAGCTTTTAAGTTTTTCAAACTTGGCACTATGAAAAAGCTTGACTGAGAGCACATTCACTTTGATAGATAGATTTCAGCATAGCCCAGTTCAACTTTGTAGGATACTATTATTTTTGACCCAGCTATTGATCATTCAACATATTGATTGAATGGCTTATTGATTCATTTAGCAGATGACAGATTCAATGCTAACAAATGCAGACTAGACTGTGGCAGTGAACCACAGGCGGTGCCAGGGAGGGGGTTGGGGGTGCTGTAGCTATCCCTACAATAGCCACAGCACCCCCCTAGAACCCCCAAGAAATTTATGTGTTTTATTTATAATTTTTATTTATAATTGTAACTATCGCGGAGCAGGTACTGCGTTTGTGCACGCGTGTGCACATGTGTCATTGGTGTTGCAGTAGAAAAAACTGTGGCGACCGGCACATTAATGGGATACCCTAAATTTCAGAGCACCCTCACTGAAAAGTCGAGCAACCCCATAGCACCAGCAAGAGAAAATCTCTGGCGCCGGCATTGCAGTGAACCACTGCATATGAAATCATTCCCACACCTCAGTCTAAACTCAGGGATTACAAACTCCAGGGCGGATTCTGGAAGCGTAATGAAGGCGCAGTGCAGAAGCTAGCAGTTTCCTCAGGTTGTGAAACCTTCACTGGCTAGGCTCCACCCCTGCACCCACACTGACCCCACATGACCGATGCTTCCGCCTCCACCCTGACAGTGTGTGCAGCAAACATACATCCACCCCATTAGGGGCTATCACACACAGCCCGGGCCCTGTCCTGATAAGGGGGAGAGTTATTCAAACAGGGCCACTAATGACGGTATTAATTGCCTCTGTAATTGGGATTGACCTTATTCTTCAGAACTGTGGCACTGGCTGCCTATTGGCTCATTTGTAAATGGTGTCCTGGGCTGGGAGAAGTGCTATCTGTAGATAACAGGACATGCAAAATCAATATGTCCTACGCAACAGGCCTGAAATTCTAGAAAAGTTTCTGATTACTTTTATATTAAAGCACTTTACTCACCTATTTATTTATTTATTTGTTTATTTATGAAGTTAGTTTATTTATCTATTTTTGCTTATCGTGGGTCATTCATCTGGGAAATGGAACAGAGGCAGAAGCGTGGTTTTTAAGGCGATTTAAAATTTTTCAGTCATTTTCTCGCATTATCTGAGCGCTCAACAGACACAAGCTGAACACCAGCGAAGGGCGACTGACGATGCTTACAAATGAACCCAGCGATGGGATGTTCACTGGAGCAGCAGAGATGAAGGGCTTCACTCAAGGATATAACCTGAGGTGACCTGACTGGGATTTAAACCCACTTTGAGTCCACTTTGACACTTTGGGTCCACACGGGCCTATGGCATTCTGGAGTGCGACCCTGGCACAGGAAGTCTTGAGTGTTGAGAGCCCTACACCCTCTCTCATAGGATCAATACTAAGACATTCAAATAACACCTTTGATCTTATGGGTACTGCATTAAATTAATCCCATGGTCTGGTGTCCAACGCTAATGCTACCAGAGGCCTCTATGGTGAGTAAACAGTCAGCCAGAGAGGGTCTCAGTGTAAGCCCAGTCTCATTCCCCCTTACAAACCTCTGCTCGATCGCATGCTTGCATTCTGTCTGCCTCGGCTGCATGAGTAGAGCAGTCTTCAACATAAACATATAGTGGGCAGCTCAGCTGGAGCCATAAAGATGTTGAAGAAGCAGCAAAAGATGTTTTTGCCTGATGGATGAAGCATGAATTCTTGACTGACCAATACTTCAGAAAATTTGGGTGAACATGCAAGTGGTATGCTAACTGAACCAGCTTCAGGAAACCCGCTCCCTGATACTCTGTCGAACGGAAATCCCAGCACGAGCAGGGACAGTTTGCCCTAGGACAGATCAACAGCCCTCCTGTAGGCCTATAACCCTCAAGTAAGAGGGCAGTATGGCATAACAGCAGTAAAACTAAGCCTGTAACCAGAAGGTTATGAGGTTGATTCCCTGGCTGCGTACTGCCTTTGTATGCCTGAGTTAGGCACTTAGCCCGGATTTCCGCAGCAAACCTCCAGCAGCGGGAGGGGACAAGGTGTACAGTGTTAGCATTGTACTCTGGTCTGGATGAGGGAGCCAGCACAGCAGGTGAGTAATGTAACTTTGACAAAGCTGAGAGAAGTGACACACTGGCCTCGGCTACGCTCAACAGAGGCGCTCTGAGCTCAAGTGACTCCAAACGCTCAAGCTCGGAGCTCCCGAAAGCAAGCGATGCGGAAGAACGGGCCGATGTGACACGGGCTTTCTGTGGACGTACCTGTGGATGGTTTTACACACAGTTTTCACGCCACATTGCCCGCTTTTTGCAAGGCACCCAGGAAGGCCGTAACAACCATCTGCACCGTTCATGGATCTGCAGAAAAACCACCCGCCCAACCCCCACAAAGCTCATATGGGGGTCTGTGCTTAATATATAATGCACAGAAACACACAGGAGGTTGCAGGCTTCACTCCAGAGGCCAGTGCTCATTGGGTAAATCCAATAAAACAATCCAGGTAGTTCACCCTCTATGAAAGATGGATATTTTCCATTAATCTTTTAGCTTTAAAGGAATGTTATTAATTTTGTAAAACTGCATACATATATATACAACACAACCCATGTGCATCCTATAAACTCCAGTAGTGCATGGAAGATTGCAATACGCAATAAAGCACTCGACATTAGAGTGTCTAGCAGATTAAATTCTCTGTGCTGCTTTGTATATACGCAGTACTTAATTGAATCTTTATTGCGCTTTGTTGCCGTCTGTGAGCTGGCATTATCTTGAACGCTACAGCACCGCTCAGGTTTATAGCATATGGTTATATATGAGCATAGGTCTTATCAATAGATGGTGATGAAGGTGTAGAGTCACAGCTCAGAGTTCCTGGGGGAAGTCCATATTTCACCTGTACTACAAAGGCTCAGGCTATGAGGATGCACAGGTTCTCAAAGCATTCAAATGCCCCATGTTTTAGTAAGAAACAGCCATGAATTTTAATGTAGCATTCACCTAAAAACACACACACACACACACACACATACACACACCTGCACAAATGCAGAGTTTTCTTTATTTCTTTCTTTTCGCAGTTCACCATCCCTGATCTGTATGTCACATGACTGTATAGGCACATAATCATCTGTTTCCTGTGGTAATTTGCACATATGAAGACAGGTGCGGCAGAACGGTAGGGGATATATCCACACGTTCGAAACAGAGGCAGTAATTAGATGAAGCCCAAGGCAATTTGTTTTTTTTCATGCAACTGTTATGCAGAAAAGGTTTGACTTAATTACTCAACGATCTGAAAAGGAATCAGTCAAAATCCAAAATGACAGACTGTCATATGCAAGAATGCAGACACTGCATTGCAGAAATCCACGGCTTTTTCACTTTTCTGTGATGGGTTGTTTACCCTGAAGAACTGCAGTGAAGAATAAAATTTAAGTTTATAAATAATCCAGAAAATCGAATGTTTATTTTCATTTGATTCCCATTTTATAACTTTTTGACAACAGCCATTGTATAAAGTGTACTGCATAACTCAGCAGTCTGCGTTGTTAAACTAGGATATAGAAATTCTTAGTTTTATTTCAGTTTGTGGAAAAAGGGAGAGGGAGAGAAGTGCACTCTCAGTGGCTGGAAAAGGATAATCCCTGATTATTTCTGGGACATGGGACCTCATTTTCTCAAGACTTATTCTACTGTTGTCTTGTTCCAAGCTCATCATTTAATTTCCACAGAGGGTTGCGTTGCCACAGCAAGGCGGAGTCCTGGACTCATTACGAGGGCTTTGATGTTTTGTTTTCTGCACACGGGTCCTCGTGTCAGCACTGTCCCACACAGTTGCTCACAAACACTGTCAATTTTTCCTGGGATTTCCAAGAATTATAGAATTTTTTTTTGCAAAGTTATTATAGATTGTGTGTGTGTGTGTGTGTGTGTGTGTGTGTGTGTGTGTGTGTGTGTGTGTGTGTGTGTGTGTGTATGTGTGTGTGTGTGTGTGTGTGTGTGTGTGTGTGTGTGTGTGCGTGATGTTGCTGGTGTATGGGCATGACTGTGTTTGGTTTTCAATGTACTACAATGTGTATATGTGTTGTCACTGCACTACAGAGTACACAGACCCTGCCATTATCTGTCTCTTTCCTCCACACTGGCCACATTGTTTTATAAGCCGTTAAGGCAGGCTGTACCTCCGCTAATGCACAATTAATTACACAGCATATAGCTTTTTATGATTAATGAAACTTCAGGAGTATCTGCCGTTCCATCGTGTTCTACATCCAGCCACCTGCAGACTCACAGCGGATTGGCGAGAAGAGACAGAGTGAGAGAGACAGCACAGGAGAAGAATGAGAAAAAAAGCAATTCCCCTCCAAATGAAAACTCTGATTAATGTATACAGATAAGATTCTCCCCCAAGTTCCTACAGATTGCCAAAGCCTGAAAAATAGATTTTTATCACATTTTGTTTCAGAGGGATAAATACTGCATTCTATAAGATGTCAGTGTATTAAGTTACAGCGTCATTCCACTTCTACTGCCTCTATGCACATACACACATTGAACTATTATTTACCTGTTCCACCTGGAATAAAGCCACCATCCATCAGGGAAAGAGGGGTGGGGGTAGGGGGAGGGGTCGGTATTACAGTGCTATGTCCTTGCAGCGGAACAATGACGTTGTAAGTATGTGAACCCTGTTCCTTGCCTATATAATGTAATATCACGGTTCGCTGTGGGGTTTGGAGGGTTGGCAGAGACAGGGGTGTTGCAGGGTGTAGCATAAAGGGATTGGACTCCTGTCACTTACTAGTGCTGGAACGCAATCACGCAAATTTAATCTTTTTTAAGGCCATATGAATTTCTCCTTTACAATAAAAAACACATTCAAAAGGACATGTCTGTTTGTATCCAATACAGTGGACAGTTCTCAAATAAATTTTGTGTGGCAATGTAAGAGCACCTATGCTCTTAAAATATGAGAACTGCAGGGTGTTCAAACCATGGATATCCCTTTGTCCCCCTCTCACCTTCAAGGGGAAATTGTCATGTCTGCATCTCTGCCCTCTTTCTGTTGAGTCATTTGCAGACGCATTCGTCATCTTTGATGTCATGTTTCGGTTTGTTATTCGTCAAGGTTCTTTTTGGGAACTTAGTTGCTGTTTTCACAAATCATTGGCAAAGACTCTTTCCCAAAATGGAGTCTGCATAATGCTAGCCTGTGTGTCACACTGGCAGGGACTCAAGCATACTGAATCATAATAAGGGCATACGCAATTGATCAGTTCATTACTTTCCTCACTTTAATCATTTTTACTTTTTTGAGACAAACAGACTTATTTGCAGAGAGGCCTTTAGAATATTCTTCACCCCTCAGTTACAGCTAGTAGATCACGTCTCCCTGTTTCTTGAATCTTCAGTCTTTATGCAAGTAACGTATATCCCCATGAGGAAACAGGCTAGTTTGACTGAATGTGAGAAAACTGCAGCCATGTGTCATTAGCTCTGCCTTTCTTCCTTTAAAGTGGTTCTGAAGTGCTGATCGAATCTATACATATAATGTATTTGTGTGTGTGTGTGTGTTGAGTATAACTCTATCTAACCAGTCTTGGGTCTGCGCAGTACGTAGAGAACAGGCTATCTGGGCCGAGGGCTTGATAAGCCGAATAAATAAACAGGGTACCTAGTGGAAATACACTTATGGAAAATGTGTATTACTGTAAAGCAAGTAAACCAATGGTTACGTTCCAAGAGTTATTCGATACAATCAATTACATGAATAATAATAATAATAATAATAATAATAGCATGAAGGCTATCAGAATAATGATAATGTTTGAAAATTCCCATAATCAGATCCATCCTGAGGAAATGAAAGCTCAGATAGCACACGTTCTGTACCAGAGAACTGGAACCAGAGTTTGCAAACACGAACACTACTTAGTCTTATACCTGTCTGCAGATTCCACATATTTGAATCTGAATCATATGTCATTCAGTTTCTCCCAACAGAGTGGAAACGCACACAGGGAAATTTAAGAGAGAATTTTCATCCAGAAAGCTTTCTAATTCTGTCTCAGTGCAAGCATTAGCTAATGTCACAGCCACAAAGTTAACCTGATACTTTGATAGATATTTAACTGCTAACCTCTCATCTTCTCCATTTCATGTCAAGCTTGGACTGATTTTTTTAAACCACCTCACCTCATTTTAATTTTTTTCTCTCTCTCCTTCCTGTCTTTCTTTCTCGGGAATCCAAATTTGATTCTTTTGAGGAATTAAATGATGACCTCTTGGACTTTTTGCAAGTGCCAAGGAGGACAACCTGTGGGAGTTAAATCGTTTCTTAGGAGTGATGAGGATGAGATAAATTTACTAGTTTAATTTCCAAAAAGTGTGAATTCTATTTCCAAAAGCGATTGCCATCAGTTCTGAAATTAGTGTTTGTAAATGTATTCAAATGGCAAGTCAGCCCTGAGCCATGGAAATGCCATATCTCCAATCCACACACTTTTAGGAGCTCCTGGCCCAGCATGGGACCCCTAAATCATGACCACCTCCTACCGCTTTAGCCACGCCGACGCTCGCTCCCCTGTGTATCTGCGCAGGCCGTGGGACCGTCTGAATTCTCAGGTGTGACGAAATTACCCATTAAATCTGGTGTAATTTCTGAAATATCAAAGTTGAATCTGAGTTTAGTTGACGCTCCCTCCCGGAGTCGAGTGTCTGTTAAGTGTTCCGCTGTAATGTTCATTGCCTGGTGTCGCAGACTGCGATACAGACAGAGGAGCCTGAGGGCAGCGCATTTAATAATGAGAGAAGTGATATGACGCTTAATGAACAGAGCACTTTAAGACTTCTGCCTTCTTCTTCTTCTTTTTTTTTGCCCACTGCACTTCCTTTTCTCTTCTATCTGATTATGGTACATGATGTGATTATAGAAATCTGTCAGGTTTGTGCCCTCTAAAGAGATATACTGTGGAACAATCATTAAAAAAACGAAACAATAGCGGTTCAAAGGTCACATTGAACAATACATAGAGCTGCAGGCAATGTGGAGCCAGCAGACAGAGCTGCTGAGAATGGTTTGATTTATCACTCAAGCACACATGTTCACAGACTTCTCTCTGCGCTGCTGTGGCTTTTTTTCCAGATTGTTCTTTTTCAGCAGGTAAATGTGCCAGCTTCTCCTTCCCTCCCCGTCTCTTTTTTTCTCTCTCCCTCTATCTCTGAGGGTGCAGATCAAATGGATAAATTTGCAACAAAGCTAAACATTTGGGGACTCTCTTCTCACTTCCTCAAGCTGGTTCCTTTCAATCCTCTCTCCTGCCTTTCTCTCCTTTCTTCCTGCCTCGGCTCACTCTCTTCCACCCTGTCCCCACTCCCCTGTCACATTCACTCATCTCTCTCCTGCATCTCTCTCTCCTCCATCTTCCCCCTCTCTTCTCCTCTCACCACCCTTCCTCTGCATCTCCTTGCTGATGTGTCCCTTTGCTGCACCTGGCCCCCCCCCCCCTCCACTTTTAATGTCCCTTCCTCCCCCTCTCTGACAGGCTCACATTAATCATCCCAATCTCTACCCACAATGCTCTGCTCCATTCTCAGGGAGAAGTCTTTACAGAAAACCATGGACTGCTTCTGACATTTATCTTTTCATTCTCCTCAGTTCTCTCCCTCCCTTTGCTCCCTTCATTCCCTGCATTTTCTCTTCCCCTCAGCTCTTTGAGTTTGCATAGGTTCAAAGGTGGCAGCAGTCCTAGGTTCTCGAACCAGCTCACTTCCTGTTAATGTCACGCTACCAATTAGCTCTGGACCTGCAGACTCGTGGTTTAAATTAAAAACAGTCTGGCTTTTAAAAAACTGTTATATATCACTTTGTATTTTTTTAATTCTGAGTTCGTAATGTATGCCACACTTTCAATGTTTAATTAGAACCGTTACCCGCTTTACTTATAATACTTGAAGAGGGTTCGATAACAGCAAATTACACACAATTAAAATAACATGGACCACAGTGAAAGTTAAAGAGCAACCTAAGGTTCTTGTTTTTGCAGAGTATGTTAAACGACACTTGCTCTTTAGTTGAAATGATTCATCTGTTTCTGTGTGCACCTGTGCGCATGTATGTTCATGTATGTGTGCATGTTTGGAAATATGAATTGAAACAACACGGCTCATATAATTCCTTTTTAAATGTTAAACAATGCCTTTTTTAGATTCATGATTGATAAACATGAAAGAGTCAAATAGCAGAGTAAAATGCCATATCAGGGGTCATTTTTATGGGCTATGTGTAGTTAGACTGCACAAGTTTAAAGCATTACAGTAAAGAATCAGTCTTGACCAGCAAGTCAAACAAGTCACAGCCATTTTTACCTGTGTATGACAATGTCCCATGGTGCATTGCTGCAGACAGTCCTTGACCACAGTGCAGCAGTGACACCTGCAGGCGCCAGGGAGAGGAAGGTGTCCTCCATGTTGTCCGCCTCTAAGAGGGACTCAGCTTACTGTGATCTAGATTTTTTTAATTAATATGCAGGGCAAGGCCAGGCTGGGAGAATCAAATCAACAAAGAAGGGAAAAGGAGGCTGTGAGAGCATACACAGAGAAGAGTACACACACACACCCACAAACACACACACACACACACACACACACACACACAGACACACTCAAACACACACGCATGGATACACACACACTCACACACACACACACACAGACACACGGATACACACACACACACACACACAGACACACACACACTCACACACACACACACACACATACACATGCACACACATAAACTCACACACACACACTAACACACAGACGCACACATACACACACACACCTCACATAAACATAGAGAGAGAGAGAGAGAGAGAGAGAGAGACTGCACACACATACACACAAACTGATGCCAGACAACGACTAACACACAGTAATCAGTCATGAAAACGTGATCATGCATACAGAAATAAACAGGGGGACAGGTGGATATACATAAACAAACACACACACACACACACACACACACACACACACACACACACACACACACACACACACACACACACACACACACACACACACACACACACACACACACACACACACACACACACACACTCAATATGTTCCGTAATTCCAAAAAAGATGAAACTTGTGATTGAGGTGCACCATCAACAACAATTATTAATAAAAATGCCATATAAAATAATGTATGACCAGAGGCCTCATGGTTTTACAATTCTGTGATAATTTTTCTATATGAAATATCATTCATACAACCCCTGCAGTAAAAAAAAATATGTGGATGTCGGATGGTAGATCCACCCTAATTACACAAGTACCCAGTGCAAGAACAGCCAGTTCCTCATATTCTATTGAATATCACAATCTCTGTAGTTATTCATGCAAAACCCTGTCTGTGCTGCAGTCACCGTGCTAAAATGCATATCAATCAAGCACCCAAAACGACTTCATAACGCGCTCAAAGAAAAAAATATTACAACATAAATTGGATGGAAATGTGATAAAGTGAAATCTGAAAAAAGAGATCCCTGCGTGACTAAAAAACTGTAGTGAGCTATATTTAGGCAGTGCAGGCTCTTGAAAGAAGATGAGTGCCTAACAGTTATACATAGTTATAGGTGGCTCTTCTAGCCTACAGGTCCTTTTGGTGGATAAACACTGCAGCGTCTCCCAGAGAGTGCAAACAGATTCCGTGCCTTTGCAGGAAGTGTGAATGGTATTAGGGGCGTGGTGATGAAAACGCCGTGACTGCAGCCAGGAAGTGGCAGGTGTTAGCTCCTGGACCAGGAGAGAGGGCTGTCTCGCACCCTTAAGCAGGGCACTTAGCCGTAATTGCTTCATTGAGAAAGCGTGTCGCGGGTAGCCCGTTTGAGCGGGTGATGTGTTGAGTGTAAGCTGCATATGTCACCCTAAGATGAGGTTGTCTGCCAAGCAAATAGATAATAACAAAAATAAACTCCCAATACTTAACGTGGCAAATGGAAACAAATGGGGAATATATTGAAATTAACAAATGGGCCGCAGAGCAAATTGCTGCGTGTATATGCTTACTCACATACCTCGGTGTGAATTGCCATATGAGTAAAGACCAATAGCAGCTGGAGAGGGTGATTATGCACTGCCCTTTAAAATGACTGGGGGAGGGAGCATTTTTATTAGTGTTGGTGCAGAGTCATGCTGGGAATGGATTTCAGAACAGTGTGTATCTAATTACCACGACCATGGTGATTCAGCCCTCCTCAGAAAGCGCTGCTTTTTATCTATTTTGGTAAGACAGGGCTTCCCTGTGAGTGGGCCTAAACAACCCTTTCTGTAGAAAAAAGGCTCAGATAGGCGGAGGGTATACCGTTGGGCAAATGGTAAACATATTAATGATGAAAAGACTCCTACCTTCGGGGTTTTTTTAGATCCTGCCTCCAGAATGTCAAGCCCTCACTTCAGACCACGCCTTCTAGAGAACCATTTATTTTCAGCCATTAGGAGAGCAACAGCTGATTCTCAATATAACTGCCTTTTTCTAAAGACGATTTGGTGATTTTGAGTCCAAATTTTGTGTAATATCCTTACATACTTTATAAGTTCACATGCACACCCGCTCTCTCTCTCATACACATTAATACAACTGCATGCATGCTCGCGCACTCTCTCTCAATCTCTCCCACACACACTCTCTCACTCACACACACACATACACACACACACACAGCCACACTGAGGCCTGTAGAGTGCTTCATATTGTGCAGATTATTGATTTTTCTTTTTCTTGTTTTAGCCACTCGGGAACAACTAGGGTCCATTCTCTTTTTAAGAGTGGGTTATTTGATCCAGATCGGCTTATCAAGTATTGGAAGCTCTGACCTACCCACACATTAATAACCCAGTCTAATACTGCTAGCGGAGGAGAAGGGGGTGTCATACTCCGATATCCCATATTCCCCTCTGATATTCCTCTTCTATTCAGGCTTCAATCAGTGACTTTCATTTATTCAGCTCTCCTCTTTCTAATGACACATGATTTTCCCTTTAATTACCCATGATTCCTTCACCCCAAAGCATTCTTCTTCCTAAGCCCGTTTTAAAACCTCAGTGGTTTCCTTTCCAAATGCATTCCCATTTTAGCTAAGGTAGAGAGGCTTCCTAATTACATTCCTTATGTTGTTTTTTTGTTTTTATTGTTTTTGTTTTATAAATCCTGGTGGGCATTGTATTTATTACTGTAATTACTGTCTCTTGCATTGTTGGTTGTCCTTGATGAGGAGGACTTTCAAACTGCATAACAATAAAAGTTGGCACACCCTTTGCCTATACGCTGATAATAATAGACTAACAGCGCCATGTTGTATGGAGTCTGAATTCTAATGGGCCACTGTCCACTGGTCTGTCGGCAGCAGATCGGCCACTGTATGGGTGTCCTGAATAGAAGACAGCTAGGGGATAGATAGATAGGCTGTCTGCCTTTATTTAGTTTCATAAATTAAAACATAATTTGCATAATAGATATTTAAATATGCTATCCCTTGTTTTCTTTTCTTGATCTTCTGGAACACCACCAGTGAGGGGTGATGAGTGATGCATGAGGCATAATTTGATGAAATAATTATTTCATTAATTTGTGCATTAACTAATCGATCGATTTCTTATGCCGCGGAGTCAAGCCAAATGTGTCCCATGACCAATAGTAATCTCGGATCTCTGTGTCATCCAGGGTGCTCCATGCTGGAGAAGTGAAAACCTGAAAATGTACAGTGAGTAGAGAAAGGTGGCCATGGCTCCATAGCAGGCCTGTGAGATGAGGCTAGTCCTGCCATTTTCAATGTATTCATCCATTTATTGATTTAGCTTGCAGCACAAAAGAGGGAACATTTTGTGTGTGTGTGTGTGTGTGTGTGTGTGTGTGTGTGTGTGTGTGTGTGTGTGTGTGTGTGTGTGTGTGTGTGTGTGTGTGTGTCTGTGTGTGTGTGTGTTACTGTGTGTGTGTGTCTGTGTGTGTGTACCAAGATGAGGAGGGAGGAAGGTGGGACCAAAGGGGGACAGATGGGTGGGTCACAGGGGCCTGTGAAGCCAGCTTGTGTCACATCGCAGAACACTCATTATCCAGCTTACAATGAACTGGGAGTGCAAGCAAGATCATGAAAGGGCAAGAGGAAAATAGAGTCAAGGAGAGAGGAAGAGGAAAGGAGAAAGAATGTGAGTGAGAGAGGGGGAGTGGCGGGAGAAGAGAGAGAGAGCGAGATGGAGAGAGGGAGAGAGAGGGAGGTAGCCAGCCCACCAATTATGGCCAAAGCCTTTAGTCTGTGTGAGGGACTATGATCTGCCCAGCAGGCCAGCCGCCCTCCCAAACCTCATTAAAGCTACAGAGGGGATCAGGCACCTTCACCCCCACCGACCACAATGAGCCAGCTCCCAGCATGCTTTGCTTCTTCTGCCTCTGCGGACCGCGGGGAGAGGGATGGGAAGAAAGGATATGGGAAATGTAATTCGTCATATTAACCCGCACGGGAAGCCTTTCTTTGGTGCACGGTCTGGAGGGCTCGGCCTCAACCGGCCGGGTCCTTCCGGCCCGTAATGCTCAGACCCGTCCCCCCGGCTCCTGCTGAAATGTCTGCTGAGTGGGTGTTGGGTTCTGGGCCTGTGGAGGTCTCTGCTGACAGTTTGCCCAGGGGCATGACCTCACCCCAGATGACCTGCCAACGCATCTGCCTCTGGCCCATCAGTGGTCCAGCCAAATTCTTCTGGCTTTGGACAGAAAAACAATGTTTTTCTCAAAGGTCACTATTCTGTCTTCCAGTAGATAAGTGTATAAGCGTTTCTGTGCAAGTGTGTGTGTGTGTGTGTGTGTGCGTAGGGAACAGTTGGTAGTTTAGGTGAGTTTGTTTGGGGGGGAATGGCAGTGGGTAGGTTTTGTGTGTGTGTGTGTGTGTGTGTGTGTGTGTGTGTGTGTGTGTGTGTGTGTGTCCTAGAAAAGTGGACAACTGCACTTACATCAGATGCAAGTATATCAAATATAACCAGACAGGATCTGCACTGTGTCTGTAAAATTTGTTTGTAAAAGATCCACTAGATCACATAAGCTCAATGAAGTTCAATTCTCAATGAATATGAGAATCTGCAGTACCCACAAAAATGCAGAGACTTACTTACGGAGCTCAGATTAAAAGTATTTTTTTCTCACTTCATTTACGAAAAAGTTCTGAAACACTATTTCCTTCCCAGGTCTGAACAATGATGCATTTGTTTACACGGTGCATATGCTTTTTAAATTCTAAAAACGAAATCAATTTGTCACATCAATATTCATTTTCCATGCCCAAGTGATGGACTACCTTCCTGTTGTTCAATAGAAAAGTGTCAGCTGAAACAATGCTCTTCACACAATTTCCCAAGTTATAAAATGATTATTATCCCATTAAATGTGTTTTTTTCCTCTCCCTCCGTGTTCAAAATGATAAAGTTTCATCACAAGGGGAAATGATTCATCTTCTTTATTAAATTAACTCCATAACATTATAGATCATAAATATGCCCTTTTGGAGGGCCTGCATGTTGAGCTTCCAGGTAAGTGTAATGAAGTGAGCAGCTAAACGGATGTGAAGAGCTTAATGGAGCCCACCCATGCGTGTAGCTTTTTCTCCGGCAAGCTCCGACAAAGGGCCTGCCCACCAACACTCCGCGGAGAACCGGAGACCAGATTCCGGAGTGGTTTTTTTTTTTTTTTTTGCAGAGAGGTAATGCAAAGAGACTGCGATTATCCATCTTACTCTAGCGCTGGACCAAGGGAGAGCCGTGGGTAGAGACCAAGCAACTGGAATTGGAAAGTTTCCCAGACTCTGGAGGGAGCGAAACTTGGGTTCTGGTCGCTGCTGGAGATGGCAGCTGCGGGATGGCGAGAGGAGATGAATACTGGGCCCCTCTTTCCCATCAGCCTCATGGGCCGTTCTGATTGATCACCTGCTGTCTTCGTGAGGGGCGGGTCACTCCTCTCCCGGGGCGTGAGGGGCGGGTCGCTCTTCTAACTGACATGCACATGAGTACTGGGGCTCCCGCAGAGCTTGTGCATCCAGCAGGACTGGGTGCAGGTGTAGCAAGGCTGTGTGTGTGTGTGTGTGTGTGTGTGTGTGTGTGTGTGTGTGTGTGTGTGTGTGTGTGTGTGTGTGTGTGTGTGTGTGTGTGTGTGTGTGTGTGTGTGTGTGTGTGTCTGTGTGGCTGTGCGAGTGTCTATGTGTACTACTAAACCACTTACAAAATCAAAAACAGTATTTTTATGTCTAGTGAGCCAATAAGTGGGAAACACCTCTAACTGTGTATCTACTTACTAAAACAAAGCCATATTGGTTTAATCGATTCAAGGTAAACAAAAGCAGTATTCAGGCAATAAAATGTGAGTCTAATACAGCTAATAGGAAGCTGGAGCTTTGAGTAGGTCTCATACTAGGAATGGAGTAGCAACAATGGCTAAGACTCTCAAAAAGCAGATAGTTATGTTAGCCAGTCTGGTTGCTGGCTAACTGCATGCACTAAAACTAGCCTGCCACTGCAGAAAATCCTTAAGCTAGGTGTGTTTGGTGCTACAACTTTGTGAACACAGAAAGTGCACCTGGCTAATGTTGATGGTTAAAGGCTGAGCCAAGTGTACTCTTAATGGGCAGTATTAAGTGTCACCTGGGTAAAGCAGATGGGTTGTATTGTTGGCTGTGAAATGCAACACCTCCTGTGCCACGCCTTTCATTGCTTCTGCTAGGCTTAGCCACCCGCTGCTACTCATTTGAAAGCAGTCAACAGATTATCTCCTGTCACCAAAATGGTGAGCCCACCATTAAACACTTCAGCAATGTAAGTGCCCATCTTGCAGTAGAGTAATGTAAAGCAGATTTTGAACAGAGTAGAACTGATTTTAGGCTTATTTGTTGACACCAAGACAGCAGTGGCTGCTCTGTTACACCATCTATAGCAGATGTAAATATCTGTATTATGGCAGTTAGACAGCTCTAGCTGGAGGACAAATTCTGCCAGGTGTCTTTCTTATTTTAAGCCAGCTACACAAAGCGTGACTCTTAGGTCTACCTGCACGATCAGTGGCACCTTTGAGCCCGTCAGCGGTAATGGAGGGTAGAGATCCTCTCAGTCCTGGGCAGGGCACAGCCAAGACGAGGGGGGCGCCTCTCCAGGGTTCTGTCCAATCATGTTCCGATGTTTTAGAACTGAAAAGATGACTTCTACATGGTGGACTCTCTGCCCCCTGTGGGCTTTTCCAGGGTTCTCTTTCCTGTCGAATGAAACAACCCGCCCTGAAGTCCCTCAGACACATTGTTCAGGTTTTTTTTTGGGAGTTGTATGTTATTCTCTCTCTCTCTCTCTCTCTCTCATTCTTCCCTCTGTCTGTCTGCAGGAGCCCCTATCGATTCCAGCTGGCAGCTGGCTGGAATGTTTTTTTTTCTTTTAAGTTTCTTTTTTTTTTTTTTGCTTTGTCGTCCAGCCTCACCCCATATGGAGAAAATGATGCAGCCGAACTAATTTCACTCCTGACCGAGCGCTCCTCCACACCCTGCTCTGCTGTGGGGGTGAGGGGATATTGGCCGCGTTCACCGAACCATCGCCTCGCCTCGCCTCGCCTCCCCTCCCTCACCACCTTCAACCCCCCCAACTCACCACCAGCCCCCACCCCACCCCATCTCCACATCGGCTTTTTAACGAACCCACTGAACTGCCGTACTCCCTAGCAACTGCCAGCGCCAGGTAAATTGATAAATTCACGCACATTCGCAGCGGGCGAAGGATCGTAGATAAAAGGTTATTTACATTCAGGGGGCGACACAGAGCTCGGGTGAGGGTGCTCCGGTGCAGGCAGCGCTCAGGATCCCTGTCAGTCAGAGGAACAGCGCGTAGTCGGCCATGCCCGCTTTCCCGCCTTCCCGCTATCGCTTCCCCCTGCCTACGGAGCGTGTGCACACAGACCAGTCCTGCTTAGCATACTACTGGAGCCTTCCCAAGGTTACTAGCTACATTCTGCTACTAACACAGGGTGTCTAACATTTACTGGGTCCTCCTTAATTACCAATTAAGGCATGACAAATATTATTATCATGTACAGTGGAGTCCAAAGGTCTGAGATCACATTTCATTTTTTTCCCATTTTTTTCCTATATGAACCTGGAAAAAAACAAAGATGAAGGATTTTGAGAAATTAAAAGCAAAGCTGTTATATTTAAAGTGAAGAATAAATATTTAAGATTCTGCACAATTTCTAGGTCAAATTAAGCAAATTTGTGACATGTTAACTCCTCTGTACAAAAGGTCAGACCCCATCAAGCATTTACGGGGGCGCTTAAAGGCTAAGAAGGTTTTGAGCACCTGAAGCTCATGTGATAACATGGATCATCAGGTTTTTTGGAGTCCATGTCATCTCCAGTGCACGCTGTCATTAATGCAAAAGGGGGACATGCTGAAAACTAAAATATTCAAAGATTCATTTCAAAGATTCAACTTGTCACTCAGATTGGTAATATAATTTGTAATGAAAAATTTTGAATTCATCAATAAAATAATGCAAAACAGGAGCACTTCCACAAGTGGGCTCAGACTTTTGGACCCCACTGTATGTGTTTCTTAACCTTATTTAGTTGTTTTGAATTTGTTTTGAGCTCATATCTGCTTGAGAAGAATAGGTCTGTTTACTCACTTACACATTACTCATCTTAGGAGAGAATAATAAACAGTAAATGTCTCATGAATGGTCACTGAAAATGAACTCATTGTTTTTCGGGGCCTGTTCTAGGGTGTTTTGAAAGTGCTGAGTTCTGTCTCGTAAAAGGAATAGCGTTGCAATAAATATTAATAATGTTTCATTCAATTATTTATACATGGATAATTCAATATTCTGATATTAGTGTTGTTTTTGCCATTTACCTCCAGCACTCTCCTCCCTTATTTTGATACATAACTGTAATCATTTGGTTCATTGCTGAATTTCCTAATAACCGCTTATTGTTTCATAGGCCACAGTTTTATGTGTCTTCACTTTATAGCTTACAAACCATTACCCGTTGGTTACTACCCCCCATGCTGAATGAATCTGAGGCCATCCAGGATGCACCATTAAGTTTAAAAACAGAGCATGATCAATACAGACATGTTCCATGACGGAGAGGATCCACTACGGAAGGGATCATTAGCTGCTGTGCTTCACGCAGAGCCAGTTTGATTCCATCTATAAACTGTGCATTAGGCACAGGATGGAGAGGTGATTTTGCAGCTTCGTCCCACAGCTGCACAGTTACTGCACCATCTGGATGGGGACTGAGATCTGCCAAACTCTGCTGAACAGTGGTGGTACCAACATGCTCCTGCCCAGACCCATTCAACTTGGAACAGCGGCAACAAAGGTTAAGAAACGTATTGATTTGTAGTAGATGAGGAAGAGCTTGTGAGAAGAAAAAAAAAAGAAAAAAAAAAACCTTGTGTGCGAGAAGGTGACTTCAGGCGAAATGAGTCTGCCATTGCTTTCGATGCATGTCCGGAGAGACTCTGCAGTCCAGTGCGGCAGCCAACAGTTATCTGTTCTCAACACTATCTATCTCCAGCAACACATTCAGCAGCAGATAGTGACCTGTCGAAGAGGTGGACCTATAAATTTTAAGAAACATAATGAAATATCTGAAAGGAACCTCTGCACAGCAAATTTCACATTTGCATGTACCCAAGGACAGTAAGTTAAGGCGGATTTGCTACTGTTAGCTTTTTAGCTAACAGTATGTCTTACTCAACATTACCTTGAATGTCATACTCAAACAAACTTAGTTGACATGTAAAAGTGCCTTCAGTTATTTCACTCCCTTCTCAGTAATGGATGTAAATCAGGCACCAGTGCCAGGAAAGTCCAGTGACCCAATGACTTTAGTTCGGAGCTGTTTTCACATATGAACACATATGAACTTTCACATGGGCACAATCGGCCATTACACAGGCTTTGTACTAGGGAGCTGGCAGGATAAAGTCTGTTTAATGTCCGGTGCAAACAATTCAGAGAGTCACATTCACACATACAGCTCCTCTGGGTAACGTCTGGTTCAGGGTTACAGTGCATGTGTGAAAAGGGCTTGAAATTAGCAAAGGAATCAACTGTGAAATGCGTTCTGCAAAAGGTGGTCATGTTCACACTTGATGCCATAATAAGTGCAACCAAAAGTCTTTTTCTTTTGGAAGACTGTATAACATTATAATATGTCATCCAAGCACAGCGGAAAATAGATTAGCCATGTTGACTACTGAGTTTGACTGGAGCACCATAGTCATTATGAATGGAGCATTGCCTGAAAGGGTTAGATACAGGGTGTTATTTGGAAAGAAAGCGGGTATTTTCTACTTAAGGGCCTCTATGCATCACTAGACAACCATTTCCACAGCGAAAAATTTACAGTCTTGAAGCAGAGCGGATAGGTCAACATTCTGAAATTTATTCTCATTGAATAAACGTTGCTTACAGTTTGATGGCTCTATGTGTAACTGGCCTTGAGCAAACTAGACTCAATAGTCTTGAAAGCACAATTTTGACTGTGTAGGACCTATCAAGCACTGAGGGCCACACTTGTATTAGGAGTTCAGCACTGACTTATTATTTAATGGAACACCGTATTTACAAAATCAATGGAAATGACTAAATAATACTTTTACAATAAAATAGTTATGAAATTACTCTCAAACAAAGGACAGCAGCCTCATGACTGAGAGAAAAGAGGAGTGTGGGAAGCCTGGATTTAACATGTTTGTAATTTACACCAGTGGCTGCCAGGTAAACACCTGCCTTTATTCCAATGAAAGAGAGCGAGGGAGAATGGCAGTGAAAGAGAGAGAGAGAGCGAATGGCATAAAGTAGACTCATCCTGACCTTTCACCTTCAGCTTCTCTGCCACTGAAGGCATGAAGTTCCCAAGATGCCAGACTCCCTGGCAAGCCCTGATATAGCTAATTAAGCTAATGGAAGACTGAAGGAGGCCCAGCTTGAAATAGACGGCAGTACCCAGCTGGCACCTTGCTCCCAGACTCTCAGAATATAGTGACAAATACTGTCAACTGGACCGCCTATAGGAGGACATGAAATATAAGAAATCTGAGATTTTTACATCACTTCATTGAATATTTAGCATTAAAAACATCACCAGAAATTAAAAACTAGTTAGCGTCGTTGGTGGGGGACGGCACAAGGGGTAGGGCCTTCACAAGAGCTGGGTGCTTTATGTTTCACCGTTGTGCTTTGATGTGTGTGTGCGGCTTCCTTTCGCAGGAGTCGTAATTATCTCAAAGCGCTCAGATTCGTCTGTTTTTCTGTTCTCTAATCCCACACTCACTTCCTGGTCTTCAAACCTCAGAACGGAAAGGAAAACAAAGGCAGAAGTGACTAGGAGAGAGAAATAGAGAAAGAGAGAGAGAGCAAAACTAAATAAAAAAAAACTTTCACAGGCAATGCTAATGTCAGCTTTCAAGTATTTTCATAATATGATTTACCTTCCTAAATAGAGCATATAATTCAGTTACAGGACAGAAATTGCTCAATGTAGATGGTAAGCTCCTTGGCGGAAGGTTCGGCGCACAGACATGGAACACAGAAATTTAATCACAAACTGGCGGAATGTGCAGACTCTAATCCCCTTTTCAGCCTCTGATTGCAATTAAGTGTCAGAATTATACTCCACTGGAAGCCGTTATAAATAATGAGACCCACAATGGCTTCGGAACGAGGCATTCTTCTGCACCAGGTCTCTCAAAAGCCCATGAAATCTTTACAATTTGTTCCATTTTTGCACGTAACAACCAGCCTTTGTTCATGTATTTATTCGTGAATCTGCATTCAGAAGTGTCACTTTCATTCATTTGCGTTCTCTCTATGCCACTGTGCATTCTTGTGTGTGCATGTTTAAGTGTGTGCCTGCCTGCCTTCCTTTTTTTGCTCTACAGCACCGTCAATTTATCCAGAAGTGTTGACCTGACTATTGCATATAACACTGAGACGATACATACAGAAGTGTGCTTGATACATCATTGAGCCAGCCATTCAACATTTAAGAGGCACATTTATGCAAGGCAACTCACAAAGCTTACATGTTAAGACAGTATCTTTTGATATGCCCGGATATTTTCACAGAGGCAATTCAGATGAAGTGTCTCGCTCAAGGGTACAATAGCAGTGTTCTGCGTCTGGAATTGAACCTGCAAACCCATCACCCCAACTATATATCTACACCGCCATCCCAGCAGGTCCCACAGAGAAACTGAAAATGTCAGGGATATAAACGTATCTGATTTCAGAGGGATAGTATGCATCAATACATTTCTGAATCTAGAAGTCGCATCAAATTTTGTACACTGCCAGGCTACAAACTGAATTGAGTGTCTCAAAAAGGTCTTTATTCCCTCCAAACTGGCTGCGGCATGGCTGTGGCATAATCAATTTCTGAAGTGCTTAATTCATTGACACAACATCCTCTGGTTGTGGAACTGGGGGCCACTGAGACCAACCATAGAGATCTTCGGGTATTGGCCCGCCATCGGATTTGCAATTAAACACTGCCCAAATCCAGTCTAATCCAACCTAAGCTACTTTCCCCCTTTTGTGTGTTTCTCCCTGCTTCTCCTCCATTTGACTGTCTTCATAAACAAGACTGAAAGAATCAACTCTTTCTCTCTCTGAGGTCTCGGGTCTCTCTCTCTCTATAATGAGAGCACGTCCCAGCCTGGACTGAGCGGGAGGAGACGAACACGGGCCATTCTTTAACAGTTTTTAAAGAACTCCCTAACACATATATCAGCTGAAGGCTGTGCAGAATGACGGACGGGGCTGAACGATGGTAAATTTAAGTGAATGTGAGATGAAATAAAGGATGTGGCTTTGATGGGCAGGGTACAGCCCCCCGGGTGTCTGAACGGGAAACAAGTGAGGTTAAATTGCCATTATCGACAGATCTCATTGGTCCCCAGGGCTCTCTCTCCGCCTCTCTTGGTCTTTCACGCGCACACACACACACACACACACACGCACACACACTCTCGCAGGCATGCAGATCTGTCAGTCAGCTGGTCGCTGTCCAGCGGTCGGGGGAAGCTGTGGGACGGCAGCTGCAGAGCTCAGCTGGACCCAGCAGATTGTGTGACATTACAGTGGGAGAGCCTAAATGGTATCAACCAATGGCAGAAGCTGAAACCGAGGAAAGGTCATGCACAAATACATGCATGAACAAATAGTCAGGATTTTGGATCGTTTTCAGATGAATCGTTTTGGAGATGCAGAACTGAGGGTGCGCAGCTGACATGCCATATGAGTTTTTAAATCACGGCCACTGTATGTCGTGTCATCACCTCGAGTCTCAGCATCGGTTTCAGAGCTGTGAGTCGCAGCCCACATATCTCTGGAAGCATCTCTTTGGCATACACATAGTTAAAAGATTCTCCACAAGACAGGTCAAATCTAAAGCAAAAATGAACATCACTAAGAATTAGAAACAAAACTTCTTGTGGTTCCATTTCTATTACAGATAAAGCAATACATGTTTTTTTTTACTATTATTTAAATCCAATTTTAAAATAATTTGGTTCTTCAGTTAAATTGTCTTTTCTGGCTTGTCATTGTTGGCTGGTTTTCATATGCTGACTAATGTGGGTGGAGATAACAGTTTCTTTCCAAGATCCAAATTATTATTCCTCCTTCTAATCTTACTTCTGAATGTCCAATTTGGCACTTTAATGTATTATTTAAACATAATGAGGTTATTTGTATGCATTAATTTAATAATTAATATCTATCCATGCATGGGCTCTCAGTTCAGTTCAACAGAAATACATTTAGATGGGAGAAATGTTTGCATTGAAACCATAATTAATGAATGCAATATTTACACTGTTTCTGACATTTTAATCTGCTGTGAACAAGTTAATTAATCGATAATTATTGGTAATAACTGACAGAAATCCTAGCTCACACTCAGATATTTTATAAAGTGATGTCTTTCCTTCTTTTGCTTCCTTTCATGTGATGTGTACGATTCTATATATACACATCACACGAAACCAGGAAGGAAAGCATGGAAACCTGCAGTACAGTGCAACTGACATTGAAACCTGCAGTACAGTGCAACTGACATTGAAACCTGCAGTACAGTGAAACTGACATGGAAACCTGCAGTACAGTGCAACTGACATGATAGCCTGCAGTACAGTGCAACTGACATGATAACCTGCAGTACAGTGCAACTGACATTGAAACCTGCAGTACAGTGCAACTGACATGATAGCCTGCAGTACAGTGCAACTGACAATGAAACCTGCAGTACAGTGCAACTGACATGACAACCTACAGTACAGTGCAACTGACATGGAAACCTGCAGTACAATGCAACTGACATGATAACCTGCAGTACAGTGCAACTGACATGATAACCTACAGTACAGTGCAACTGACATTGAAACCTGCAGTACAGTGCAACTGACATGATAACCTGCAGTACAGTGCAACTGACATTGAAACCTGCAGTACAGTGCAACTGACATGATAACCTGCAGTACAGTGCAACTGACATTGAAACCTGCAGTACAGTGCAACTGACATGATAACCTGAAGTACAGTGCGACTGACATTGAAACCTGCAGTACAGTGCAACTGACATGATAACCTGCAGTACAGTGCAACTGACATTGAAACCTGCAGTACAATGCAACTGACACTGAAACCTGCAGTACAGTGCAACTGACATGGAAACCTGCAGTACAGTGCAACTGACATGATAACCTGCAGTACAGTGCAACTGACATTGGAACATGCAGTACAGTGCAACTGACATGATAACCTGCAGTACAGTGCAACTGACATTGGAACATGCAGTACAGTGCAACTGACATTGAAACCTGCAGTACAGTGCAACTGACATGATAACCTGAAACCAGTACAGTGCAACTGACATTGAACATGCAGTACAGTGCAACTACTGCCCCTATAATGATGACAAAATGGCAGCCAGTTAAACTCTTCCAGATCACAGGGAGAGGGTGGGACAGGGAAAGAATGGAAAGAGGGATGTATTTTTAAGATGTTTCAAATTCAGCCCTACTATTTCCAGTGTTTTTTTTTACTTGGTGTTTTAATTGATGTTTTCATTCTGTTGTCAATCATGGGCACCTAGTTGTGCAATGCAGTGTAAGTAAATATTAGTAAACAAGTGAATATCAAATGAAAAGTAAACTAGGATTCCAGATAAGACGTATATTTACTTTTTTCTTACGATAAACTGAAAGTTGTTCATTGGCCGGTACAAACCAGGGAACAGTAGCTGGAAAGGATTTTAAAAAATGTTTGATATCCACAAACCGAGAGGAAGGTGCTCATAGGAGCAACTGTGATTACTCAAAGGAGCTGATACATCATCTCATTTAAGATGAAAAGTCAAGGTGTGATTTCAGCTGCGCATTTTACCCAGAATGACTAATCCACTAATGCATTAGTCAAATGAATAATTTTTGAAAGATGTTAATCAGGTTTATTTTTACGCATATTAAATGTGCAATCTGTTCACCAAGTGCAAAACAGACTAGAAAAATCAGGCAAAAATGAATGTTTTTTTTTTTAAAACACTTTTTACCTGAGCTAAGAATTCACTCACACATGCCTCAGGCTAACTGAAAAGTACCAACTTTTCTTATGCCACATCACATTTACAAAAAATGTGCTATATTCCGAATAAGGAAAGCTGTTTAATATTTAATGCCACTGTGTTAGAGTTTAAGCAGCTGACAGAATTAAAACAAGATTCAGTAACACTGTGAAAAGAATGACATTAGATTAATATAGCAATTAATCCAGCTAAATGGAAAATAAATGTTTTTTTACAGAAAATATAAAGAAATACCATCCAAGAAATATCGTATTGATATACTGACAACCCTAGATTAGAGCCATTTGTCCAAATGAGAATTGAAATTGCAATATGGATATTTTTCTTGGTCCATCTTTGTGGGAATGAATCACTTCCCAGTGTTTACCCATATAACTACAGTCATGCCAGGCCTGTTTAGTTGCAGATCTGTGCCAAGTGGGTGGCAGCGTATGACTCCAAAATCATCACCCAGACCTGAGATGGTGACTCAATATACCGTACAGCTCCCTGATCTCAGCCCAGCTCCTCGGATTTTGGTGAAGTCCTGGCATAGTGAGTGTCCTCACCTTCTGTACATAATTTATTTATCTCTGTTGTCATTTTAAATAAGGTAAATAACATGAAAAATACATTTTTGTTTTGTAAGTACTGCTGTCTACACAATGGTGAGGTGGTTCACATAATGGTTCCACAGTCAGCATTGTAAGCATGGTAAGAGTTTATGGTTTACAGAAACCCACCACAAGTTTGCCCCACTCATCTCATCTGTGCTCCAAGCCAGAATTAATAAAAATTAGTCTTGCTATAAAATACAAATATATTTTTATCACTGTTACTTGTACATGTAGTAGCTAGCACACTCATCAATGTCAAAACTGAGTTTAGGAACTAAACCATGACTTCCAAGAGCATGGCTGCATATTCACACCGCAGTACTAAAGCTGCTATAAGCTGCTCATTTTAATTGTTTAACTGCCGCTAATGCTAATGCAATGTTGATTGCAGCTCTGATTTAAGGGAAATTTACATTTTAAAACACAGATTTTCAACCAGATTTAAGAAGATTTAACTCATTTAGTGATAGTTACAAGCATATTGTTCATGCACATACTTCATGGGTACCAGAGATGTCATTCACTGGAGGGGAAAATGAATTCTGATGTTACAGGTGAAAAATGTCTTCTGTAAATGGCTTACACTAGCTATGTCCAGAAATGACTGGATTCCAGTTATTGATAGTGTATGAAGTACATGGTGTACTGTAGTATAGTATAGAGTGGCCTTTGGCTCAGTCCCCCAGGGTTCTACATGGGGGGTACAGTGAGAGATGTGGTAGCAGGAGAAGCCCACTCATCGCTAAGAACATAAAACCTCCTGACGCTTTATACAGCTGTTACGCTCTCTAATCCACTGTGTTACCTTCCAGAGTGGGAATTACTCAGTACAGCTCTTATTTATTTTTAATGCATTTTCGAACAAAGTTGTGTGCATCTGAAAAATGAGTTTCTGCAGGATTAGTTTTTACCTTTGTGTTTAGGGTACCATCCTCGTGTGACACCTGGTCGAGCTGTAGGATTAGTGTGATTTTTTCTCCTGTGGCCAAGGACTGTGTGTGTGTGTGCGTGCGTGCATGCGTGCGTGCGTGTGTCTCCAGTCATTCTATGATTGAAGGAGCACATTTTTTTGTTTTTGAATTCTAACACGCACTGAAGAAGTTCTATTTATGTAAGTTGAGTAAAGAAGAGATTCATAACAAAGGAGAAAGCTCACAGAAGTGTCAACACATCCATGTTTAACAAGCTTGTTACCCATTATCAAATCACTTTGGATTTTACTTCTGCAGTTTGTTTTGTGCATATCCTGGGAGGAATGCATTGCTCTCTCCCTCTCTCTTTCTCTCTCTTTCGCTCTCTCTCTCTCTCTCTCCCTCTTTCTCTCGCTCTCTCTTGTTTTTGCTTCAACCCTTGTTCTACTGGGATGAAATAAATCACCACAGACTCATTCTGTACCTTAACAGGGGTTCAGGTGGGGGGATTAGTCATCCCTTGTGCCTAAAAGTTGTTTGTATTTTTATTATTACATATTTATTTCTAAATGTATTATATTTTTTTAAGGAAAATCTGAAAGTAAACTTTCCAGGTCCATTTTTTTTCTCTCTGAGTAAAACTGGATGTGAAATATAACCCTCACCCCATGCACATTAACAAAGACAGCCATGTCTGTGTCCAGTAATTATGTGCACACACACACACACACACACACACACACACACACACATTGTCTATCTCTCTCTCTCTCTCTTTCTCTCTCTCTCTGTCTGTCTATGTCTCTGTCTCTCTCTAATAAAATTGTGTGCTGGTTGAGATAGATGGCATCTGATGTATGAGTGGCAAGAGGCCCCTGGCAAGCTAAGAATACCTCCACACACCGAGAAACACAAGCACTGCAGGGAGTTCATCCCCTCTCCATTCTCATCTCAAGAGCCACAATCTGCCTTTCCCATATGAATGCTAGCACTGCTTTCTTTTCTTATTCTCTTCACAGCATAATGTTTGAAGTAAATAGACGATAATATTCTATGAGCATAGAAGCAAATATTTAATACAATTGGGTTTCTTCCCCGTTATGTTGGGGTGTGGGGAAGGCACACTCAAAATTTTAAATAATAGCCCCTGCAAAAAACAAAAACAATAATAATACCAATAATACCAATAATAATAATAATAATAATAATAATAATCATCAACATCATCACAGTAGCAAGCTAAGCTAAATGGTGCTTAGTTATTTCCCATGCAAAAAGAGAAAAACACTTGATGTGCAAACAGCTGATTGATTTTGGTAACTGCTGTGATAGCTCTGCAATGTCGAATATTCAACAGGGTCAGACCGACACTTTACAGCCAAATTTGTTTTAAAAGAGAGAAAGAGAAAGAGAGAGAGAGGGAGGGAGGGAGGGGGGAGAGACAGAGAGAGAGAGAATTAAATGAGGAGTTTATCCTTGGGGCTCGCTCTCTGTGCTGCTGGCCCATAATCAGGGAACAGTGAGTTCTATCACCGCCCAATCCAATTGTTTTAAAATGCGCCCGTATAATGATTTATCTGTGTCTGTCGCTCGGCTCTCTGCTAGGGCTCCGTCTCATTGTGCACCAAAACAGCCGCCTGTCAGTCTGCCATGGGGCGGCATGTAATGCAGAGAACTGATAAGCTAATTGCCTTTTATGATAAAAAAGCCAAATGCCTGATCTATAACTGACACCTAAGCATTTGCAAAAAAAAAAAAAAGATAAACCATGGAATTTGGAAAATGACAGCTGTGACAAATGCGCTGGGGGGAGGGGGGTTGATCACATTGGCTGTTTGTGCTGTCGCTGTCTGTGTTATTGTTTTTAGCTGGCTTCATTGACACTTTCATTGTCACTGTATGGTGAGTTTACTTTGTTTCCTGAAGATGAATAACAGATGTGTCTTGTTTGAGAGACCACGCAGGTGAAGGTAATTTCAATGTTTTTACACTGTAGGATGACACCTCGACTCCACTATTGAAAAACCATTGATTCAGAAAATGTGTGTCCTGCCGACCACTCTTTTGCTTACTGTGGAGATAATAAAAGTCAGTAGAAGTACTATTTCATGCTGTGCTGTGCTTTGTGTGTGTGTGTGTTGTGTGTGTGTGTGTGTGTGTGTGTGTGTGTGTGTGTGTTCAGTAGGAAAGGTGTTGTATCAGTGCAGACATTATCAACCAATTGAAGAGCTCAGGCTCCATTGGGCCTTTATGAGGAGGATTCGATCTTTTGGCAGCAGGACAGTTGAAAAAACTTCTGTTTCTGTCATTTTTACAGACAAGATGGGGTAGAAATCTAGCCACTCACTCATAAGCAAACAGAAGAGAAAAAAGAGAGCAGCGTGCACCCTGAAAATCGTGGATACATTGGTCTTTTTCACCAGTGTGTTTGGCTGAGTGTAATAAAGCTACATTTAGCACTGAGAATTTTCCATTTCCCAAGTGATTTACAAGTTCATTGTAATGTTGGAGCAATCGATTCATCACATGCAACAGAATGGAGAAACTAGAAAACAACAATGTAACGGTTAAAATATTTCTTAGCTGAGGCGGAGACTAAGTCAGAGAGGAGACGGAGTGAGGTCACAGCTCATGGCGCTCTCTGTTTGACATAAATCAGCAGCAGCCAGTATATTAGTTCAAAAGGGCTCCCGAGTGGCCCATCCACCCAAAGCACGGGCTTTCTGCACGGACTGACCCCACGTTCTTTAATCTACTCCCGACCAGGCCTGCACCAACTGTGGCAAAAGTGGCTGTATGATTGAAAACAAGTTTAGCCATTAATCAATCAGGAAAAAAGACCTTCAGCTGGCAGGGTATTCCCCCGTTCCCCTATCCCCCATACTTTTATCACCATGGAGACTCATAACAATTTCCCAGGTACCTATGTTCTTTTCAAACATTCGCCTTCTGCAGCCAGCTATACTTTTCTTTTTTTTAACTTAAGTTCACTTCCTCACCTACTTGAGGCAGAGTGGGGTATATCTGCAAAAGTAGGTTCTGCTGCAAATAACTGTAGCTAGTTTTACAGCAGTTCAATACATGTAAAGAGCGAATGGAACAAATTCTTCTGCGAGCATATTTCAGAAATCAGACATTCATATTGAAATGACAGACATGGGCAATACAACTTTATCTATCAAATCCAGTAAACCCCCTTTCTGTGTATCTGTCATTATACTTCATGAAACTTCCCTTCTTGGGTTTACGCTCCCAGTGTTGCATCCCTCTAGGTAGCGCTTCTCTTGGATAATTTCCCATGTGTATAGTATCAGGATATGTGTCGTATCACAGCCATTCACAGCAGGATACATATTGAATTACGAGGTATCTGCAAATATCCGGCACGGTTTGTACTCCTGAGTACTGCTAATGTCTAAGTATTCTTCAATTTTATCTGTTGCTACCCCAATCATTGTAATCTACACCAAAAACTTGTCCACATTATTAAATTTTGAATATTTCAGATTTTTTTTTTAAATACATATATACTATTAAGCAGTAAATTCAACGTTTGTATAGCTTTGTAACCATGGAAATCAAAGTCTCACAGAATTGAGAATGGATTAAGCATTTGATTAGAGAATGTGCGCTTAGCTACCTCTCTCTGCATGCTGGGGGTGGGTGGCAGAGGGAGGGAAGGGACCACTGTCCTCCGCTGACATTTAACTAAATGGAGTGTCTGTATCACAGACACCTGAATCTCAGCTTGCTTTCATTCTCAATGAAACCTAAAAATACCTTTTCATACACTCTTAATAATTCACTGCAGAACTTTAGCATTCCAATATCTGCTAACATAGAAGCTAACAAACAACTTGAAATACATTTGTGTTGTGGTTTCTGCTGCATTAATGTAATTATAATATAAAGTGATATAAAAGTCGCCATACATATGCAAGTACAATACATCCCAGTAAATAGTACAGGCGATGGATACTTGCAGATAAAGTGCCAGTCAAAGCAAATGGCCGAGGAAGAAGATGAGGTTTAGAGTTTCAGGCCAGTATCATCTGGCTGGAGCTGTAACCTACTGTTTGGTGTCGAGGGAGTCACTTTAACCTGATGGCCTAGTGGAACAGCAGTGCTGTGTTCTGCTCTCTCAGCACGCAGTGTGGAGACCAGGGGAGCTCAACCACATGAGGATAGCTGTGTCTTAATCACTCCTACAGGCACTGAGGCGCAGAGTGTTGGCCATACCATTAATATGCATTCACATTAAAACCAAAACAGACACACTAACACACATATACACACACACACACACACACACACACACACCCTCAATCTCTCTCTCTCTCTCTCTCACACACACACACACACACACACACACTCCCTCAATCTCTCTCTCTCTCTCTCTCACACACACACACACACACACACACACTCCCTCAATCTCTCTCTCTCTCTCTCTCTCTCTCACACACACACACACCAAATCTGGATTACAACAGATTATTGTAATGCTATTTAACGCAGCCCCCTTAATTCTGCCATGTCAAAGTTGTGGATGGCGAAGGGGTTTGTCACCCACCAGTGTAAACGATGAGGACACCAGGGGGATGATGGGAAGGGATCCTGCCACACCCTTGGGCCTGTGGTGCGCTTACTCTGCTGTCATGGTGATGGGGACCGACCATCAGAGACAGGGGAGAGCCTGGCTGTTTACAGAAGCCTAGCTAAAGCAGTATCCAGAGAAATGGAGCCTGCCAGCACCACTTTTGTCTTTTTGTGCAATAAATGATCCGGGTCTTTTGAACAGGGTTACAGCATATGTTTGGTAATGCAACAATTTAAAAGAACAAACCATCTCAATTATCTCTAAAGAAATAAATGATTTACATTTTCTTCAATGACATTTTTAATTACTTAATTGTTTTTGAAAACAAAAACATATCTGAAATCAGCCATCATTGTCTCAAAGATTAATGTGGCAATCCAGTTTTTTTTTTCCTTGTTAAAAAGCTGTATTCAGTTCATACATGCTAAATTCTTTTAGATGTACAGTAAATATTTACACTGTTATGTCTCTGTTGGCACAGATCCCCCTAGCTTTACACAGGATTTTTTTAACTGGCAAACCCAGCGTGAAAGGAAATTAACTGGGGCACGTACGCAGAGCGTGTCATGACCGACGACACGCCTGTCTTTTAAACACAGCTGGAGAGTGTGTAAGGAGCAGCCTGTCCTCGGGAGAGGGAGTCACGTGGGGCCGATCACAAGCCCATCGCCATGGCAGCACATCGCGGCGTGGCCCGGCACACACGCGCGCGTGGGTTTGCTCTCCGCCGCCCATATGATGTGTAATTACGCGCAGAGCGTTTATCTCCTGGCTCCTGCCCCCATCGGTGCCACGCGAGCCTCCAAATTCCGCCCGTCGCTCTTAACTACCCGTCGGCTTCCCGCACGCCGCACAGCATTGTGGGTTCCCCTCTGGCCATTTGCATAATCTCCTGCTCCTGGACATTTCCTGATAAACTAATATCTGGCTTTGGGGGGCTGTAGGGAAGGCCCCTCACATCAGAATAATCCCGCAAGGTTTTGTCAGTGGAGATGAGGTGGGATGGGAGGGGAAGTCACCCGGGCCTTACTGTCACAGCGCTGCACTGAGAGCGTCCTCTACCCCTGCCCCTCTCGCCACAACCCAGCTAGTCTTAAACATAAATACTACTCATTTCACATATGGGCATGTATGAGAGGGACTCTGTTGGATTCATTACAAAAATCATATTAATGCACATTTTAGCAAACAGTTTTCATAGCTAGATCTCCGAGACACTGTTATGTTTATTACATCTCAGGTTTCGTTATTAGCAGAAATTTTAGTCTGTATTAATGAGACTGTGGCTAAGCCTTTTTATTTGACCACAGTGGCTAGCCTAGCTACATTATTTCATGAACCATTCTATATCCACAAGGCATTCAGCCTGATCTGTCCAACACAAAAATAACATGCAGTCAAACACCTGAGCAACGTAATAATCTTGTCTCTATGCTTTCAGAGCGTTTCAAAAAGACATCACAATTTCATTGCAAAAAGCATGCACACAGCTTGCAAGAGAAACCAGTAACTGAAGAATCATTCCTCTGCCTTGCCTTATTTCAGTGACAATATGTGAAAAAAAAACATTTATTTGTGTATTGTGAGTGACACAGATTCACTAATTTATTTTGGGTGAAAAGATTTAAACATTTCTATCATGAAATGAGCCTCTTTTTGGCAGATGTGTACCATCCATGCAAACTTTTAGCTGAGGTTTCACAGCATTACATGTGGCACAGCAGTTAATGCGTGCAGGCAGAGTGGAGGTCAGCAGTTTCCTGCCTGTTGGTGATAGGTCTCAGGTGACTGTGGTTTAGAACCAGTTTCTGTACCTTTGGACCACAAACTCAGCCCTGTTTTACTTTGGCCCAAGCTTAGAGTAAACAGTGCTGGATATTGAAGAGAGAAGATGTCAAAAAGTCCTGAAGCTCTTCGGGGCAGAACTGTTCTCACCGTTATCTTCTTCGGCAAAATACAGTAGTTTTTTTCTGTGAGAGTCAGCAGACTGCACGGCGAGCTTTTGGCGTTGTTAACATCGTAATGCGCCTAACGCCTGAGCGTACAGCCTTCAGCTCAGCAATCATGAGGGAGGATTACAGTGTTTTTATCGATGGAGGGTTTGGAGGAGGAAAAACTTTATCCCTGGTGTGATAACAATGGTGAAGGCAAGTGCACTTATTGATTACCGCCGGAGGATGAGAAGTCCTGGATGAAGTACTCAAGTGCTCAGGAGCTAGTCTTTGTATAAAACCCCCCCAAAAATAATGACATTTTGAGCCACGCTCATTGAACCTTGAATCATCTATCAGAGTTATAATTGATCAATACTTTTCATATGTGTGTATTTGCATCTGCAGTCAGGTCATTTTGCTGCTTTGATTTCCGTTCTTGTGGCACACCCCAACAGAATCAAAACAAGGTGCAAAATGACGGTGAAAAATGAGTGAAAAGCGGAAAGTGAATGAACACATTGACACCTGAGGAGGGATGGCTCTAAAAGGGCATTTCTCAAAAGCGTAAAACTAAAGCAGAGCTGAGAAGCACAAGGCAAAATGAAGTGTGAATGGAATTCCACATCGACAAACAAGACCTTCTTGACTTCTACAGATAAATGCACTTAGATTAGGCAGAAGGCTCTTTCCCCAGTTGAATTAAATGTGATCTTGGCGTGATATGAGGAATCACATTGAGGGCTTTTGGAAAGTCATCAGTAACTGGATTCAGCTTTTGTTTGTCTATTTTTTTTCACTTATTTGTTTTTGTTTGAAAATCGAGGGTGAAACAGTATGGCCCACTACTGTTGGAAGAGAGTACGTTCTGCACTGACTGATTCAACCCACAGACAAACCCAGTGACAGATCACATCTGACTCTGTGCAGTTTTCTCTTTCTGAACTTACGGGATGTGGAGCAAACACTACCCACCCCCCCCACACCACCACCACCACGTCCTCAGATGGCACAGTAGTTTGGTAATAATATGGACCTGGAGATAAAACAAAAGTCAGAGTAGGTTGAAAAAGAAGGAGGAATGCCTCTCAAACCAGCCACCAGTTCTGTCATCCTTTCATCCACACATACTGTTCCTCATACTGTGCTTCACACAGTTATCTGAACGGTCTCTAACTGTCACAATGGACAACAAATGTGGTCTATATAATATAAGAACATCCACCTCTGCATGACCCGTTCAGTCAAGTAATGAAGTAATGAAGAAAATAATTAACTAAGAAGACAAAAGAGCTTTCGACACAATAGGAATAAAGATATATAAAAGCACAGATCAGCAGAAGAACATGAGATAGCAGCACGTTGGCTGCCCTGTATTGCTTCATGCTTAGGGGTCCAAGCAGTGAAGCTGCTGGGCATTTTTTGTGATTATAGTTAGGTATAGCCGTAGATGGCCCCGCAAACTGAACGTACACATGAATCACACCATGTGAACAAGTAATGAACTGTTATTGAGCAAACAGCACAATTGCAAACTGCGCAAATGCATTATCCTGGCACAGTATGTACAGAACAGTATTTTACGGGTGAAGGTGAACTAGAGAACCCTATCACAACAATGAACATTTCAGTTACCTAGCGTGTAATTTTCCTTAAAAAGTACAAAAGTTGAAGGTAACGGCTGTTGCCTCCTATACATTATACACAGACAACACGCTATTATAAACCAGTTATGAGGTTGATGTTATTCCATTCTCTGCTTGCTAAATTCCGTGATTCCATTGATTTCTAGCCATGATTGTTGAGACATATCCAGCGAAGGTCGTTCTTGTATTTTTCACTTTTCTCTAAGCTTGGAGAGTAAGACTGAACCAGCAGCGTCTCCACTGAACCCAAGCAGGCTCTCCCTTGGAGAGCCGCAGCGCGGCAGACGCCGGAGCGATGCAGAGACCGGAGGTGGCAGATTGCAGACTGCAGCTCGCTCCATTAACCGTTTTCATACATTGATTAGCAGTGGTGCTGCCCACCTAAAACAGAATTGCAGATTATGTCCCGGATAATGCAGTTCTCCATTACTTTTATAATGATCGGCTCATTATTCAGACCGACTTTCCTCAGAAATAATGGCGTGTGATGGGCGTGGTTGAAAAATCTTCCTTAGCCGTTACTATATCCATATTTTCTGATTAATCAGTACAGCCCAATATAAATCATATCAAAGTATATTAATATCCTTGTAGGTACTTATGGTATTACACCAACCAGCTACTAGCTGGATCATAGTGTCCAGCTCATAAACTATGGTATGTGTCTGTGTGTGATATCTGTTATAAATGAGACAAACTTATTTGAGTTGCTTGGAAAATTAAAATCATTTCACTATAAAATATGTTTTCTAGCATGTCACCAAGTTTTAATATATCATTCATCACACTAAATACAGTTTTAAAGCATTGAATGATAAGGAACTGATTTGTGTACATATTTTGCCACAAAGTTATTCAACACAGCATAAAATATTGCACCGTTCACAACAACAATGTGCTCTCCGGTTGGGCGGGCATTTTGTGTCCCCTTTGTATTCCTTGGCCTTCTGTAAAGTAGATTCATCCTGTAGATAATGGCTGGCTTTGAATGCCAGCCTATCAATGTTTTACCGTTCTTTGCTGCAACACACTGAATGAAATGTTGCCTTTCTTTGTGTGACATCTGCACCTAGCAAACTGTATTTTAGCAATGTGTAAAATATAAACCCAAAAGGTGGTATGCTTAATCTAAAATATGTCAGTGTCACTGTGTTTCTGAGAGAGTTTTCATAACAGAGATGCAGTGAAACGTAACAAAGGTTAGATATGTAATGCCAGTTTATTTTATTCTTTTTTTTTTTTTCAAAACACCTTGTTTCTTGTGCTGCCTCTCAAGTATAAAAGAGCAGAATTCTTTTATCATGTCACTCTTACAAGGGAGATGCAGAGTAGAATGAAAATATTTCAGTGACTCTAAGCCTGTTCTGTCACAGCCTTCAAGTTCACTTTGAAATGCAAAGCTGTCTATGAGGGTGCTAATGGACCTTGTTGAGGACAGTGTTAAGTGCACAGAGGCATGCGTTGGGTTATGAGGGGCCAGTACAGCTGAGTGGGTGTTAAAAAATTAGGTGCTACCCTGAGTTTGCTCCACTTCCCAACTTAATGAGGCTCTTTTTAAAACATGAGCCTGCAATATAAGCTGTGATTCAATCTTTTCAGCTCCAAAGTCTGTTAATTATTTAAATGAATTGTTAATTAAGTATTCTGCAACAGCTCTTTGACAAGGGACTTCATTTTATATCTGTTTGAAATTTGGTGTGGGCTACAGAGGTCCTGACAATTTTTACATACTGTACTGTCAGCATTCTACACTCCATATGAATCCCTTATTTTTGTATTTTTTATTGGTTTTTATTATTTTATTGGTGTATGTTAATTTACTTAATTGCCAGACACTCGTATTCATATTGACTTACAAGATTATTATGACATAGTATTATATGGTACATGAAACATATCACATGAGTGACAAGAAGATAGAAACAAAAGACAGTTAAGACAATAATTTACCCAAAACTGAAAAAAAAATCTATATGTACAATCATAATAGTTTAAGTGTGCATACAGTCAATAAAAATTATGCTGAAGAATAACAGATCCATAGCATAGGAACATATGCATGTTGCCCAATAAAAATCTGTGACAGCACCACTAATATTGTGTCAGTTTTCACACAGCACCTAAGAAACATCTATTCAGGGTTAATATTAATCTGTAGCTGATGCTTAGTGCTATCCTTTCCTGGGAAATTATTGTAATGGGGCTAAATGTTGGTGGTATATTTCCATGTTACACGAGGTTTGCAACCCAAAATAATCTGATTATTTAGGATATCAATAGAACCTCAACAGATAGTGTTGGGAAAACACTAGTCATGAACAGATATAAACCAAGTTACATTTTAACGATGCTTTTTAAGATTTAAACTTAAAAAACAAACTGAGCGTTAAACCAAAAGAGTGTCACATGTAGAGTGTCGAACATTCATGTTGGGGTGGCAAGCCCAGCTCCTTAACCATTACACTACACTCTTCATTGAACGAAACACACAATACAATCAAAATTAGACAACGACATCATTCATAATTGGCATGAAACTGTGATGTGGGCACCATGACTGTACACACATTGATATAATCCTCATTCAGATGAATACTGTAACTGTTTCAAAAGTATGTTTTAAATACATGGAAGACACTCTGAAATATGAATATGTTTGAAAAATGAATGTCTAAAACCATATCCAAGGGTGGTTTAAGATTCTTTGTGGGTGCAAAATACCCAAGTGTAAATGCAGCGGCCTCGCCAATATACATGCAACTTACATAAGCAGAGGAATCTTATGCTATCATCTGGAGAGCACAGACGCTGGGGACACATTCAAAAGCATATCAGCATATTGCATAATATAGTAAAGCCTATTAGCATAAGGTTACATGATTTCAACTCAGATGTACAGAGAGACATATCTTAATAGCAGGTGTAAAGGCACGAAGCAGCAGTGTGGATAAAATCAATACCTGGATACAATGTCACATTCCGTGCCAGGTATAGAGAGGGCTGACAAAATTACGGGTACATCATAAATGACTCATAATAAATCATAATTAACAAGGAGTCAGAGTGCTCCATATACATGCATTGTAGCATTAATAAATATGTTTTTTTTCTCAACATTTAAAGATTAGTTCTGCAGTATGTCAATTTTTAAAATAAAAGGAAAGATCTAGATCAGGGGTGTCAAACTGCAGTCCTGGAGGGCCGCAGTGGTAGCTGGTTTTTGGTGTGTTTTAGCACTTAATTGATTAATTAAAATCACTGGTTGGCTAAAGAGTCCACACACCTGGTTTCCAAGGCCTAAAATGGCTGCCAATCGAAAGGAAAGAACAAAAACCCGCAGACACTGCGGCCCTCCAGGACTGGAGTTTCACACCCCTGATCTAGATGATCTTGTGAGATGTTGAATAGTTGGTGCAGTTTAAATTATCCGTTATCTTAACACCAGCCTGTAACCTAAACTGGTTAACTTAAGATGGTATTATGTTAAATTATATATATTATATGTTAGTTTTCAGTATAATGTTGATAGTAGTAGTGTTATCAATAATAGTAATAATAATAATAATAATAATAGTATCATTTATTTGCATAATAATGGCCCATAATTAAGGTAAGGGGGAAGCAGAGACCTTAATCCAGAGTCCTTGTCCAGCAGTGTTTGCTGGTTTTTTTTCATAGCTGACAAGCTTGCTAATTTAAGATCACCTATAAGCAGCTGAGTCCTTTTTTCACTTAATCACGACTAATTTTGGAGTATTTAGAGTGTCTCTGTGTACTTCACTCTAAATAATGTTAATTATAAGCAAAAAATTAGGTAACACTTTTAATAACTCTGATTATAAAAGAGCGTGTTTTTCATTATTGCTACAATGATTTCAAGTGCACAAAGGTAACACGATCGCATTAAATGCAATCAAGTATAAAGGAGCCAGCTGCTGACGGGTGATCCTTAGTTAAATTACCATTCTTGTTAATCATGCGACACAATCAAAAACAGCCTTGAGATAATTATCAGATAAGCTGTACTGTAAGCTGGGTCCCTCCCCTCCTTCCCAGATTCCTCTGTTCAGCAGGTTGTAGAATGCGGGGAAGAATTTCTCTCACCTTTTGCATTGTATCCCTTTACACGGGAGGATATACTGAGGGAAAAGTGGAGGTACTTTGGTTAAGCACAGTAAGCAACAGCGATACGATGTTAATTCAATATTAGAACCAGCAACCACCTGTTTACTGATTTTTTCTGGCTCTACCGACACAGAGTGCTGTCACCCACCTAGTCGACAGTTGTGAATGGGTCTTTCGCCACACACCACATTCATCCACAGCTGTTGGGTGTGAAATCTTCACTCTGTGTCCCACAATGAAATTGACCTTGATTAGAGCGTGAACACTCCCCAGAGTTGATCTGGAGGTGTAACGCAGCGTCGCAGGGTAATTTCCGTGAGATTATTTATTTTCAGAGCCACAGCGCGCTCCGGGCTCCGCCGCAAACGGCCCACGGTTTCCAGCGTGATGTACGGCGTTGTAATTCATTTGATTCCACTCCAGTATTTCTCTGTTTAACATGAGTGTTTAGGATGCACAGAGCTGTAAATTGTAACTGAGGGTGGGGGGGAGGGGGTTGCAGGGTGGCTGAGGGGGTGGATGCTAAGGAGAAATGGATTAATATGGCGAGTCATTTCTTGGAGCTGGCATCTGCGATGGGGCAGTGCTGGGCATCCTAGGACAGCCCTGTGATCATAGTGCAGTGCGGGAGGGGGTGGGGGGGGGATAGAGGTTGTTAATTCACTATTTCACAAGAACCCCTCCCAAGCCTTCAGCGTGTAAAGCGTAGGGGGCTGTCGCCGGGCCTTGCATGTTAAAATTACAGCAAAGAGGGTTTTTGTTTTTTTTCTTATTTAATCAGGCCCAGGGGCTTGTCTACAGTATACAGCATCTCTTCTGAGCTGCTGTTTCCCCAGCAGTGTGAAATAAAGTGACACATAGTGCCACAGCAGACTGACAGTGAAACGGATACTGGCGGCTGTAAGTGAACGGGTGTGTTTTTAAACCGGAGCATGCGCTGTCTCCATGGCACCAGACTGCATTCATGCTTAAGGTGAACCTGCAGTCCAGAGGAGAAAAATAACCCACCTCCTTAGAGAGCTGTGCTGTGATGCAGCCCACATTAGCTTATGTAATTATGCTCTTTTATTTACTTGACCTTTATTTCTGTTAGCACTGTATTGCTCTGGTTTTGTTTTTTTTTTTGTTGTTGTTGTTTTTTATAAAAGCTGATCTGTTTGTAGAGCAAGAAGTGGATTATAAATCAAGCTGATTGGGTGCTTCAGGGAGAGCCTCTACCTCTCCACCAAGGATTCAGAACCACAAAGAAATGATAAGACTGTACCCTCACTCTCAGACACAGACATTAAGCCTGTTTAGTGCCCCAGCCAATGATATACTGGTGTTGATCTGGCTCAGTTTCAGCCCCGCCCACATGTGCAGTGAAGAGCAGCACAGTCCAAAGCCATTAGTTGATAACTGGGTAAGATGGCTTCTTCTCCGAGACCACATCTACTTTCTTGACAAATATTTCAATGCTAAAAGTATGGACAGAGATGACTGTTATCTCTGTCTGTGAACAACTAAACAAACTTAAACATCCTGGAGGGAGTTTGAGAATGAATCTGCAGCTGTCATTTAGCTTCTGCAATGAAGCTTTCTTTTTCCAATGGAACACATGTAAGTCTGGCATTAGAAAACTGGGGTGTGAGCGTCAGTGTAAGTGCGTGCATCTGTTTGTAAAAACATAAATCGCAAATGAAATTATCTTATTTTCCTCTTACTATATGTTTCACAGTGAAAGAATGTTTTATTTTTTTGTTTTCCTGTGAGACAGCTGTCCAAGGCCTGTGAAATGAGGTACAAATACAGTAAAGGGCTGCACAGCTTTGATGTGTGGTTAAACTGACAGCAAACTGGCCTAATTAAAGTATCAAAAGGTAATTGTAATGAAAAGAACTACCAAAGTACACAATGCATCTTTTTAAATTAATTTAAACGATTTAAATTAACTCAGTACTTTCATCTCAAAAATTGGCTGTAACAAGCATTTCCTCTTTCTCTCTCTCTCTCTCTCTCTCACACACACACACACACATATTAAAACCATTAAAAAAACGTATCATTTTATTATCTCTTTAAAAAAATAAAGGAACAACTTGCCACCAGTTGGGTGAGTTAATTAGTTCAACAGCTGTAAATCTACTCCCTTCTCATGTCTTTCCAACATGCTTTATCACATTTTACAGACAATACATGCCTTTGATTCTGCTATTTATAATGAGTACAACAGCCCTGTTATTCAATTTACATTCATTTTATTGAATTTGTCTTTCAAACCTGTGGAGAATTTAGGATATTTTGCATTATTTCAGAACATATTCAATGTGCATTCAAATATAAAATTTCACACTACGTCTTGGATTTATTGGTAACCTGCTGCAGCACTTTGTAGCCACAATAATTGTTGTTCATTTGACTTTGCGACACCACTAATGGCAAAATGTTTGCATCCACTCTTTCCTTCACATTATTGTGTGAGAATGTACCCTCAGCTGTGCTGACAGAAATGTTGCTGTAGTGATATACTGTAGTATAGGTAGACCACATCAGTATCAGCACAGCTTGAATAAATACTTACAGTAAATAATAAAACAATGAAATGATATATTCTGGTGCCGTATAAAATAGACATTGTTTTAGTTTTACACACACACACACACACACCTTTATCAGGTGTGTGAAACTGAAACATCACTCCTGACCAGTCACTGAATTGAGTGCTTTAACATAACACATTAGCATGTCTTAACGTGCTCTCCCAGCATGCTCCACACTAGATTTCCCAGCAGCCTCTGGGGTTACAGAGGGAGTCACCCAAGATTACCTCATGAGGATAAAGCGGCGATAACTCTGGGGGAAGGAGAGCACTGAGAGAGCTGGGGAAGAGGAGAGATGCAGGAAGGAAGGAGAGAGAGCGGTGCGGGGAGGTTAGCGTGTGTGGCGTGCAGTCGTCAGAAATGGCTGACTGGCAGCTGAAACAGCTGTGCAGGACCTGATAAGGACTCGGCTTTTCGGGTGACGGGGTGGGGGAGAAATCTCGCTCCCTACTTTTAAAATCCGCCTTTAAATAGGGCGACTGGAGATAGCACTCCAAATGAGTTTCTCCTTTAATGACGAGGGATAAAATGCCATCCGTAACACTTTGTCTGCTATTCAGCTGACATGGCATTTTATCACCACGGAGAGTGATTTCCACACATAAATATGATGACAATAACAACTGGAGTACTATGACCACTGCTACCATTCATAATGATAGCTTTAATGAGAATTACACATCATAATTATTACAACAAATCATCTTCAGAGTGATATATAATGAAACTGTCCTTAAATATTCCTTCATAAAGATTAATAACTGTGTTCATAAGTGGTATCAGGACATTTTACCTGATTATCTTTTATATGCACCAAGACCCCAAGCAGCGCAGTCTGCCGAGAGAAGGAAAAAGGAAGAGAGAAGTAGAGAGGGAGGGCAACAAGGATATAAAGAAAATAAAGGAGCTCCATGGGCGGTCCCGGTGTGACTTCAGTGTCACTTTTCCTTTGGATCAATCGCCTCGGGCTCCTCCGTCCTGTGTTTGTGTTTGTGGATCTCTGCTGTAATATCGTCTTAAATTGTGGAGTTTATAATGGTGGTCCTAAGGTTGAGGTCGAGTTCACTGTGAATGTAATGATAGAAGCAGTGAATCAGCATTGTGTTGGATATCAGCAAAACGGGTTGGGGGAGGTTTATCTATCTGTGTTTATTCAGCCAACAGAGAGGGTGGCTCCTGGGTGGCGTACCCAGTTAAGTTCTGACTCTCGGACAGCGACTCCCCACGGGGATCGGAATCTATTTCTGTCTGTCTGCACCACAGGGATTGTGAGGGTCCCAAATGGAGACACTTAATTGGTGGAAGTGTCAGTGATGCAGGGAGAGCTGCAGCCAGAGAGCGTTAGCCTCAGTACATAAGCCTCAGCTCACAGCAGTCTCTGCTGAGGTCTGTCAGGTGTCTGCGGTCTGTCTGAATGAGCTGCCGCACCTCAGGGTGAGGACAAGCAGCGCCCGTCTGCACACATTTGAAATGGAGGAGTGTGCCAGTGTGTGCCCCCAACCACCCCCCACCTAAACCTCACACTCACACATTCTGAAGAGAGGGGCATGCCCTCCCTCCCCCCCCACCCTCCACCTCAACTGCTATTTCACAGATGTTGTGACAATGGGGTGGCCTTAAACTTCTTTTAAACAGAACAGTGGCACGGGTACTGTATAGAAGTACACACAGTTGGCCAGTCTGAGAGGTTTTCTGTTTTTACTTTGCTGATTCATCCTTAAATGATGGAATCTCTGTGTGCCAGTCTCCGTCTCTCTCCTTCTGTTCACCATTACATGAAAAGATTGAAAAATTTCTTGGAAATAACAGATATAAGACGAAAAGACCACCCCCACCCACCCTTCCAATATTTCTGTTGTGCAGCTTCCCCAGCCTTCACACAATCGGTAAGGGCGATGTCAGACCTTCAGCAGCTTCATTCACGTCTCACTGACCAAAAGATGAGGAATTATGTGGCTGCGTGTGTGGGAGTTTCTTTGGTTCTTTCAGCCTCTCTTTTGTGGATGAAGGGACTTTACCCAATGAACAGACCCCCAGCAAAAAAAAAGCAATTCAGAAAGAATTGATAGGGAGGGATGGGGGGCCGAGTGAGGACAGTGTGGGGTGGGGGAACGGAGCATCGCTCCTAAGGGGCCGGTCTCTCCTGGAGAGGATCTGCAGTAGATGGGCCTGAAACCTGAGCTGGTTTGAAAGGAAGAGGGCAGAGAGAGAAAGAGAAAGGCAGAGTGAGGGAGGAAGGAGAGAGACATTGTTTGGGAAGACCCAGACAAGCATGTTCAGCAGACTGGGTGCCTTTGTCAAACAGACCCATTTCTGTATTCATTTTTGTATTTCTTGGGCAGCGTCCCAGTGGAAAACAATTCACTGAGGTTCGCCGTGATTCTGGAGAAACCATCCTGGTGTTCTGGGGATGTCGAAGGGTACCAAAGTTAGTCAGGATCTCACAGGACGGAGGGCCTGCAGGGATACCCCTCCGGCCAATCAGCAGGAGAGAGGGAGCAAGACAGAGAGAGGGAGATGAGAGAGAGAGAGAGAGAGAGAGAGAGAGGGAGCAAGACAGAGAGAGAGAGAGAGAGAGAGGGAGCAAGACAGAGAGAGGGGGATGGAGAGAGAGAGAGAGGGAAAAAGACAGAGAGAGGGGGATGGAGAGAGAGAGAGAGGGAGCAAGACAGAGAGAGGAGGATGGAGAGAGAGAGAGAGCAAGACAGAGAGAGGGGGATGGAGAGAGAGAGAGAGAGAGAGAGAGAGAGAGAGAGAGAGAGAGGGAGCAAAACAGCGAGAGGGGGATGGAGAGAGAGAGGGGAGGAGGGAGTGAATTGGTTCACAGGCTTTCTTGACAAAGACACACTGAAACCAGTGTACTCTGGATCCAGATCAATAATAAAACAGTCTGGTAAACAACTCCCAAGATTCCAGACCTTACCTGAACAACAACATGGATACACTTAAATTAAGACAGGAAAAACAGAACTCGATTGGTATCAGGCTCCAAAAGGAAATATTAAATTGTCAGAATGTCTAAAAGGGAAAATAACAACACTCAGAAAAAAGGGAAATTGTAACAAAGAGGAGAATCTCTGACTGCTTCCTGGTGCTTGAATCAAAGAGCCTGAGTGTGGTAAACTACAGGCCGCTGTTACAGGGAAGCACAGGTTGTCTCCCAGGTAGAATACACAGCAATAATGAAGATGAGAAATTATAATAAATATTATACAGTATTCTTCAAAAGCTTTACAAATGCATTGTAGGTATAATGCACCCCCACCCCCACCTCCAGACAGCCTTAAAATCACCATCCTTTTGGGAGACGGAGGTACAAGCCCAGGAGCCAAGAGCAGCCTGTGGGGCAGCCAGGAGAACGTTCAGCCACAGCTACAATGCACGACTGTCAATGAAGACACACAGGATTATGCCGTGTGTTTTGCTCCCACAGTGTGACTGAAATTTCTGTCCTCCGCTGTTCATCGACAGCCACGTCTTGTGTATGCAATGCTAAAGGTTCACTCAGCTGATTAACATGCTCTGCTGATCCACTGATCTGGGTGTTATGTGGATTGGCCAGTTCAGTGATCAGTGTCTATTATCAGCCAATCTAGATGCTCACAGCACCTGTTATGAACTTGACCATTTAGATGGCTAATTGAATATTCAATACCGTATCAATACCAAGTTAGCTACCGACTAAAGATTCTGAAAATGGCCCTTAGAATTTGTCCATTATTTTTTTTTTCATTTTTCAGTAATGAAGGGCTTGTCTTTCTTTCACAGTGAAGAAATCTCATAATAACAATGCTTTGGTCAGAGGGGACCTAATCTTCATCTTACATCTTGAAGAAAAAAAAAATCTTTTCTAATCACCAATCAGCATGCTAGATCACTTTTTGGTCATTTCATTTTCAACGGGGATCAATGCGGGCCAAAAAAAGTGCAACACCACACCCAGGAGGAAATTAGGTATGCCATATAGCTATTTCACAAGCAGTAAATCCACTACAAATGTATTTTTGCAACACTGCCATTTTTGTGGTCATGGCGATAAAGCATATTTGAATTATAAATTGAATCTGAGAGTGACATTGAGCAACAGACTGAGATTTATGAGAGACAGAAATACAGAGAGGGAGAGAGAGAAAGAGAGAGGGATAGAGAGAGGAGAGGAAGCATAGACTACCTGTTACATGACAACATGTGAACAAATGATTATTTTATGATGCGTTTTTACTGTTTGTATTTTTCTCCTTTTCCCTTTCCTCCACATTACTCTGTTTGTCATTTCCATTCCTTGTGCTTTGAGCTTTGGCTGGCAATATGTCACCCTGTATGTGAATGTAATAAAGCCAGTTTTAATTTGGATTTGAGTGATACAGAGACAGCGACAGACGGATTGATAGAAAATGAGAGAGAGGAAGAGAGAGACAGAGAGATGAGGGAAAAGACGGTGAGGGAGACACAGAAACGAGGAGGGGAAGGAGAGACAGTCATAATGTGTCTTTTGGACCCATCAGCAAGTTTGGGTTGGGGAAATGTGAAGCAGAAAGCTCTTCCTGGTTATTGATGGAGGGGGACCCTCTGCCTGACAGCCATGAACTCAGTCAACACCCGTGAGCAGCAATTAGCCGCTTTTCTGCCACTATCATACACACAGACTAATGCGTTGCATTCATCCTGGCGTGAATACAGGCTGCTGATTTAGAGGTTGGGTGGGGGACACACAGGGTCTGGGGGAGCCAGATTCTCCCTGCCACGGATTCAGGCAGAGCCAGGGGCAGCGGAGGGCCCAAGGATCCAGCGCTGGATCGGCCTCTTCTATCACACCCTTGTACCAGCATGCATAAAATGAAATGTTTTATAAACACACTCTTGTTATAAATTAATCAGAGCTATTATGTAACGATGGCGATTGTTTTACTCCTATTCTCTGTGTTCTCTTTCTTTTCCAGCTTCTTAGGCCATCGCCAATTAGCAAATTGCTTCAAAATTACGAGTTGGTTTCAGAGGCAGGAGCTGTTACAGCGCATTTCCCTAATCCCTCATTAGCCAGGCTAACTTTTATCATCCACTGTTCATAATTACGCTCAGATATTGTAATTACCAGGGGGCTGTTAATTAAAGCAGGGGATGCAGTGACACAGACTGTCATCCACAAATTGATGGATGAAGACGTTCATTTAGGATGTCCAGGTACAAGGTTAGCGGCATCCCTGACCTCTCCATAATGTCAGACCAGTGACCTTTGACCCTTGTCCAATGACACCAGGGGATTCTGGCCATTATGACATCATCTTGATGACCCTCAGTGCCTTGCCTTATGTGCCATGAGATGCTGAAATATGTATGCCTGATTAGAAGCTGACATATCCTTTTAATGACTGATCACACTATTCCCAAGCCTTTGACTTGAGCTACCAATCATCGCCATTAGCCAAAATATTAAAATTTGATTACAGATTGATACGTCTTTTTAGCACTCAATCACACCATGTCATTCTCAGCCTCTCGCTTTATTGCTCTGTAAGTTATCGGTCTTTTTAAAACCAAAATTAATTAGAAGTATTTTTCACATAATTTTTTCTCCCCCAAATCATGAAAGCATTAGACATTTGATAAAGAGAGCAGGATATAAATTATGAGCCCTTGTCCCAGAGGAAGGACACTTTGATCACAGAATTGAATGCAATGGAGAAGCATTAAAATGCAGGATCTTCTCCCCTACCCAGAGTGTTCAGCTAATTTGTGATGTAAAGGCTTGTATTTGACCACTCAGCCATGCTACGGTGAGCAAGCCCCTGAGTCTCCTCCAGCTTAGCTGACATCATGGAGCCATTAAAAGAGCATGTAAACTTTGACTCACAGCGAGGGTTGCTGGTGTGAGCCGTTCGTTGGGTTGCAGGGGGAACGTATGTGAGATGAGGGTGAGACACAGGTGGAAGGGATGCGGGTGGGGACTGAGAGGAATTCAGAGCACACGTCGAGGACACACATATAATGGCATGGAAAAAAAAGCTTAATGTGTCTTAGAACAATTTGTAATTAAGGATAGCATTCCATCAATTTGCAGCCGTTCTGGCCTCAGGCGACGTTTTTTTTTTTTCTTTTAATCTGTTTAATTCAAGCTGAAGTCCCCAGTCTTCTATAATTCTCTTTTGAATGTGTTGTTGTGGAAAAAGGAGAAGTGAGAGAGATTGAGAGAGGATGTGACTCAAGCAGGGCTAACTGGGAGAGATGAAACTCTGACAGGTTTACAGTAATGCCATTCAGAACCATGTGGCTATTTGTGTTTCCCTTCGAATGCTTTGGAAATCTTGGTTGTCAAACTGGATGAAGTTCTACCTCTGGTACATAACCTCAGTACCCATGTGAGGAGTGTGACATTGTACAGTACTGCGACAGTGTGTGTGTGTGTGTGTGTGTGTGTGTGTGTGTGTGTGTGTGTGTGTGTGTGTGTGTGTGTGTGTGTGTGTGTGTGTGTGTGTGTGTGTGTGTGTGTGTGTGTGTGTGTGTGTGAGTGCGTGTGCATGTGTGTGTGTGCGTGTGTGAGAGAGTGAGAGAGAGAGAGAGAGAGAGAGAGAGACATACAGAGAGCAAGAGAGAGACAGAGATGGAATGCATGTGTGTTTCACTGCCTCGACTATGCTCCATGTGACCTAGAACCTCTCTGGATTATAACCTGTCAATCAAACTCTCCATAGCCCCCTCCTCTCTCTTTCTCTTTCTCTTTCTCTCTCTCTTTTGAGAGGGTACATTGTCACATTCTCAATATCCCACTCTCCCCTCCTCATTTCTATATCACCCCTTTTCCTCTCTTTCTTCCTTTCTTTCACTCTCTCTCTCTCTCTCTCTCTTTCTCTCTCTCTCTCACCGGGGTAGTCATCCTGCAAAGAGCCCTGCCATCATGGTGACAGCTCCTGAGCCTCACTGATACAAAGACACCCTGCCCATGAGAGTGATCTCAATAATTTTACTCTTTGTATAGCCACAAAGAATACTCTCCCCTGACTTAAAATAGGAATATATTTGAAGCACCGGGCTCGGTCAGGCGTCAGATGTCAGTCCAGCTTGCTGGATGCCTGTCATCCGGGTTATTCAGATCTGTGCTGCCCTCCACAGGAATTTATGTGTAACTGCAGCGTGGGTTAATAGTATGTAACAGTATGGGACACCCGACCTACTGAGATTCAGCATGTACTGCACTACTCTCATCATTAGCCTGGTAGATGAGTAAATTATGAGCACTCCAGTAATATGGAAAAATGCGGCTCAGCAACTACAGCAACAATAAATGCACAGCAAAACAAGGATGCTGTTAGTAAGAACTCCTGTCAGTGACCCGCTTTTGGTCCAAATTTTATATGAGAACGGGCATCAGTAGTAATAGTAGAGAAACGACTTCTGCGCACACACACACACACGCACACGCACATGCAAACATAAACACACCCTCTACTGCGTGCATGAACATGCACATGCACACACACACGCACTCACACACACAAAAACAGACATACACACACACTCAAACACACACATGCATGCACACACACACACCATTTACACTTCCACAGACACAGTGGCTGTGGTGGTGAGACTCAGGAGGCCATCCTGCCAGAGTCTGGCTTGGGTCCTCTTCTCTTTGTGCTCCATATCTCACGCCTGCTCTATCGCACCAGCTGCTTAGATTAAAGCACAATTCAATTCAAAAGGCGGAAGGGAAAAAAACGCCACATCATGTTAATGCAGATAAGATAGCCCAGCACTTGTCTGAATAGGGAGCTGCGATTCTTATTGGAAGGCCTATCTCGAGTTTACACGGGAAACGTCGCTCTCGTCGTGCCGGTCCTCTGAGATGGCGCGGGACGGATACAAACCGAACGCTTTGTTGACAGAAGTGTCCCGGGACTCAGACGTGCTGCATTTCGGCCTCCTCTCTCTTTGTTCACAGACAATCAAGCGTTCTTGCGGACCGCGCCGCGTCTCCGCTCATTTTGCCTGGTCATGATCACTGTTGGGCATGGGGGGGGGGGGCGTGAGGGGGGCAGGGGGGCACCCTGGGGCTTTCCTAAGAGGCTTTGAAAGAAAAACAAATGACTTAAGGAGAAAATAGATATAACATAAATAAATATTTAATAAAATCAGCGAGCAGAGAATAGGAGTCATTGTTGTGCCGACTGTGAAAATTTGGGAAATGGCCTGTGCATTTTATTACCCTCCATCATCTGCCGTGGGGAATCACTGGAAAGAACGGAGGCAACGGCGAAGCACACAATGTCACCATGGCTGTGTGCCTCTCCTCGCCGAAATCAAAGAGAGAGACAGGTGTGAATGTTGATATCTGCATCTTCACGCGTTCTTTTGTTGAACATTTCAATCTGGTTCCTGCCTGTCTCAAACACATAATGGAGACGTGTGTTAGAATGCAGGCAGCTTTGTAGTGGGGGAAGGAGAGCCAGGCTCCACACCTTCATATTATGCCTCAGTAAAGAGGTTTCTGAAAGTGCCAATCTGGCCTCCAATGTGCTTCTACCCCTCACCTCCACATTGGGTCTGCCCCATCACAGATTTGCATTGATGCAGAATGGTGTAACTCCGAGTATGTCGCCCACGGACAGGTGCGCATATGTTCAGGGTGAAAATGAGCTGTGGAAGAGAGTCCGGCATTTGTTTTGTTTTACTATCTTTACACAGCCTCTGTTTCTATTCAGGAGTATAAATGCTGGGGAAGGAGAAGAGAGAGAGGGAATGGGGAAGTCCATGTAAAGAGAGGCAGGGATAAGAGATATGCAGTGTATGTGTGTCTAATGACAGGGGGATATTTTTATGTTTGGTTGTTCTTTTTTCCTCTCTAAACAGGCTTGTGACATTATACGTTGAACATACGGTTTGAAGAAGCGGACCTCCCTGGAGTTAGAGATTCGCACTACTCCTGCCTCATTACCCGCGAACAACGGCGTGGGCCGCGGAGATGACAAACGCTCGGCTCCTTGTCATTATCACTGGAGACGGCCGCTGCCCGTGTTCCCACCGCAAGGACACGAGCGAATGGCGGCGGCGGCCAGCGGATCTCGTTAGGGGCGAGAACACAGTTCTTAATGAGCCCTCATCAAGGGACGCGAGACATGAGACCAATTTGTCTCGTTTTAGCGGGATGAGCCATCAGTGGGGAATCTCAGCCAGGGATTGAAAGGGGCCAAAACGAGGTTTCCAAAACGAGCGTTTCCAAAAAACGAGACTGCACACGCGGATCAAACCCAGTACCCCTTCCTCCCCCTCCCCCTCCTCCCCCACGGCGTTTGGCACGCATCCACCAATGACCCCTGCGCTCGTTCCTGGAGACTCGCACCTCGTTTGCTCTGGCCTGCGTGTTGATCGTTCAGTTCTCCTCTGAGCGACTCCCCCGCCCCCACCCCACCCCCCCCTGCCCCCCTCCTGTCCGTCCCAGATCGCGGCCGGGCATCTCTCACCTAATGAGGTTCTGACAGCGCTGTTGACCTCCCCTCTAACCGCTTTTGTCTAATTGAAACGCTGAGCGCATCTGAGAGAAGAGAGGCGGAAAAACAACAACTGGGAGTAGAGATATCTCAGGCCTTTTTGTTCTCCCTCCCTACGTCTGCGACACGTTTCTTTCTCGTAGGCGAGATCACAGAAACGCACGCATATTCCATACGCGTTCACACGCACGCTCGCTCGTACCAGACACGCATACAGAATCTACGCTTTCTCAAGCACACAGACACACACCAATCAAAAGTCCCGAGCTGCACTCTAACACTCCTTTCATAAAAAAAATAAAAAAATATTTGCATACTCTATTGTCAGAGTGATTCAGTCTCTGGAGGGGTGACTGCTGCCCATGCTCTTTAATTCACTGGCGGATATGTGGGTGTAGTTACTTCCCCTAAACCTTGGTTAAAGGGTTGCTCTGTGTCATTTTAAATGGTTCAGTGATATGCATGCTACATTACGTTGATGAATGTGCACGACGGTTCATCAAGCCCGATCTCTGCCTCCCCCCTTCGGTGTTTGATATCATGACAGGAAGTAAAGGGGCCTGCAGGCCTCTCATGAGGAAGCCAGTGGGAGGAAGTAGAGGTATAGTTCAGTATCTTATTGATTTTGACTTCAGGGCCCTTGCAAATACAGGTTGTATGTAGACTACACATCAGAGAAACCTGTGTGTGTGTGTGTGTGTGTGTGTGTGTGTGTGTGTGTGTGCGTGCATGTGAGAATGTGTGTGTGAGCTGTTTGTGTGTGTGTGTGTGCATGTGTGTGTGTTTTTTTGTGTGACCTGTGTAGCTTATAACCCACCCATCAATCAATCACAGAGCTATGAATTTACATTTGTCTTACACACACACACTCACACACACATTCTCACATGCACACACACACACACACACACACACACACACACACACACACTCACACACATTCTCACATGCACACACACTCACACACACACACACACACATTCTCACATGCACGCACACACACACACACACACACACACACACACACTCACACACACATTCTCACATGCACACACACTCACACACACACACATACAGACAGGACAAACACACATACATATACAAGGTGTGGCTACTGAATAATGAGACTAATGCTGTAATTCAATTTTACTAAAGAAAACAAAAGATCTGATAGCCATTTTGTTCAATGATGAAGATGTGAGTGGATTGAAACTTTCAGGGGTTGCTTATGCATGCCCATTGGTCAATGTATACCCGGTGGTAGATCAAAGTGTACCACACAGTTTGTGCATGCGCACTGTGGTTCGACTTAGATAAGCCCAATCGTGTTATTTAATAGCCACACCTCATACCTACACACACATACATACACTCAAACACACAAACATACACACATACGCACAAACATAAACACACCTACACACACACACACACACACATGAAAGCATACAAACAGTGAATTTTCATTCCTATTTCACCTGCCCTGTTCTGTCTCATTCATACCGCTCCTCTTTCTCCCAATCTCTCTCTCTCTCCTCTGATGGCTCCCTCCATCTGACTCTCTCTCTGACTCTTTCTCTCTTCTTGGCTCCCTCCATCTCCTCTCTCTCTCTCTCTCTCTCTCTCTCTCTCTGACTCTTTCTCTCTTCTTGGCTCCCTCCATCTCTCTCTCTCTCTCTCTGACTCTTTCTCTCTTCTTGGCTCCCTCCATCTCTCTCTCTCTCTCTGACTCTCTCTCTCTTCTTGGCTCCCTCCATCTCTCTCTCTCTCTCTCTCTCTCTCTCTCTCTCTCTGACTCTCTGACTCTCTCTCTTCTTGGCTCCCTCCCTCTCTCTCTCTCTCTGATTTTTTCTCTCTTCTTGGCTCCCTCCATCTCTCTCTCTGACTCTCTGACTCTCTCTCTCTTCTTGGCTCCCTCCATCCTCTCTCTCTCTCTGACTCTCTCTCTCTTCTTGGCTCCCTCCATCTCCTCTCTCTCTCTGACTCTCTCTCTCTTCTTGGCTCCCTCCATCTCTCTTTCTCTCTCTCTCTCTGACTCTCTCTCTCGTCTTGGCTCCCTCCATCTCTCTCTCTCTCTCTCTCTGACTCTCTCTCTCTTCTTGGCTTCCTCCATCTCTCTTTTCTCTCTCTCTCTCTCTCTCTGACTCTCTCTCCTTGGCTCCCTCCACACTGCGAGGTTCAGGGGAGCCGAGGATTCGCCCGACGGGCCCGTTTAAGCCGTGGCGATTTCCCATGCTCTGTTTGTTGTGTAGGCAGTAAAATTCCCATGGCTGTCCTCTGACACAGATCACCACCGTCCTGGCCAAGCTCCAGACAACCTGGAGCGGGAGAGGGACCTGGCAGCCATTCTGGATAAAAAAGCCTGCTGCCCTGCATTCAGATCACATCCCGTCCCCAAAGCACATTCTCTCTTTCACTTTTCATGTGCATAACTCACACGACCATGTCTGGAATATCATTAGACGCTCACAACTCTCTGTCCTTGTGTTCCCCATTTTTTGTTTTTGAAACAGAATTGATAGCACTCATACGTCTCAATATCTTTGATTCAACAGCCCTCTTTGTGAGCATTCAAATTTTAGTGCTCATTTTAGAAGACTTCCAATACAGAATTCTCATGTAACATCTCAATCTCATTTTATATCAATAAAAAATGAGTATTGATGGAATCGCATAAATCAAGCTGTTTCATTTCATATGGATTTAGACAGTCTGTAAAATGGTGGCTTTCTAGTTGCTCTCAGTCTAATACTTTTATGTTAATATAGCTATGATGCATTGTGATTCAAGCAGAAATATGAGACCATTTGACACCTGAGTCTCTCCGCTGTAGTGTGCAGCACATGGGTGATTCCAATGATCTGCTGATGAATCTGCACCATGCAAAAGCTAAATGAGGCTGGCAGTCCACCGGGGAGTGGCGTCCTCCATTTTAGCTTGATGTGGTGTAGATTGAGCAGCACACATACTGGTTCAGTGCTTTAATGGATGAGTCACCCAGCAACCCACTGACCTCCACTTCTCCAAAACATGCCTCTTAAAATATGCCTTTGATTTTGCTGTCATCCCTCAGTACAATAAGAGACCTTCTTTAATATACACAATAACCTTTCAGAAGTGATCTTTCGAGCTGATTCATGTCAGGAGACTGCCCCAGGTGTTGGCACAATTAGATACCTTGTCCAGTGAAGGGTATCTTTTTCCTTAGCTGAAAGATGACGTTGGTAGCATGAACATTAATTGAAAGTTCAGCAATGAAGGGCATTTAGAGAAATATGCATTTTCCAACTTTCCAAGGACACCTGAACTATACATTTCTGTAATCTGTAATTTCTGTGAACAAAATGTACTGTATATTCTCTTAAAGTTAAAAGAGAGAGCTTTTTAATTTTTAATTTTATACAATAACTCTAACTTCTTAAATCTCCCTACATAGACATAATATCTTAATTATGTCTTCCTCTTTATTTCCATCTCTCCTTGTCTTTGTTAGCTTTGTTAGCTTGTCTCAGTTTCCCATTTTCCAGTCTTTTTCTGTTCTTCCAAAAGATACAAGTATTTTCGTCTCCTAAATTTACATTTCAAACATGCATTTCAAAGGTAATACACATATGATAAAATGAACAAAATAAAAATAAAAAAACTTTACCTAAACACCCTCCTCCGGCACACTCACTGCAATCACAAACCAAAATGTAAAAAACAAAATGAAAATCCTAGACTCTCATCCCCTCATCTTCCTCTCTCTCTCTGTCTCTCTCTCTATCTCTCACTCTCTCTTTCTCTCTCTGTCAGACATGGTCACGTCACTGGGCAGTGCACTCCAGCCGAGTGCAGCATTGCGTTCAAAAAATAACTTCAGAAGATGGGATTGGGGTGAGGCCTCTGCAGGCTTGTCAATTTCTCTGTTTTTTTTTTTTTTTTTTTCGGGTTGAAAAAGGCTCAGGGAGGTTCTGCCAAACAGCAGGATCCACCCGGATTTCATCCCTCACCATCGCAATGCACTCACGTTTTCACTCATTAACATTTACTTCATTAACGCACCCCCGTCTCGATCTTCAAAGGTCGTCTGCACGTACACGCAATTTTAAACAATTTCATTTCACTAAAAATTCTCTTCAGTTAGTTACAGAAAGTTAAGATATGTACACTGCGCTCCATAACGTCCAACACACTGAAAGTAATTGGGAGAACAGTTAATATTGCGTACCAGTCTGGAAAAGAGAAGGAGAGGGTGATGGTGGAGATGGGGAGGAGGAGGAGGGATGCCAGAAATGCAAAGCACGATGGGAAAAGAGGTACGTGGTGTTTGTATACCTGTATGAAACCAGAAGGGAAATGTGATAGGTTGAGGAGTTGTCTGAGAATTCTCCTTGGTGACAAGAGCATTGCTGAAGCCATGAATTCTTAGAATTCTGGTTGCTGATGTTCTTCTACTTGGCAATATATTGCTAACTCATGATGAGTGCATTTTATCATCTGGATACCTATTTTAAACAGTCTGTTCATAACTGCTTTCTTTCTCTGTTTAAATCTGTTTTATGGAGGTGATGAGTGAATCGGTCCATGGCAAGGCTAAGGGTATGCCAAACTCCAAATATAGTGATCAGGATCACTTTCAGTGTGACTGCTTCAATACGAGATCCTGCCCTCACTAAGCTCTTCATTAGATCATAACTGTTATTTTTACAGAGACACAATGATCCTTATTCCATTTCTAAAGGATATGAATATATGTTGATGGAAAAATTCATACCAGGAACCTCAGAACTGTATTTCACCTTCAAACATGAATATACATCTCAAAATCAATCATGTAAATGAATTCTAGTATGGCCAGGGAATATTTGAGTCGTTTAATTCAATGATGATTTCAGAATTAAATAAGAGAGATTGGCGTGATGCAAATTATCCTTCAGATGCCTTAAGGAGGATAAACTTTTAGCGGCTTTGGACCGGCAAATCACATCCCGTTCTTGAAATTGCTTAAAAAAGATAAGTGAATTAAAGTGGAATATAACTGCCTGGTTTAATGTATTGATGGATTCATTTAAACAGTCATCTGCGCTCTCCTTCAGTCATTTAATTAATCAATTACTGCTGCCCACCCCGATGAGGACCAGGAGAGCTGGGCCAGCAATTGGGAATCAATCACAAAATCAGTTTTCTGGCATGCCATCTCTTTCGGTCTCCTGAGTCGCCCCTGGTGCATGGGCAAGGGTGGGGGGGGTTATCTATCAGACATTATAAGACCCATGCAGAGGACAATTTGCAAGGGGACATGAACCTAGTCCAAGGTGAGGGGGTCAGACACAGCGTCTTCCCTCAATTAGCTAGCGAGCAGGCAGGACCCATTATTGGGACAAAGCTTATTGACCTGGTCAGTGGGGACGCACCGCTAGCTCTGCTACACTGTGCCAGACCACTGGCATCGCCATGATTTGTGCCTACGCACGCTCGTAACTGGCGGTTAGTGGCTATTGTGTCCTTTAGCTCAGTAAACGGTGCGTTTTCTGTTCTGACATGAATCCAGGTGCAACATACATTGGTCCTACTGTTACTCCCCATAGGCAGCCTAGTGGTGGAGACCTGAAGTGTCATTTATTTTTTTTTAATCCTAAAATTTTGTATCACTAAATTGTCTGCTGAACCACAGGCATTACACCTGCATAATAAGCACTGCAACCAAAGCAGGTTGACACCTTTGATTGACTCACCCAAGAGCCAGTGCTTATTTTGTATGCTCCTGGCTGAATAGCACCACAGGGAAGCTCTCTATGATTGGCTGTTAGGAGTTTCCCTGGTAGCGTGTGTGTGGCTAGCATATCAGTGGTAACCATAGGAACCCTGGCTTCCTTTAACCCTCCTTATCCTTGGCAGGTGTAAGCCAATTGCGTCCTGCCATTGATGACTCCTGGTCCTTTAGCTGCTGTTGACACAGCTCAAACATACGATGCCCTGGCCAGAGGAGGAGGCCCTTCCTTTGAGTCAATACTGGAGTCACTCTTTGTTGTGATAAGAGGGTCACAGGTTCGGATCACTGAAAGCACTGAAGTCACAAAGATCGTAGATCTCTGAAGTACGAAGCTTGAATCACACAGACAGGCAAATAAAAAGATCGGTTCATGGGTTAAATCTTAACCTTCTTATTGAAGGGGTTCAGGTGATGGACTGAATGATTAAATGTCATCCAAACCGATAGTGTCTCATTCCTTCCATGCCATTGTGTGGCAAAGACAGCGCCCTGCTGGGCATGTGAGCCCTGGCCCTCTCTGACCCGGGCTTTATAAAGACATGAGCTGTGGTCCCTCCGCAGCTCCACTCAACGCCCTGATCATGCCCTGCTGATTAGATGCCATGTGGTCTTTCTTTCTTGACACAGAGGAGCAGGAGGTCACGCAAGCCAGAACATCGGCGCCTCAGAAGGACCACGGCATCTGCTAATTGCCCACGCTTCGGGAGGCGAGCCCTGCTGCAGATACCCGGTCCTTCTGAAGTGCCGTCTCCCACGGAAGGGAAGGCTGACCAAGATGACAACATTTAATAACTCCACAAAACAAAACCGTCAGCATGTAATTGGGGGGAATAAAGAGGAGGTGAAACGGGCCATTTGTGTGGCAGCTGAAAACTTCAAAACCAGCCGAACACATGGTGATAACGGCCAGACCCGCGGGAGCTTTCCGTTTTATTAGAGAGATGAAAGGCAGATAACAGAGCGCAGAGCAGCTTCTGGGGCTAAATATACACACTCATTTTCATCCTCAGTCACTCACACACATACACAACACAAAACACAAGCCCCCATGCACACTCAATGACACAGCGACATCTCACATGTGTCATCACTCATATAGCTTATACTTACAGTGCTTACACACACAGCCACAAACGCACACGCGCAAAGCGCAAACACACAGACATAAAATACTCACTGACAAAAACTCACCTCACATACATCATCATACATGTAACTTACACTTATATACAGTTTTCACACACACACACACAAACACACACACACACACTACTCACTGACAGAAACACACATCAAGCCCATCACCACATTTTTAGCCACATTTTTATACATACACAAGAGTGCCTTTGGAATGTATTCACATAATGTGCTCTCACAAACACAAACACACACGCACACACACACACACACACACACACACACACACACACACACACACACACACACACACACACACACACACACACACACTCAGTGAAGCGGCCAAGTCTTGCACCATGAAAGCCAGTGTGGTACTCTGAGCATGAGCATGGCTCTTCGCCTGTTTGAATGGCCATTTCTCATTAATTTTCCTGACTATAGGACTCCAATTAAACTCCCCTCTTCCTCTGGCCAGGCACCCATTGATCACTGTCTCACCCATTACATAAGCATATGTGTTTGATCACTGCTGTAGCTCACACAGACAGAGGCAGCGCACCGTCGCTGCTCCGGAGGGGCCTCGTCTCCACACGGCCGTCACGCTACTACATCACGCTACTGCAGGGCCTGAGTGGTCCATGCTCGCATGCGCTCGTGTTCCGACACTGTAAACGCTGAAAAATGAAATGTGTGAAAACTGAACTTAACACGTGGAGTCTGGTACCAGAAAAAACAGTCAGGTTGGATTTACAATTTTCTTTTATAAAGTTATTTATCATGTTTTTTGGTCAAGCAGGATGTTCCATTGGAATACATCATAAGTCAAAGTTTCTCTCTCTCTGTCTCTATCTCTGTCTCTTCCTGTCTCTGGTGCTGAGTGCTCTGCACTTGCCACAGTCACAGTCCTGTGCTTTTAACAGCTGCTGTTTGGCCCCACTGTGAAAGCAATTACAACAGCATGGACTGAGAGAGGAGTACCAGGCAATATCGCGCTGACAAATCTCTGCTAGGGAGCTTGAATGGGAATGAGAGAGGGGAAAGTAAAAGAAAGTCGATATGCAGCAGCAATGAGGAGGGACAGATGGAGACGAAAACATAATGCTGTATCTGTTAGTGGCAAATGATAAACTTTCTTGCCTTTGATGGGAAGAGCAAGGTCACGGTTTGCACTTAAATTTTTCTTTAACAGGGTACGTCAAGTGCAGCGCGACGGTGCATTCAGCGCAGTATAAAATGCGTTCGGCTCATTTTCTCCGCACCACCCATTCATTCTGTCAGTTCACTGCGCCGCTGACAGCGTAGCCCCACAGGGTAGCACTGTGGACAGTCAGAGTCCAGCCGATCATCATAATCCGCGGCTTAAGCGCTTGTGGATCAGATTTAAACACATCCTACGTGGTGTGGATTCCAACAATTCTGTTATTGTTCCTTTTTTTTATCTCCTATTCAAAAGGTCAGGGGTCAGCGGTGAGGCTCATCGTAGATTGATGACAGTTAAATTCCCTCATGCTCTCTCTCTGTCTCTCCCTTTCTTTATCCCTCTTGAACATCAAATACTTCCACCTCATTGTGCCCCCAGCAACTTATCTGATCTAAGGATAAATACGAAGACAACAGGCTCAAGTTTCCAAATCAGTCCCCAGTTTTGGAAAGGTATAACTCTAACGATGAGATCTGTGTGTCGTTTCCCTCCGCCCAGGCTGTAACTCATGTTTTTTTTGGCTCTTTTTCTCAGAACGCTTACAGGTTACAGGCAGATGAGGCAGCCGCAATCAACCCCTTCAATCTGGTGTCCTCAGATGACTGGCGACTTTGATGAAAAGGACTCATGGGAAAGGGGTACATTTTTATTCATCTATTTTCTCTATTTTCAAATGGAATGACGCTTTTCAATTTCACAAACTCCTTATACCCACACTCCCCTAAACACCTTACCCATAATGCACCACTTGATGGATATCCCTGTTACCCACAATACACCACAGAGGAGATACTCCAGGTTAAGAGTGACAAACTCAGCGGCAGGTAGCAATTTTGTCCTTCCTGAACTCGGGCTGTATTGCAAATTGATTTGACGTGTACCGGTGAAGTAGAAAGTAGAAAGTAGAAAAATACACAAAATAATAATCATCATGTGTTTCCAGCTAAGCATATGCTATCATAAACCCATTATAGTGAACTATAATGTTGTTTTTGTTTTTCTCTCCAGGACAGTTGGAGTTGGAGTGGGGGAAAACAAATTACATTTACATTCAATTTTGTATCAAGTAAATTAACAATATAAACAATTCAAGTTCATTTTTCACAGAAAATTGGATGTTTTTACAGTTGAAATAATAACACAAAGTGTTGCTTTTCAAAATTACGCATTCTTAGCCCCAAATGCCTCACAGCCCCTTTTCCAGCGCTCTGTAAATGGTTCACTTTAGTGCTCACTCAGAAGGGAAGCACTTTTTCAAGCTTTTTTCAAAATGTATGTGTCCGACTAGTTGGAGTCAGCAGAAAACACATTAAATCAGAACAATGCAATCAGAATGAATGTGGGTTTGATGAGTTTTGTTTTCTTCGTTTTCTTTTTGTTTTTGCAAGCGTGATGTGTTTCATAGCCACGTTTGGTGTGATTTGTCTGGGAGCAATGAGTTTGCACATGGCTCTCATTTACACATAAGCTAAAGGTGCTTGTGTGTAATGAAGCAAATGTTGCATGTGCAATGGACCGTCGTGGAGATAACTGCAAATGGGTTTTCCTGTTGACATGTTCTTTTCCCTTGTTATTTTTCTTCTCACATTCCCCGCCTTATTCTCAGTCACTGGAAATAGAAGAAGTTACTCAGTGATGAAAGTATGTCCTCTTTAATATTAGTGTGAAACGTGAGTAAACACACTCACATTTGGTTTTAAACATCAGATTACAAATATACACTTCAATCAGATTCCCAGCTTGGGCATTAGGGTGATTAGAAGTTGAAGATGATGAAGATGAAAATGGTGAAAATCATGAAGAAAGTGATGATGATGATGATGTGATGATGATTGTGATGGTGATGATGATGATGATGATGATGATGATGATGATGATGATGATGATGATGATGATGATGATGTGATGATGATGATGATGTGATGATGATTGTGATGGTGATGATGATGATGGTGGTGGTGGTAGTGGTGCTAAACGTGTTCAGAGAGGAGCTGATAAAGATGATGAAGAAGAAGAAGAGCTGAAGGACAGATACAGTAGGTGATGTGAGGCCATTGAAATCATGGTTCGCTGCTGAAGGAACCGGCACCTCGTCCACAAGGTGCCGAGACAATAACGCATTAGCCTATCGTCCGGCGCTTATCATGTCAATCTCTGCTAATCCCAGCATGCCGAGGGGACAGCCGGCCTGAAAGTCAAGCCACAGCCAATCGATACTCACCGAGCGGGTCAGCATTTGTGTGAACAGGTTCATTGGCAGGATAACATCAGCATTGGGTCCAATCCCCATGGACAAAGCCTGCGACGGGATCCTGACTCATTTATTATCTTTCTTTCATCGCGCACACCTGGAGAGGTTGTGTAAGGACAGCCGGAGTCTGGGTGTGTATCTTTTCCTAGGCCTATTCCCCATTTCCCTTTCCGTATATGATGTCAACCAAAGTCTGTCTCTTTGTCTCTGTGCCTCGCTTCTTTTCTGTTGAGGACAAATCAATGTTAATCTACTTTGTGTTTCTTTCATACAACAAACATGCGGGGTCTGATCTTGAAACAGGACCCATATTACTGTCTCATGACTGAGCCTATTGTATTTTTATTATCCTCTCAAATGTGGCTCCAGGATACACATTCTCTGTATCTCGGTTTAATAACTCTGATTTCCTTCTGTCTGAGTCCATGACCTTAAAAAGCACAAGCACGGTACATTTCCCCATATCAAACACAAGTAAATACAAGTTTCATTTCAGAGTTCAATTAATGAAGCTGTGCAGATACAATGGTCTGAAACAGAATTTTTCAATTCAATTACATTGCCTTCAGGTTGGTGTGGAAATAGTTGTTTTTTCCCCGTTTATTTCTATAAGGATGTAAAAGATGGATGTACACACACACACACACACACACACACACACACACACACACACACACACACACACACACACACACACACACACATACACACACACACACACACACACACACACACACACACACACACACACACACACACACACACACACACATACACACACACACACACACACACACACACACACACACACACACACACACACACACACACACACATACACACACACACACACACACACACACACACACACACACACACACACACACACACACACACACACACACACACACACAGTTCATAAAATTAGATTAGAGTGAGGAGAAGTTTTAAATGGTCATTATTTAAAGAGATTGATATTGTTGTAATAAAGGTTTTGTAATGAGATTATATGTCTTTTTCTGCTGCAGATGGATTAATTGCATGGCCATCCATTGGAAAGACTCAATGTAAATACTGCTCCATTACCATTTTTTCCTGGGTCTGATAAACGTGTTTTGATGGTTAATTATATTTTTATGCTCCCATTGGTATTCATTAAGTGGAACTGTACTGAAGAGCGTCTGACGCACACTCTGAGGGTATTCTTATGGTGCGTATCTTCTCACTTTGTCTCGTCATATTTCTTTCCTTTCCTCCTTCTTTCACCCTCTGAGGGGAGGAAGCTGGTACTGAGATGGTTGTAGCAGAGATGCTGTGTACTTTTGCGTGTCATTTTGTGTACCTGGCTTGTGATTTTATTTTCAGTTTATGGTCACCATCCCACTCTCTGTACAGTATGTTGTGTGAGTGTTTGACTGGGAGGCTGGCGGTTTGTGGCTGTGCTTTGGGAACGGACACACCCTCAGCAGGAAGTACTTTCCCTCCTGCTCCCCCTCAGTCTCTGGTGTGGCCCAGGGCCTGGCTCGGCCATAGAGCTCGTTTTGCAAACCGTTTATGAGCAGACATGCTGCTTATGATAGTTAACCTGAAAACCAGCTTATCTCTAACTCAATATGTTAGACATAATGAGTGAATCCTCTTTCTTCAGCAACAGCTGAGGGTGAAATTTCAAATGCACTGCTGGTTTTGTTTTCACAAATAATCATCTTGCACACATACTTTTGGTTTGCAAAATTACGTAGTGCAACTACAGTGGTTCCTTTTGGTTGTAAACAATCAGGCTTTGAAATCTGTTTCATAAGTCATAAGTCATACAGAGTGTAAGCAAACATGGGAAGCTTGCACTGTTTTGAGTCCTGCAACATTAGCCAAAGAAGGACTGCATGCCCACAAACACAAGCTCCAGGCATGGCACTGCTACGCCAGGAGAAAGAGGAGCCTTCGCTGCAGCAGATGAGGCTCATTTAAGGGAATGGCCGGTGGGACGCTCTGAATTGTCGGCGCATTTAGGAACTGTCTGTAGCAGAGTGGTCTGCAGTAATTGAACGCGCGGGCTGGAGTTTGGCTCCTGTGAGCTGAGGTATGGTAGCGCCGGCTGAGTCAGGCCCAAGCTGTGCGGATGGCCCAGCGTACTGCGATCCAGAGGAGCAGAGGTGCAGGAAGACAATCATTTCCAAGCTATCTAATTTGTCAGATCTTGGCAGTCAAGTAGGCGAGGGGCCATTGTACACATTGAAGGAAATTAATGTGACAGGAATTAATTTCTTGATGGCACTTTTAGTAAATCTGTAAAGGTAGCAGATATTCACCCAGTTGAGGATAAATTTGTGTCGCAGGTTGTTACAATTTAGAGTGCTATCAGATATGACATGCTAAGTAAGAAGGGAACGATACTGACGAAAGTGAATTTGGGCAGTCACATGGGGCGTGGGCCATAATGCTCCTTCTGTTCTAGTTGTTTTTCTCTTGGTGAATTTATAAAAGTAAAGTGAGCTTCTGTCTCCATCACAACAGGGTTTTACTGCTTTTCCCACTCCTCCCTCTGGCCAGTGCTTAGGCAGGGGAAGGATGAAGGGGTCTGAGGAGTGACTGGACTGGGTATTTTTCTGCGCTACCGAATGGGCTGGCAAGCTGGCGGCTGTCCAGGCCCTCTGTGACAGAGGAAAGAGAAGAGGAAAAAAATCATGTCCCATGAGCTCCATAGTATTAAGAGGGGATTTCTCTCTCTCTCTCTCTCTCTACTGGTGCCTGCAGTGATGGAATGAGAGACAGCTGCATGTTGGTGATATCCATTTCAGTGGACTTTCACGATCAGCACCGGACAGCTCCCGTACCGCACACCAGAATGGTGAATATTTCAGCTGTTCTCCAAGCCACCACAGGGGATTTTGTGCAGTGCAGTGATGAAGGGTATGTTGTGCAGCCCTTAAGTGTGTTTTTAAGAGCTAAGGCCATTTAAAAAGCTGAAATAATTAGTTGATGTCATCGTCCCATGATAGCTTTTTTAGCACATTTTAGCCACTTTCATCATTGTCAACAAACAGTTGTTGATAGTTCTTTTCATGGATGAAATTGATATGACTGCAGAATGGAGAATCTGGAGGGGGAAAACTTAGGCAAAAGGGTTTGGAGGATGTCAACAGCCACATGCATTATGCAGTCTTGCTGAATCCATGTGTGTTATCAATTGTTAAACAAAGACTTTCGAATTTTATTTACCTTGTTCTGTGTACTGTCGGGTGGCTGGATGGTTCCTACAATGGTCTTGGGGCTTAATAAAATACAACCACGCTGCAGGATATATTCTGCCCTTCATGACATTTCTGTGGGAAATAAAAGTACACCTGCACTTTCATTCACTGTCGACTATAAAGCCACGGACACATCGCTGAGGTAATGATTACCTTGAAGCAGGTCAGAGGTACATTACCTCTTTGTTTGAGTCCCTGTTGTGATTCTATTTTAGACCATTTCAGAACAATCACAAGGAATTTACACACAGTAACCTTGCCACCTCTTCAAACACACTCACAGAATCATCTAATTCCTGAGAGGTTTTACACGTCTCACACCACTGAGTCATCCTCCTTTTACTGTTTGATCTTTTCAGACTCTATTTTAAGATTAATGTTTTTAATATCTATATATATATATATATTTTTTTTATTTTTTTTTTATTGTGCGACATTAATATTGAACAAATTATATCACTTTGGATTGTGAGTAACTAGGAGGAGGCAGATAACAATTTATGCTTTCGAGAGGTTCAGTACTTGGTCTCTTAACCAGTGAACAGGGTGGAGAGTCCATCACAGACATTGTTCCTTATTGAGAAGGTCTAAAAATGCAGTCCGGTCATCCAGACTGTAAATTTCCATTGACCTCCTGGACCAAAGCGTTACATCTCTGTATCAGCCAGGGGATGCTGGTTCCTGGGTTTACAACCTTCCCATCTTTTATGGCTACAGCTGGTCATCTGGAGCAACAGAGATGTTGAATCACTGTTTCTGTTCCACTGTAAATATAATAATTATTATTATTTCTTTTTTTTTTTTTTTTTTTTTTTTTTTTTCCTGCCTTTGATTCCACATCTGGCTTTTGTAGGGAAGGCAATAGTCATAGCTGAACAAATGTAGCACTCCATTTTTTTTTCTTTTTTATAAAAACAGCATAGCTTAAAGGAATCCTCTGCCATTTTAACGAGTGTCTTTTATCACAGTATAATTAAGAATATTTGAGAGGTAAAAACATCATTACAGCTTTTGTTACTTCTTTAACTTGCCATGAAAGTCTGGGTTTTAATTTACGGAGGTGAGGCGCCATACGGGCCGGTATTTTTGAGTATTGATGTCGAAAACAAGAGCAAACTAAATATCACAGCGTTTCATTATTTTCCTAAAATAATATGCAAAAAGATGCCTGCTCAAGAGACTCCCTTTGGTGTTCACAGGCTTTCATCATCTCTGATTGTTTTGACGTCAGTTTAGGAATCGCCAATGAATTTCTGGAATGCAGACAATGAAAAAAAAGTACTGCAGCCACAAGTTTTTTCTACCATATTCTGTGATAAACTTCTTTTCTGCAGTCATGATACAAGTATCAGACAAGCGGAGAAAAGATGAAGACGTGAGATAAGAAGTGCAAAAGCTGATAGTTGTTTGACATCAGCACTGCTAGTTAGCTATTGATTAAAAATCTGTTTGTCTGGTTTAATCAAAGAAAACATCTTTTATCCTAAGAGTCACACATATCAGTGCCTCAGAGTGTTTGATGGTATTTTATTAGTTTTATGACAGGCCATACCCAGACTGACCACACATGGCCATCATTCAGAGCTACAGCTAAGAGCGGAGGGATAACAGAAAACAGAGCGATGACAAGCTTCAGAGAATGGAAGATAAGCACCAGCATGGTACAAAATGTGCTCAGAGAAAAAGCATGAAAAAATACCAAACGTTTGTACCGAACCATGCTTTGACAATAATAACTAACTGTACTTTTGATCCATAAGTTTGATCCAAAATAATTCTGCACTGGCACCCTTGGGCACCAGGAGGGTTGGCATTCTCCCAACCCCTGCCAACATCAAGCGATTCAGCCAGCCCTGCTCCTGCGACTCCACAGTTACACCGCGACTAACAAGTATATTGTTAGTCCTATATGAGTATGTAGGAGATGCAGACAAACACACTGGGGATGGAGGTTCTTTCAAACTGAATCCTTTATTAAATGAAACTGTATATATAGATAGACTGATTTTTATAACAGACTACTCTCATTTTGTGGTTATGATCCTTGGTTTACTTACCTTAATTTAACTACCATTAATCAAACCAGCGTTATGAATTTTTTCACATGTGTTGTTTTTTTACCAAGTTGACTTTCCGTCGGTCCATACACCCCATTAGTAGTGACCCAGTTGCCTTTTATGTGTACAGTTCATGTAATCTTTAATTCAAACCTCTGTAAATTGTTCCGCATTACGTTAGTTAGCAGCAGTGCTAACGTTTTCTTGCATCGGTTAGCTTGATAAAGCATGCAACCTCCAATTCCATACGGGTTCAGTCCGTGTCCAGGTCTCAGATGCGCATCTTTGTTCTACAGTACTTTCTCTGAGCAGTAAGTAGTTCATAACTGAGCTCTCATGCTGATTAAAGAGCACTTGTAGCAGGAGGCATCCTACAATTACAGTTGTAGGAAAAGAAAATTGTGAGCTGTCAAGACATACCATATGCTGGAGCGTAATTAATAATTTATCAGCTGAAATTCCCATGTGTAGTTTTAATACAAAGACGAAACATTTCCCAAAAGAGGGAAAAAGAAATCTATATAAATAAAGTAAAGCTGGTACACATGTTCATGTAATACTAATGATTTTTTTTTCCTTTTTAAATTTTATCACATTGCTTTGTGCGTGTTTGCCAATTAGGCAGTGCACATCAAAAACATGATACTTGCCCTCAGAATTAAGCCTGTCTTCCTTTTCATGTCGGGTCCCTCTCAGCCACCAGCTGGCCCGTGACAGAAACGAGCAAACCCACTTCAGAGGCCGGACTCCACAGCTTTTTCATTTGCATGCCATTTTTATTTTATTTATTAATTTTTTTTAACAGTTTTGGTAATTTTGTTCTTTCATGTTCGTCTGCTGTTGAGTTGGAGAGTTGAGGGTGAACATGTTTTTGAGAGTTTCTACAAAATTTCTTTTGATCTTTTGATCCCACTTTTGATCATTTCTCTCTATTTTTGCGGAAGGGGGCATCCAATTATTGCCACAAAACTGGTTTTATTTTGATACTGAGTGTATATGTGTGTGTGCGTGTGTGTGTGTGTGCGTGTGTGTGTGTATGTGTGTGTGTGTGAGAGAGAGAGAGAGAGAGAGAGAGAGAGGACTGTGCAAGGGAATGAGTGCGTCCATGTTTATTTCTGTTTCTCCTAAATGCAGGTTCACTATATATATTTAAATTTCATTTCTCACACTAAGACAGTCAGTCCTTCCCTGTGGTCTGTCCTGTGAGCGTAAAGGCCCAGCACCACAATAATTCCATATGCATCTGTCTGCATCTTTATAGTTATTTTTAGGCTCCGCCCCTAATGCCCACAGAGGCTCTTTTCTTTTTTCCAACTCACCGCCATTAGACTATTGTCCTCAAAATGTCAGGATGTCATTTCATCTTTATCCTTGTTACATGTACCTCAGTATAAACCATGTTACGGAGAATTAATTTCATTTCTCGGCCTTGTAGCTGGAGCTCAAGACCACTTTTGTTAATCAAGTTTTGTTTTACGGTAGGTTGTAAGGATGACTTTGTTCTCTTGACTACAAATTCTTCTTGCTAAGGAGGTAAGCCCAATCTTCCCTCATTTTGGGAGATTCTCAAAGAGGCATGTCACAAAATTTCAGTCATTTCACTTATAGTAGTGACAGCAGGGCTGAAACAGACAGTGCTGGGGAAAAAAGTCATTGTCTGCACAAGCAGATGTGTAAATTTTAATTAGATTAGTGCTTTTGAGGTTGCCAATTAGGCAGTGCACATCAAAAACATGATACTTGCCCTCAGAATTAAGCCTGTCTTCCTTTTCATGTCGGGTCCCTCTCAGCCACCAGCTGGCCCGTGACAGAAACGAGCAAACCCACTTCAGAGGCCGGACTCCACAGCTTTTTCATTTGCATGCCATTTTTATTTTATTTATTAATTTTTTTAACAGTTTTGGTAATTTTGTTCTTTCATGTTCGTCTGCTGTTGAGTTGGAGAGTTGAGGGTGAACATGTTTTTGAGAGTTTCTACAAAATTTCTTTTGATCTTTTGATCCCACTTTTGATCATTTCTCTCTATTTTTGCGGAAGGGGGCATCCAATTATTGCCACAAAACTGGTTTTATTTTGATACTGAGTGTATAAGTGTGTGTGTGTGTGTGTGTGTGTGTGTGTGTGTGTGTGTGTGTGTGTGTGTGTGTGAGAGAGAGAGAGAGAGAGAGAGAGAGAGAGAGAGGACTGTGCAAGGGAATGAGTGCGTCCATGTTTATTTCTGTTTCTCCTAAATGCAGGTTCACTATATCTATTTAAATTTCATTTCTCACACTAAGACAGTCAGTCCCTTCCCCTGTGGTCTGTCCTGTGAGCGTAAAGGCCCAGCACCACAATAATTCCATATGCATCTGTCTGCATCTTTATAGTTATTTTTAGGCTCCGCCCCTAATGCCCACAGAGGCTCTTTTCTTTTTTCCAACTCACCGCCATTAGACTATTGTCCTCAAAATGTCAGGATGTCATTTCATCTTTATCCTTGTTACATGTACCTCAGTATAAACCATGTTACGGAGAATTAATTTCATTTCTCGGCCTTGTAGCTGGAGCTCAAGACCACTTTTGTTAATCAAGTTTTGTTTTACGGTAGGTTGTAAGGATGACTTTGTTCTCTTGACTACAAATTCTTCTTGCTAAGGAGGTAAGCCCAGTCTTCCCTCATTTTGGGAGATTCTCAAAGAGGCGTGTCCCAAAATTACAGCAGGGCTGAAACAGACAGTGCTGGGGAAAAAAAAGTCATTGTCTGCACAAGCAGATGTGTGTTTGAGCCATCATGGCGGAGATCCCCTCTTGCTCCATTTAAGTCTACACCTCCAGAGGGAAGGTGCAGAGTGGAGGGGCTTGGTATCAGCACAGATACAGAAAAGCCTCTCATTTCTACTTATTTCTCAGGCTTGAGGCTTCATGGGGGGTTCTTGACTTCTCCATGTCTGTGTGAAGTGTATAATTCATAATGCATGATGTCAAATTCCCATGCGTCAATCTAACATAAAAGTACATACATATATAGACATACACATAAAACACGTTTGTGCCAATTTTTATGTAAATTTTAATTAGATTAGTGCTTTTTGAGGTTGCCAATTAGGCGGTGCACATCAAAAACATGATACTTGCCCTCGGTATAAAGCAGGACTTATTCTTTTTCATGTCAGGTCCCTCTCACCGAGCAGCTGGCCCATGACAGAAACGAGGAAACCCACTTCTGATGTTCCTGTGCATAACAATTAGGGAATGCACATCAAAAACATGCAGTTTGCCCTCTCTCTCTCCGTGTTCCACTCCAAACAGACGCCATTCATCACCAGCGCAATCTTCTCCCTGCTTCTGCACAACGGAGGGTTCCCATTGGTCCAGAGAGCCAGGTGTGGGACCCCAACTGCTTAATAGGGGAAAAATAAAACTGCTGTTTGAAATAGGGGAAGGATTTCGCAGAAAACTATCAATTTTTCATGATATTTTTCATGATAATCCCCCATTTTCCATAATCCCCAGTTACAGAGGTCCACAGTCAAAATGGTTAGTTCAGAAATTTTACTTATGAAGAGAGCAGCTCTCTTGTGTATGTGCACTTATTTTATTTTGGTTTACTATATATTTTTCCTTCAGTGTGCACCAGAATGGAACTCGTCATTACGCAGCATCACCCATAAATGATGATCAAATGGAAACATAAAATTGTAAATAAATAAACGTCAGTTATCTATTTACTGGGATTTTTTTTTTTCCCAATACAGCTCAGTAGCAGTAACTTTCATACAGAGATGGTAATTTTGTGTTCACTTTGCAAGTATTGGCTCTATATTAATACTCTTTCAGTAACAGTCAGAGCATGCCACCTTCTGTAATATCTGTTTATCTTAAAACTGTTTAATGGTCACATTCCTAAATGCTATTAAACAAACTTTGCCCTGACACAGATATTATAGATATAGTATCGGTCATAATATTGTAACATTGCGGTACCTTTGTCGACTTTAGTCTACCTAATATTGATTACATTTTGATTGCAAAGAAGTTGAAGATTTGATTTAAATACAAAAAAGTCTTGTGGTTGTGTATGTGTCTGTACGTGTTTTTTTTTTTTTTTTTCATTTTTGACGAATGTGATTTCATATTTATTTGAAAAAGGAAATCTTCAAACACCACAAGGAATCCACTGAATATGAATTCATAACTACTGCAACATCAAATAGCAAGGTCATCCCTGTGTCTGTAAGTCAATGTTGCATGTTTAAGTGCATAGGTCTCTGTGTGTGAGCATGCCTTGTATGCATGTGTGTTTGACCTTAAGGCCATTGGTCATATTTTGTCGAACCATATGTGTGTCATTGTTGAAACTATTAGTCATCATGTAGGCATTGACCTCTGACACAGAGCCGCTAGCTGTAAATACTTCAGGTAAGGACATTTCTCTGGTCCTTGATAACTGTGTAGCAGATCACTCCTCCACACAGATAAACATGTGGAGCAATGTCTTAAATATGCATTAAGGAGTTCATGAAACATTAAATGGCTACGCAGCAAGCACATTTATAATATTTTTCATTTCAAGCTAAACCAGATTAGATCTCTGAATTAATATTTATCTTTCTAAGGTTCGATTTCTCTGCCTTTTAAAGGGTGCGTTCTCAGTTTCAGTGAACGGATGGTAAGTGAAACGCATCTAACTCAACCTGGTGATTGTGTTTTTCTTTTTAATAAACAAACAATGGAACGGATTAAACATATAACAGTAACAAGGACTTTGAGTATGTTAATCTCTCTTACAGTGTGACAAATGCCTTTGTGAGACTGAATATTGATGGCAAACAAAAAAGCTTCAAGTCTGCTCCATAACACCAAGCCACAGTACGACTGGCCACCACACTCCAACTGTGTGTACTTCAGTCAATACCACTTTAGAATTGAAAGAAAATCAATGTCAGTATCCAAGGTAACGTGATGCATTTTTTAACCTTCAGGAGACAGAGATACACCAGGAATGGAACTGCAGCTTCTCTCATTAACAGGGCCAGGGGGCTGAATTTGGGCCAATGGAAACACTGAAATAAAAATTTTATTCCCCATGAAAAAAATACATGTTATCCTCATACAAAAATCTCACTGGATCAATCTAAGGAGACCTTTCAGCAATTTTCTCTAAATTATTAAACAAGTTATCAACAATAATTTCACAATGTGCATTCTGAGTTACCTTTTTTGATAGGAACTGTATTTTTCATATTATGCCAGTCATTACTGCTAGATCATCGTCTCTCTGTCCCTAAAAGCTCCTGTTCAGATGTAGGTGCTTTCTATTTAACTGTGAGAAAATGGTGGATTATTCCAAATATTTACCTCTGTGCTTCATACAGAAATTGATTGTTAACTAACTATATTGCCATTTTTCTTTGAAGACAGCGTTCAGCAGTGTAGGGTTTGTTTCCATTTGTTGTTGCATTACCAAATTTACACGCATTACTTGAAAACATTCACCATTGCCTGGATGGTTCTCCACGGGTCAATAAGCAGTAAAATGGTCAGTGTTGATTTAACTCTTAGAGAGCTCATAAAAGCCCACTTTTATAACAGTAGGACCAAATGTTCTCTGCCAGAGTTGAATCAACACAGAAAAAGCTTGACTTATGATAGAACATTTTACTGGGTACAACATACTGATCTGCATAGCATTAAAATACTCCATGTAGACAGAGTCAGGGAAACAGTTCTTTTTAAAATGACATGCTCTGTATTGTGGCTCTGCAAGGGATTATACATTTTCCCCTAACACTTCAATATTAAGTTTATCCAAGAGTACACAACACTATAACCAAATCTGCTCTGAAGCACAAGTTAAACTACAACATATGTTCCTTTTCACCTTCAACAGAATAGAGTGTTCATGTTTTGTATTTCATGAATACAGAATCATTTGCATTTTTATCCTGAGGAATTTTAGAATTCCTACAATAAAAGTTATATTACACTGTTAAAGGCAATCAGACACTATTACTTGAAACATTATTTTCTAACAGAAAGATTATGGAATCATCTTATGTTTTTCCCAAATGGTGGCAGTGACCCTTAAAAGCTGTAACCACGTCTCTTTATATTACTACAAAGTAGCTTCAAAAATACTTTCATTGTAATGAAATCTTTAAGACGGATGGGGGTGAGGGAAACGGGGAGCTTTTGAAGTGCATAGCACCTCAAAATGTCTAAGCAGCAAGTATTTGACAGTTTAAAGTGATATACTGTCTTGCAGATTCAATTATCTGAATTGGATTAAAGTCTCCCCTTTTTTTGTCACCTTTTCTTATTGCCTTGTGAACCAGAGTGGGGTTTTAATTAGACTCGCTGCAGCCCCAGGCACTGTCCCTCTGCAGGGCTCAGTGGTGAATGCAGGCTGGGGTTTACACTGTGGAAAAGGCTGGAGTTTACACTGTGGCACAGGCTGGGGTTTACACTGTGGCAGAGGCTGGGGTTTACACTGTGGAACAGGCTGGAGTTTACTCTGTGGAACAGGCTGGGATTTACTCTGTGGCACAGGCTGGGGTTTACTCTGTGGCTCAGGCTGGGGTTTATACTTTGGCACAGACTGGAGTTTACTCTGTGGCACAGGCTGGGGTTTACACTGTGGAACAGGCTGGAGTTTACTCTGTGGCACAGGCTGGGGTTTACACTGTGGAACTGGCTGGAGTTTACTCTGTGACACAGGCTGGAGTTTACACTGTGGCACAGGCTGGGGTTTACACTGTGGCACAGGCTGGGGTTTACTCTGTGGCACAGGCTGGGGTTTACACTTTGGCACAGGCTGGAGTTTACTCTGTGGCACAGGCTGGAGTTTACTCTGTGGCTCAGGCTGGGGTTTACACTGTGGAACAGGCTGGAGTTTACACTATGGCTCAGGCTGGGGTTTACACTGTGGCACAGGCTGGAGTTTACACTGTGGCACCGGTGCACCTAAAGCCTGACTCGCACTAATCAGAGTTTGTTAAAACAAAGGTTCAGGCGATTTACTTTTCAGACAACCCCTCACCCAACCTACGTCACCAGCCAATCCGGAACATAGCTCATACACTTAAATGCCACATATCTCCTTTTTCCTTTGTGCTAATCGCTTCTGGCATCCCACCTCCACCCCATCACCTCCTTTCAAATGTTGTTCCCTCACTCTTCCTCCTTTTTATTTTCCAGTAGTCCACAGGGATTCACAGCTGAATGCCCAGCACTCTGTTGCCCCCACTGACTCCAAGCCCAAGATCTAACATTTGTCCAGATATCCTACTTTTGCTTCAATAAACCCTTTTCCAGTGCATTTTGCTGTCTGAAAATTCCATTCTACTGAAACCACAACTCCCTCAGCTGCTTATTATACCCATTGTGACATCACTCACCTCCACAAATTAATGTTAGGTCTTGAGAAGGAGCCAGACTGGCCTAGGTGACTCATGGCCAATCATTACTTCACTGTAAAAGAGGTTGTATTAGTAACAGTGTTTACGTATTTGCTTATTTTGATTTATTTCCATATCCGATACACAACTTTATGATACAATTAAGCATGAGCACATGCAGGGAGTTGGATAAGTAAATTTCAGTTTTACCAACAATATCACAGACCTAATGATGCCATTCAAATCAATCAGAGGTTAGTGAGCTGGAAATCTCAAAATTACTTATTAAGTCACCGCAGCGTATGCTGAAACCATCTTCTGCTGTATTTTTCTGTTTTACTGTTTCTCAGATAAGAGAATGGTTCAAATAGAATGTGGTATCACGACTCCAAGGACATGGGGGATGCTTTGTTCCAGCTAATGCGCTGTGCCGCTGTCACATATTAAATGAGAGTACTCCACAATGGAGGAATTAAATGCAGTAGTGCAGGCAACGCAGTCACCTGGTGTGAACTCAGGGCTGCTGTGGCTCTGAGTAATGAAGGGGATTCACATTCACAGGGAGGCCTTGGGATTTCTAAATGACCTGGGAGCTGCTCACTCACACGAAATGGAAATGAGGCAAACAGCTGTACTAACCCTCTACCCTGTGTGTGTGCGCGCGTGCACGTGTGTGTGTGTGTGTGTGTGTGTGTTTGAGAGAGAGAGTGTGTGTGTGTGTGTGTGTGTGTGAGAGAGAGTGTGTGTGTGTGTGTGTGTGTGTGTGTGTGTGTGTGTGTGTGAGAGAGAGTGTGTGCGTGTGTGTCTGTGCGTGTGTGTGTGTGTGTGTGTGTGTGTGTGTGTGTGTGTGTGTGTGTGAGAGAGAGAGTGTGTGTGTGTGTGTGTGTGTGTGTGTGAGAGAGAGTGTGTGTGTGTGTGTGTGTGTGTGTGTGTGTGTGTGTGTGTGTGTGTGTGTGTGTGTGTGAGAGAGTGTGTGCGTGTGTGTCTGTGCGTGTGTGTGTGTGTGTGTGTGTGTGTGAGAGAGAGAGTGTGTGTGTGTGTGTGTGTGTGTGAGAGAGAGTGTGTGTGTGTGTGTGTGTGCGTGTGTGTGTGTGTGTGTGTGTGTGTGAGAGAGAGTGTGTGCGTGTGTGTCTGTGTGTGTGTGTGTGTGTGTGTGTGTGTGTGTGAGAGAGTGTGTGTGTGTGTGTGTGTGTGTGTGTGCGTGTGTGTCTGTGTGTGTGTGTGTGTGTGTGTGTGTGTGTGAGAGAGAGAGTGTGTGTGTGTGTGTGTGTGTGTGTGTGTGTGTGTGTGTGTGTGTGTGTGTGTGAGAGAGTGTGTGTGTGTGTGTGTGTGTGTGTGTGTGTGTGTGTGAGAGAGAGAGTGTGTGTGTGTGTGTGTGTGTGTGTGTGTGTGTGTGTGTGTGTGTGTGTGTGTGTGTGTGTGTGTGTGTGTGTGTGTGTGTGTAAATCAAAGTTGAATCCCCTGCATTGTAACATGGAGGCAAAAGCATGTGGCCAGCGCTCTAATCCAATACTTCTGAAATTTCCCAAACAGAAAATTTGTCTATCTGACCTCAGTTTATATGTGGCCTCCATGCATGCTTAAATTTGCATACGTGTCTATGGGTGTATTTGTATGTATGTGTGTAAGTGTTTGAGTGACATATAAAACTGCAAGTATCTTCTCCTCTGTCTCATGTCTCATAGCCAGTCCTGCACATGAGATTGCAATTTAAAAAAAGTGAAAGGGCCCTGGGTATAAAGAGAGAAGGGAAAAGTTAGCAGAGAGTTATTGAGAAGTGGGAATGGCACAGACCGCTTCAATCTGAGGCCCGGGTTCGGCACTGCCATCTCTGGCCGGATAAAGATTGTGAGGAAGATCAAACCATGAGCCAGCTGCAAGCCTCCGGGTTAATTACAACCGCACATTCAGCAGTCTGTGGGACTTATCGATTACCTGCAGGTTTCACGCACCCTTCAGATGGCGTTACACAGATGCGATAAGGCTGTAGTGCTCTGCACCGTATCTCTGCTTCTTTTATAATTACAGCGCTGTACCTGCACACGTTTGCTGCGCACAGCTGCCTCTGTAAGACTGCATGAGGCCTGCTCAGAAAGGAGTGACCAATAGTGGAAAAAAGTCATTCTTTCCCACAGAAAAAAAGATCAAGATTCAAGATAAACACTTAAATGATCTACCCTCAAGAGCAGAAATGAATATTCAAACATGAATAATTATGTTCTCTGAAAAGGATTACTTTTGCATCGACATTGGGCCCTATTTACCAAACATGAACTGCTTGAATCTGATCGTTAAACATTTGAAAACGCATTTATGAATACAATGAGGGATTTATCAAAGTTTTCAATTTATAAAAGTTTTAAATGAATGATTTCCAAAGGATAAAGACCGGTGATTTTTCACATGCATCCCAGCTCTCCATAGGCTATGTGCTGCCCAGCGTTTGAATATAGTCAGTTTCCAAACAACACACAAAGTCAAGCAGCAGTCATACAAGAAGGAGTTCTTCATTCTCTCCAGCCTACCCAACACCATCAGAGACGTAGACCGCACTCCAATACAGTAATGCTCCATCCATGGGGTCATCTGCATACCTTAGCAAGAAGAGCCAGGCCCATAGCCATGACTCAGATTTACAGGTCCAGACACCCTGGTTATGCTAATGTGATAGCGCCATTAACCGCAATTTGTGAATATAATTTGGCCGACGTGTTCCTTTACGTTTTTTTGGATTGTAATTCCATTAATATTACTTCGATCTCCACTTCCACAGGGCGTAAATTTATGCGAGCCATAAATTCTTTTAACGCACTTCTCATTTATGATCAATTGGTATTCAGCAACGTACACACATGGTGATGAAAAAAAGCTCTGTCTACGGGTGTTTGATGAATCTGGCAGAATTTGTTGTTTTCACCTGCAAATTTACATATGGCGTTATGAAAATATTGATAAATGAGGGACATTTTTCTGCTAAAAACACTCAAAAAATTAAATGATGGCTGGCGAATGGTGATCATTAGCAAAGCCATTCTGCATTCGGACACCTAATTGGTTGTAACTGCATGCAGGTGTAAGTACAGGGGAAAATGAAATTCAACGCAACCTTCAAACCCAGCTTTTTTAAAGAGTTCTACCAGCTGCAGTAGCATTATCCGTCATTGTGCTCATTCCATAGCACCGGGTCCTGCAGGTGCCCCTCTGCGCATGAATCAGATCAACATTGCAGGATGAAAGCTGGAAGGGGACACACACCTGAGACACACCTGATCAGCAGGACCCTGTGAATCTGCAGGGACATCACATGACTCATAGGGAGGAAAAACACATTTGCTGTGCTGAAGGTCACCCACATGTCACCCACTGACCTTGAACAGACTCCCTTGTGTTCACCATAGATCACCAATTCAGGCCATATACACACACACACACACACACACAGACACACACAAACACACACATACACACATGCCACTCATACCGCAGCCCCCCAACTCCACACCTGCCCCCCATCCCGACTCTTCCTTACCTGACTAAACTGAAAAGGAGGAAGTTGACAAGACACACAAGCATACATATTCTTTCATTTTTAAACTTGTATTGAAGATGTTTCTTTCATGTGACAAGCTCAAATTTCAACAACATGAGTTACATTGTTCCAAACAGGGAAAGGTAAGATGAAAAAAAAATGACAAAGAAAAGAGGAAATGCAGAAGAATAATAAATAAAAGAAGCTGAAAAGAGTGAAGGTAGGGTCAATGTGAGGTAAGGTGTTTGTTGTTGGAGTCTGTCCTTAAAAGATGCTCCCAAACTTCAGATGTGCCATTTAACCATGTTTCTTGTTACCAGGATGTTTTGATCAATTAGAGAAGCTGATGACTGGGAAAGTGTGAGTTCAGAACAGGAGGAAATGTAGCATGGCCTTGCAAATGGGCAAACAAAATGACATCATTATGTTAGAATGAAATGATGTCATAATGCTGCTGACGCTCACAATCACAAACAGTTGTTTGTTATTGAAAATGTATGCTTTCATTAGTGTTGTGTCATAAATTGCCACGTTGGTGTCCATTCTCCTCCAAAAGTAATTTCAAACTTGGGGAATAGTTATACCCTGAACTCAATACTGAGATACATACAGTACTGTAAATTGAGTGTAGTGTCTGATGACACATTCATATCACCTGTTTTCTTTTCTCTTAACTGGTTGCTTGTTTTGAAGGTGAAAAATCACTCCAGCTCCAGGGTTGAAACCCCTAATTTTAAAAAAGTTTGAATCATGGATTCCAAGCTGCTGTAGAATACTCTGTCTATCTCTTTATGTGACTAAAGTTCTGCATACAGTACCTGTGCAAACCGTTCATTTCATCTGTGCAGCACCTCTGCACACTCATGTATTTATTTACTTTGCATTAGCAAATGTGGATAAGGGCAGGAGCTGATTTCAATGTGTCAGATTTAAGCACTCCTGGGCTTCAGGCAATGAAACATTTCATTTACAACATTGTATAAGGGTGAATACCAACATAATAGAAGCAAGACCATATTATTCATTTGAAATGCTTATTACTTGAGCTAACAAAGAAAACAATAGCAGAAAAACATCGTATTTGAACATGTTGTCCTCCTATTTTCTAATTACATTTCAGGGTCAGCTCCAATTCCCGAATGAAATATCATCAAAATGTACTCAATTAACTGCGTAAGTTGCATTAATGAATTTGCATATAATAAAAATTGTATACCGAAGAATATGCAGGCTAAGTGCACTAAAGGCTAAACAATCAGGAAGTTTAGTTTGCATTATGCTTTCATTGAGCCCCACATAAAAGACTGAGCTGCTTTTATCATTAAAACGGGGCGTTTGGGGTGTAATTAAATTAGAGGAATGAAAAGAATAACATACGCTGCGCTGCCTTCAAAGGGACAGGACTTGATCAGAATAACGGTATTCTAAAACAAGCTCTGGAATACGGTAATACGCTTCCCCAACCCCGGTTGCCCTGTTTTGGGGAGAGATCGGGGGTGTCCATTAAATTTTATGACTGCTCTGTATGTTGAGAATGGAGATTGTGGAGGTGAGCGAATGACGCAGTTGCACAAAGCGAGCGCGCTCAGCGGAATAAGAACTTGATCCTCGACAGCAATTAAATTTCACTGCTCGGGTCGTTCATCAAACAATTTGCCAAGCCTGGTTCAAGTGTGCCCTAAGCTGTTTCCGTTGGGACATATCTCTGTTGAAGCCGATGGCGTTTGCGAACAAGGAGCTCTTTTTAATTCCATAGTCACGATGATGACAAGTATCAAAAAGCATTTTACCTGTCTTTTATAATCATTCTCTTTAAGTGACTGTTGCATAAGGACCAAAAATAAAATCGATGTTCTGATAGATGTTTATGTTGTTATGTTAAAAGTCATGCTTAATTTTCACCTTAAAAGTGCTTCGGCTACGTCACAAGAAGACTTATTGAACAGAATTCCATGTTGTGTTTGATGGGACAATATTGTGACAAAACTTCTCATTGAAAATAAAGACCATGACATTACAAGTGAATTGCTTTCATAATGAGATGCTCCTGGTAAGTCAAATGAGGCTCTGTCATATCAAAAGCACTTGGTATTATTTGTACCTTGAGAAATGGTTAAGAATGGCACTGTATGCTGAAGAAATAAGTCATGTGCAGCATTTAGAATTAAGCTATTAACTTCTTTCTGTAGGCTGTAAAGCATAGTTTGTGGAAAAAGTCTAGTGCGAAACTATTGCTAGAGATCTTAACACACACGATTATAAATCACTGTCAGAGGAAGTACACCTTTCCTTTTTCCTGCGACAGATAAGAGATGCCTTTCTGAGTGCTCTGATAATGAATGATCACATATTTGACAGGAGACTGTTTGTTGAGTCACACACAGGACTGCTGATGTCATCAGCAGCAGTAACTTTCAGAATGATTCATTTTGCTTCCATCCTCTCAGCTACTAAAGGATGCTACACAGACAGATACCCAAGTAAGAAAGACAGTGTTTTCATTAGCACCGTCTCTCTCACTGAGCTAATATCATATCAATGGAACATACAGCGTTTTTTTTTTTTTTTTTTTTTCTTAGAAAAATTAAGAATGCAAACTTAGGACAGGAGACATGTATCAACTGATGCAGTTATGAGGCTTGAAGGATTTCCACATCTCTGTGGGCACAGCTCATTTCCTCCTCCTGAAAGAGTCTTTCAAACACTCTCCTTAATAATCTCTCGGCTTCTTTGATTTGTCTGTTTAGCCTAGCTTTTATTTGTTTTGCCTCTGATTTCTTTTTTTTTTTTTCATGGAGATGAATTCCTTTTGCAGTCATTTAGTCTTTCCTTCATTTGTTTATTATTGAAGACTTGTTGACAAACACCTTGGCAGTTTTTGAGGAAGGAACTATGTGTTTCCTCCATTAATATAATGCTGCCTTTTAGAACTTTAGCGTTCTTTCAGTGGAGCACTGTTGTTCGCACATTGGCGCACTGAGGGGGCCTAGGCTGGGATTTTGGGTGAAAATATTGCTCCATCGGCTGCCATTTTACTCAGGTGCATGGAGTATAATTTCAGTCGGGGTGTTTTGTTCAGCAGATATGCATTTTTGGGGGTACTGCTGAGGAGATATGCATTAGATACTCACTGGGGTATTGCATTCACAGTGGATGCATTTAATGTACTGGGCAGGCATAGTACTTGAGCATATTACTGTGTTTTGTTCTGAGGAGAGCAGATACATCCACAAATCCAACCAACGTCCTTTGAAGAATCTTTCTATGCCTTGATACAAAATAAAATATTAACCAACTTTATAGTACAGACAGAGTTAACTCGTTAACTTGTTTCATGTTTCTTGGGCTTTTTTTTTTTTTTTTTTTTTTTGCTTTGGGCAAAAGCAGGTATTGATTGGCCTGTTATTTTTCACCCTTTCTAACAGAAAAATTCTGGGCAAGGTCATAGTTCTAATTCCTTGATTTTGTGTATTCCAAATCAGTGAGTCAATAAAAAATAATGAATTTTAAACATTAAAATAACCGCTTGTGTCAAGCGGTTGAGGCATGTCACTCAATAATGTATGTGAGGAGAGGAGAAAATTACCTGTTTCAGCTTGATTCAAGGGGGAAATTCAGAGAAGCAAAAGAGAAAATATCAAAAGAAAAACCTCTTTGCAGAGTGAAGAAAAAAAACAATTTAAAAAACATAAGAGGGAATTTAAGATGTATTTTATATTTGTTGTTCTGTCTCCTGGTGAGACTCCTGGAATGGGGGGGTTGGGGGGCTCAGGACTCCATATAACCCTAGGAAATGACAGGACTCTAATTAACATGCTGTGAAAAGCACTCGCGGTTGTACATAGTTGGGTTTTGGGGTGTTGGTGGTTGTTTTGCAATGTAATAAATTGCTTCCGCCAAGTTTTGTTGTCTGGTAATATTATTTAGGCCGTTTCTGATCACACTAAACTGCGTAGCGAGGAGAGGCTAAACAGTTCACTGGGTGATTTTTCATACTTCTGCTCCTAGCCTCCAGAGCACAATTTGTTCTTGTCATTTTTTTCTCTCTCTATTTTCTCCAAAAGAACTCTATGGAGAAAGTAGTTTGTAAGTTCGTATAGGGTGTGCTAAAGCTCTGCGCATATATGTGAGAAGATGAAAGCGCTTTGGCGAATTTCTGTTCATTTACTTATTTCTGCTCGAGACTGTATTCTCATTGAGCCTTTCTGATTCTAAATGACCTTTACCCTGAGGCCATGCTGAATAGCCCCTCAGTAATCTCATCTACCTGGGGTTCCCTGCAGCATTGTCTCCGCTTAGGTTAAAATGCAATATTTCACACCCAACATCAAAAATGAAACCTGAGCCACCCCAATCAAATCTCGCACACCCTCCCTCTTTTGGGCACATTCAGGTTAAAATGATATGAATAACAGTCAGGCTGGCAAAGGGTTGCCATTTTGCTGCCACAATAAAATTACCTGTCCAAATCAGCTCGGCCTGCAGCTACGGGACAGAGGGGCGGATCGGGTGTACCTGTGTGAGAGGGTCAGGGGGAGACAGGCTGTTCCAGGGGACGAAGCGATGGAGCCGCTCACCCTAAAGATCACCCGTTTTTTGTTGCTGTTTCTCAATTTGCTTTGTCGATTATCAGATACCAAGGGAATGATGTGTCCCAGCGGAGACGCTATTCCCCTAATCCTGTTACATCCGGACTGATAGAGCGCGCCGTCCTGGGTCCACCTCGATGGGAGCGAGGAGGGAAGGAGGAAGAAATCAATCCCAGGTATCACTCAGGGGGGATAATCTGATTCCCCCATACGTCGTGTTCAATCAGACCAGCCATGGGAGAGGATTGATCTGATCGGAACGAGGGATTGATGGCCTTTGTCATGCCCGTTCGATCCCAGCGATGTAAATGGTTTATCTCTGCCCTTAATTGGCCTAATCAAGCTCATATGCGCTCCCCTTAATGTCGCATGCCCAGCATCATTACTGCTGATATCCCAACACAGACCGCATTAGCATTACATGATGAGTTACGCGAACGCTGAACGTTATTAGACGATGGAGACGGTCATCCAGCGGTAAAAGACTGCCAGGACCACAGACTGTGCTGGTTTGGGTGAGCAGCAGCTCCACTCAGCTATTCAAGGTGAAAATCAATTGTTAATTGTGAGAAAACTACAAGTGGCAATTCTCCAGCATTCCCAAAATAGACCCGCTCGCTTCGAAGGGCTGATTAATATAATCATGAACAGAATACGATAATAACAATCATCATCATTATCATCACCATAATTATCATTATCATCATCATAGTAATAATAACAATGAATGCGCTGAACCTTTACAAAACGTACAGAATCAGTGTAATTACTGTCATCTTTGACTCAGGGTGCCTTCATATACATATGCACACAGATCACTACGGCTACCTGAATAAAAACTACAGTTGCTTCTGCTGTGTGTTTTTACGCACAGAATTTGTATTGCTGTTGCCATGACAGTGCTTGCTGAAACCATAGCGTCACTGCAGAGTCCACGGCAGTTAACGCTGGTTTCGTTATTTTGATAGGTCTTTTGGACCAAAGTGTATGCCATTTTCCTGAGAGGCTTTCATGAATTTTTATATGGAGCCACCAGAAAGACTGTCCCATTGTATTTCAGATTGGCCTTTCCAATACACTATTTGTTCAGATGACATTGAAAAATAAGATTGCCAAAAATATTTTTGCAAGGGGACTTAGCAATCTGGGGACAGAGTATTACAGTCAGACCACATGCATGCAATTCCTAATTCAAGCACAGGTAAGACAAACTTGGGAAAGGAACAGCCTGATGTGAATGTCATGAAAAGTCCAAGTGTCAGCATGGACCATTTTACATGTATGCTAACATTGCATGGTCACATGATGAATGGCCATCCAAGCAAACAAACTGTGGCAAATCAGAAACAGAATTAACTGAGACCATCAGGGCAGACACCCTGTTTACAGCATGTTGTTGTGTGTTTACTTTCTAATCATTTATGGTGGTCTGTCCTTTTTCTCTCCTTCATTATCTAACTCAAGAGGGAGAGGAGGAAAAAGTGAGTGTGAGAAGGAAAGAGACAAAGAGAAATGAAAAGAGGACTCATTTGCATCTTCAAATAAATTTCTAATTATTGCAAACACTATTCTCGTTATCTATAAGACAAACCTCTCAAGATAAAAGGAGTTTTGTCTTACAGATGATATCACCAAAACTTCAAAAGTCCAATTAAATCCCAATAACCCCCCACCAAAAAAAAAAAAAAAAAAAAAACTTTTCAGAAAGCAGCTAACTGTACCAGTTTATGAAGAGATACTGCAGACAGAAACACAAAACATCACTGAGCATGGACACACACATGCAGACACACACACACACACACACACACACAAAGGGATGCTAACATGCATTCATCCTGATTTTGTCGTTCTGGTTAGGTTCACCCCTAATCGAATCTTGGGAATGATTTATGAGAGTATGTGATGAGTCGAGCTCCTCTGAATCTGACACACACTGATCACATCCTGGACTAAATGAACTCTAATGTAGGGAAAAAATCATTTAATGACCATACGAAGAGAGAAAAAAATACACCTATACTCACAAACCACTGAGTGCAGCTTTTATTTCAAAGCAATGGGTACAGGGTGATGCATTCTGGGTAATGAACAGATTATGTATTGGCATATTACCCCAAAGGACTTGATGTGCTGGGGGTTTGTATGTGTGAGTGTGTGTGTGTGTGTGTGTGTGTGTGTGTTTATTACAGGGGTTGGAGGGACTTATAACCCCTAAAATTGCCCCATCCATAAAGTATTCCTCTATGGACTCCCAGTATTTATTAGCGTCCGTTTGGTTCAGTAAACGTGGAAAAATAAAGATTATTTGTCCACCTCGTCATAACTTTTGTACTTCAAAGGACATGAGGAAATTAAATGGTTGAATGACTCTTCTCAGATTCCTCTCTATTGCCTCTAATGGTCCAGTACAAAGTGCAGATATTTAATGCTGAGGGGAAAGTACTGGATTTTGCATTCGCACTGTATCTCTATTACGGAGCTTATTATTTCTGTCTGCACATTGTGCACTTGACCCTGATCTGTCCTATCGACCTGCTGGGGAAACATTCCAACAGGCAGGGATGGGGGACCTCAGTGACATTGCATGTCAGACCCAATTGATTTGCATGCAACATGATGTGATTATGCAATACAGAGAGAGGCTTGCAAAGTGGGCCGATGGGCTCAAATGAGGACAAATCTGGAGGGGGACAGAGGGGTGGAATCTGTGGAGCTCTGCCCTTGAACAATAACTCCATCTTTGCCCTGACCCAAAAAAAAAAATCATGTTAAAAACACTCAGGTCTTACCAGTGTGTGCAGATTTTACGACGTTCCCCAGGTTGCGTATAACTCAGCTCACACCATAGCAGCTTAGCAGGAGCGAGGAGCGAGATAAGGAGGCTAGTGAGCAGCTAACAGACAGGAAGCAGAGGTGAGAGAGGATGCACAGCGGACCGTGACATCATTTCCTTCCCTGCCTCAGTCCCTTCCTCTTCTGCCGGTGCTCTGCTCATGTGTCCCCTCCATCAGCCCAAAGGTAAGCACAGACAGACAGGAGTCCAGCAGGCAGCCGAACCCTGCGCGGTCCTTTGACAAATCAATACATCATGCAGATTGTTTCTGTCCTTCTCCGGCGCGCTTAATGAGCTCTTTCCTCTCCTCCCGGCTCCCCAGTTGGTGAAATCCGAGCTAATGTGCAGGGCCCGGCTTCACGGAGACGCGAGGGAGGGGGTTAATAACATCAACGCCCTCTCGCGTGAGTCCTTCTCCAGCGTGCTAATTAAGGCCAGGTGACGTGGAATGTAAATGGATGGCCTTTGTGCTCGGAGTCATCACTCAGGTTAGGTGTGTGCATACACTCCCGTGAGCAAAAGCGTGTTCACACATTTGCGTGCGGGATAGCTTGAGTGTGTGCAGACATTATGGTTACCAGCCCCCGTTTGTTTTGTCTAATGTCGTAAATTTTCCAGGGATTTTGTTTCCTAGAAAACTCAGGGTTGAAATTGAAATGAAGGGGCGGTTTGTGTCGGTGGAACAATCTTCACAAACTGGGGAAGGAATGTAAGACAGGGACAGCAGGCAGAGGGAGAGAAAAGCAACATGAGGGAGAAAGCGGATCGCGTGGCAGGGGGTTTGTGCAACAACACCCCCACCCCCACTGACCTGCCCCCTTCCAAAAGTGTGAATAAATTGCAGAGGCAGCTGACTGCATATTAAGGAATGGCGGAGAGCGCTAATGAAAAACACAGGAATTTCAGTGTGAGCTTCTGCTTTTCTTTTCTCTCTCATGTTTACTAATGAGAAGCACCTGTTAGCCGCTTTCATTAGAACAGCTCTGTTCAGGCCCCATTAGGCCTGTATACCGTCTCGCGCGTCTTCGAGGGAATTCTGCGCTCAGACGACGGGCTTCATTTGCTCCCTTCCCGATGAAGATGAATTGCCAGGATGCGACGTGAGGATTCCGTCAAGCGTGGTGATAAACAGTATTTGTGTGATATCAGAATAATAGCCCCGGTAACTCACCACTTTATAAACAATACTTGTTTGATTAGATAATGGAGTGTGTGCTTATTTCTGTGATTGCGTGTTTCATGAACAGCGCGTCAGTTGAATCCCGGGGGAATTCTGCGTCGTGAACTCTTTTCAATGCCACTTTGACGTTAGTGGGCCGCTCTGTCGAAATGAGCAGAAGGAGGCCAGTGCTCTATCTCAGAGGTGCAATGACACGCCGTGTGCTCGGTGAGATTGTTGTGCTACAGCTGCATAGCTTCTGGGCCTCAGCCCAGTCTAATATCCTGTGGATGGCTTTCGGTCGAAGGCAGAGGTAAAATGAGTGGTGTGGGAGCAATTACCCTGTTAGATATTTGCAGAAGCGTAGGTCTCAAAAGCACCAATCTACATAATTGTCCAGCATGGGATTTGTACCTGAAATCATACAGATATGTATACACCCAGTTATAGCACCGCAGTGCAGTGTGCAACTGTCATGGGGATATAGGAGACGTGAGCTTCCAAAAAGAATTATGGGAGTTTCATTTTTTTATGTAATCTATTTCAATTGTGAGTTTATGTGAAAATTCTGACCTCTGAATTAAGCTATTGCTTTCTACAGCTTTTGATGTTGAAAGTAGGTTGTTTTTCAGATCAATTTTGATTGAACAAATTCATGATTAACTTCACATCTATGTAAACCTCCCAGATGGCAAGCAATCCATTAAGCCAGACCCAAATCATGTTTGTGTTTGTTTTTTTTTTTTAATCCCATAGAACAATGTTTCTTTTTTTCAGTGAAATTCCTAGAAAACTCCTGCCTCACCTCCTACCAAAGATGTACTTTTTGAAGGACAAAGAGATTGAAAGAAGCAGAGCTGCTGCACGCCCTCAGTCCTCTTTCTCTTTTCATTCACAGCCTGATTGCTTTGGGATTACCAGGATTCTGTGGCTGCTCAACATGATTAACTTTTCTTCACAAACACTTTCATATTCGCCGCCAAATAACTCCTAAATGGTCGAGCAAATAAATCAGGCAGAATCACACTGTCACAAACATACACACAGCACACACACACACATGCACACACAAACACACACACTGATGGTGCCCCATTTGAAAAACCTGCGTGGCCCGTGCCATCTGCGGCCAGGCTGTGGCCACTGGGGCGGGTCTGAGGGATTGGGTTCGTGTGGGGAACGCAGTGCAAAGCGCCCACCCAAAACAATGTCTGAAATTACAGCTGGACCGCAAACCAGCAGCGAGATCGGTTTATCAATCCCACACCAGAAGCAGTCCGGGCTCTGTGTCTGTCTCACATAAACATAATTTATCACCTGCGGACAAAAAAAAATATTCAATTCTCTTTCCCTCCGCCACCAGAACCACAGGCTGCCCAAATCTAATTAAGAAACAAATTGTGATGACAACGGAGAAATATGGAGTGTTCATCTCCTGCAGGCAAACTGGCAAAAAAAAAACCCCCGCTCCCCTGCCTGTGACAGACCCCCACCCAAAACGCCACAGACCGTCTCACCGCATGGACGCGCACGGGTCTGCATAAGGGCTGATTCTCGCCGGCATGGCGTGAAACTCGAGTCGTTCCTTAGTGCCTCTCATATCCCGCCTGGGCACACACTGAGAAAGGTCTGCCGTCTCTCTGGCAACATTAAAATGAACTGCATGTATTTCAGTGATCTGTTCAACCATGGGCCCAGGGAATTATGGGAGCTGCTCATTATGTCAATGCCAACGAGCACCTGGCGCTGAAGCATTATTACTCACCCTGTCTAATGTCACACATTTTTTCTATTGAAAAATGCTTTCCCCCCACCCAGATTCTGTCTTTGGTATTTTTCATACTTCAGACCCAAAACCAATCACATATTGCTTGTTGCCAACATATTTTCAGTTCACAAACCCAACAGGGGGAGAGACTGATAAGTTTGACTGGCTTATTACCCTTTTCTCATTTTCGAGGCTGAGCCACCAAAGTGGACCTTCAGGGGGTATTTACCACACATATACATACTCAACAACTGCACCTCCAGAATTATTGGCACCGTTACTAGAGATTAACTAATACCCTGTTTAAGATAATCAGAAAACTAGTATTGTGTTATATGCAATGCTCTAAAAATGTATAGAATCACATTTAGTCAATCAAATGCATTTGTAGAAAATAGAAGTCCATTTCACCACATAATTTTTGTATTTTTTTGGACCATGGGTGTAGATAGCACTGGCAAACTTGGTTTCAAAGCCATTTAAAATTGAGAAAATTCATCTTTGCCTCAAATGGCTAAATCAGTGGATGGTGCTGAGCCTCAGAGACAGCAAAGCGGACTAAAACCATTACATGCTTCATTCAGTGATACAACACAGCGGCGGTCCACCTGGGAGTTGAAGCTGTGGCTTTCTGCCAGTCTCTTGACTGCCACACCACACCACACTGTCCATTTCTAAGCCATTCCTGAGACTGCTGGATCTTTCAATCAAAGCAAACTGTGAGGAAGTCATAAACAGTGCAAGGTGGAGTCAGTAAGGAAGTGGGTGGCTCCACAGGAAAAAAATCCTGGCAAACGTGGGATGATAAACGTCATCTCAAGACGCCATCATGACCTCGCGGTCGATCATGGGCCCTCCGTGACGCACGAGCCCACAGCAACGCAGAGGCCCGTCCCAGTCTCAGCTCAGCGCTGCCCTCTCCTCCCCGCACGCACACACTGAGCAAAATCATGAATGGCAGATTCTCATTTAAATACAATTATGTTCCAGGGATTGTGCGCGGATCTTGGAGGCATCGCTGTGATGCAGCGGGAGATATTTCTCCTCTCAAGTTCTCCCACAGCGGATTTCTCCTTCTCCATTTCGCCTGCATAATGTCCCTCCAAACGAAGCCCCTTCTCAGAGCGCTGTCCTGGGGGACTCTTTAAATCAGTGGAGATGCTTGGTTTATTGCATGCAGTAGCTGCGTCTAAGTGGGGAATTGCAATGTGGAATGGCAGTGAGAGAACACTTTCATCTGCAATTCCGAAGTCCTGCGGGGGAAAGCCCTATTGATTTGATTCCACCTTCTAGTGAATTTCTGTTTACTTTTCTCTTCAATTTTGTAGGATTATCGTTTTTTGTCTACCTCTGAAAATAATGTTATGCTAACACACACACGGCCCAATTTAACCTGCTACTGCCTGCTCCACCTCACCTTGATGACATCTGCAAGGGGCCATGATCTGTTGAGGGTAACCACAGTTTGAGCCCAGCTCCTCATGGGTACGATGGCTCTACACCGAGGCTAACGGCAGAGCTGGTGACTCATGCTAACATGATCAACCTCCCAGCCTCCTAATCCTCCCACACAGACCCCCAAAGCCTGACAAACAGAGTCTTTATGCCCTGACATACGGCTCACATCTGGCCTCATCCAGGTCACAACATGACAAACATATTGGGACAATTCATAGTGCAATATGCATTTTAAGCACATTAAATTGGTCATAAAACCCAGAACCAAACCGCACTACTCTGGCATTGGACCCAAGGAGGAAATATGCAAGCACTTCAGGTCTCGCTATGGACCCATACTTACACTGTACTTGTAAGTGTAACATTTCCCGTATTGCCTTAGCATTTCACTACTTTGATTTATATTTTTAATCTAACTTTAAAGATTTTTTAAAGTTTAAGATTTCATATTTTTAATGAAAAAGAAATGGTCTTATCCTTATTAAATAATATTTTTCATAAAGGGACCCAGTTTTAATGCAAGTTTAATGATAATGACATTTGCAGTGCTCTGCTGTCTGCTGTCACATGTGGATTGGTTAGAGAAAGGTAAGAGAAAGTCTGCTGAACACAGCAGAGAAAGGGCTAGAGAAAACCAAGGACAAAGGACAAAGGCATGATTAGTTAACCAATCAGGCTCCGAACCTTGAAGCTGATTTCCTCTACATTTTATGCACCTTTGCCCATTTCACCATCTCTCTTTAAGAGCTCTGAACTTGAAAAGCATGATTTGCACATGCATGGTCCAGTTACTATATGGAAGAAAAAGTGTGTGGGATATAATACATTTGGAGATGCATTACTCCAAGTATGATATATCATGCATTTACCAAAAGTAGTAAATCATAAAAAATTGACAGTGTATTTACAGTACTTTGATCTGCCTCGAACCATTTCTTGAATTTGAAGTTTATGTTAAAAGTTTTGTAATATAATGCAAGCAATCTTGTTTGAACATAACAGTAGATGGCTTTTGTTTATCAAATGGGCTCATCTGTTGCTTTATGAGGTGCAAAGTTTGTCTAATGTTGACATTGTGATTTATAGTATATATATATATATGTTTTCAGTCAACTATGGCTGTTTGCCCCATCTTCCTAAAGTTATAGTGATGCTGTGTACTGTTCTCAATGTAAATTTTAGTCAACAAGCATTTCATATAAAATCAAATGTGTTTGTATAGTGTATCTAACTCAATGTTTGTCGTAATATGCTTTTCAAAATAACCTGGCATAAACCAAGAGTTTTCAAGAGAAAGCCACAGGGCTACAGCAGTAAGAAAAAACTCCCTCGGTAGAGGAGGGTGAACTGGGTTCTGGCCCTCTCAGGGTATGAGATAGAAACAACCAGGCTGCATGAAAAATCAGACATTTAGGCTAACCATAAATTTGATAGACTATATTATCTACTTTAGAGATGGAGCAAAGGTCTCTGTCAAAAGAGGCACCAGTATTCGGAATAAGTCTCATAAAATTATGTTAAGCTTAAAATTAACACCAATGAAAAGAACAAACAGATACAAAGTTTTTAGTGATTTTTTCAGGCTGTTGTTTTATTTTTTATTATAATATTTTGTACCCTGATAGAGTGGAGATATAATAAAAAAATGACTTTTATATCTTTATATTCCCTATATTGAGGCTGTCATAAAGTTCAAGGCTAATAAATGAAGTTAAATGGTACTCCTCTGATGCTAAATGCTGAAACAGGTCAATTCTGACCCAGACATAAAAGGAGGGTTGCATGAGTTTAAATGAGGGCCATCAGTGTGGTGACAGAAGTACACATTTCCCTTGCCTTAATAAAGCAGCACTAATCCTCTGCCATGTTCTGTTTGAAGGCTGTTTGTGAGCTGGAGCATGAACTACATCTTCCATTATACATCTTTATAGGTCATTTCAGGGCAGACTGCAGTGTTTGATTTCTTTTTGACCACGAAAATGATCTGGAGGGTGCTGCCTGTGACCCCGCTGTGCCACCCAGCTGTGCCACCCTGAGCTGAGTCCCTGGAGGCCCAGGGCACCCACACCACCCCTGCACTCGGGCACTGGGCAGCTGTCGTCCCAGCCGGTCTCATCCAGGTGGATCCCCAGACTGAGACAGATTTTGAGCGCAGTGTTACAGGTGCTGAGACCTGATTACTTCAGGTCAGTGGTGAGCACCGAACTGCATCTCAGTCTCAGGTATTTTCATTGTATAATAATCCATTAGAATAATTTAGATTTTTTGAGGTTTTAATGCTTTGTCCCATGACTCAATGGTTTGATTTCAGAAGGGACACCTTTTATAATGATCCATGGGCTCAATACCAAAACGTGTCCTTGAAAATAAGTAAGTATAAATTAAAAACATAAAATTTAGCTATGAAGATCACTTTGAATAACTTTTTGATAACTGCAAAGAAAATTAATAGGATCAACTATAAATCGTATTACTTTGTTTGGTCATTATTACTTGCTGTTTAACAGATTTTCAGAATGTCTTCTACAAGCACTCACAAAATGGAAGGTGACTTCATAAGAACAGCATCCGCTGTATCTTGAGGTCAGTGACACCCCCTGCCCCAATTATGTGGAGGCTTTTGCTGTTTTTGTTGTTTCAGTCCTGTACTTATCTTTTGATTTCCCAAATATTTCCACCCCTTGAGAGACATCCACAGGTCAAAACATTACAAGAATCAACTGTTCTTTTCCACCCCACACAAAGGAGAAAGCCCATCTCTAAGGCATCCAAGTGAAGTGGCCCACATTCACCCACTGCAGTCAGCTGCAGGAGGCTGTGCTGCTCTGTGAGAAAGTCAAAACAACAGAGTGTGAACTATAAACTGCCAAAAATACGGTTTAAACTGTGGGAACATGTTGTGTGGGTAGGACTGCTCAGAGCCCATGCTCTTTAAGACAGGAAAGACGCTTCTACAAACCTAATCATTTGTATCTCTACAAGAACAGTTTTCTGGTCTGGCATTTAGGAAATCTTGAATATTAAATTTCAACTTAACAGATTTGTTCTCTTTTTGCTTTTTCATGGTCCTCTGTAGGTTTTCCAATGGGAGACAGCTGTAGTTTTTTCTTTCTTTCAGTCTGAAACAGCAGACAGATGGGTTGTTTATCCTCCAGACAGTAGGGATAGAGTTTCTTCCCATAATGCACAACACCTGCATCTTTTTCTGGAAAAGACCTGGATGCCGTCTTCCCCACACCTATGCTTGAAACCTCAATATTTATAGAACATTAATGAGAGTAATTTCACAATAAATAAATTCATATACTGTATAATATAAAAATAAATTCCTACTGTATAACATTGTACTATGAAAAAGTATTTCCCGCTCAGATTTTCTGCATTTATGGTTATATTTGTCATTGATTCTTATCAAACAAAACTAAAAATGTGACAGATGGGAACCTGAGAGAAAAATGAAAAACTAATGTAAGAAAGGTAATGCAAATGCAAGGCCCAGTGCACCCATGTGAGAAAGGACTCTGATTCAGTAAAGGGCTATGCTATCTTTGGCAGCAAAAACTGAAGCCAAAAGCTTCCCGTAGTTATTGATTAGCGTCTCAAAGTAGAATGGAGGAATTTAGACCCCCTCTTTTATGCAGAACTGCTTTAACTTGGTGGCATTTCTGGGATTTCGAGCATGAACTGTTCATTTCAGGTCCTGCCATAACATCACAATGGGATTTATGTCTAGACATTGACTAGACTACTCAGAAACTTTGTATTTCCCATTCTTCAACCATGCTCGGTTGTGTGGTTTGGATCATTTTCAAGCTTCACGACCCAGCTCATGGAAAGTTGGCTTGACATTCTCAGATTAAGACCGTACTTTACTGTCTGTTTCTATGGAGATTAGTTTTGCCTCCAATGCCCGAACAGTTATAACCACAAGATTAAAATCAAAAAAACATAAACCCATGCTGACTCACAAGTCAGTAAATAATTGTTACTAGCAAGCACATGACTCATTAACTGGGGAGCACTTTGAGAGAGCAATTCTTCTCTTGTACATTTGTTTGAAACACAGTAGAATTCATGGCATACCACAAGTTATGATGCTACACCCCACCAAACAAGGCCAATATTTCCCAAAAATGCACACCTTTGACTTATCTGTCCATAGAACAATGTTCCAGAACTCCTGAGAATCATCCAGGTGCTTTTTTGGCAAACCTGCCACAAGCATTCATGTACCTCTTACATTCATGTAGTTGACAATTGGTTTCTACCTTGCCGCTCCGCCAAGATTCCCATTTTTGCCGAGTCATGAATATTGATCAAAGTTGGGGCAGGAGGCCTGCAGATGTCTGGATGCGGTTTGTGGGTTCTCTGTGGGCTTTTTCGTGCCTTGCTGTTGGAGAGATTTGTCTGCAGAGGGCCACCCCTGGGAAGCCTTTTTATTGTCTAAATCTTTCTCCATTTGGACAACATGACTCTGTGATTTGGTGGAGAGCCAGAGCATTGCAAATGACTTTGAAACCCTTCCCAGATGGATCGGCACCATTATTTTTTCCACAGCTATTTAAGAATTCCAAGACTAATGTAAAGATGTGCTTCTACTACCTGTGTGCTGAAAACTCTAAGGTGCTAAGGGCCAAAGTTAGATTTATTTTGGGTAGGGCTGGCCCAAGTCAGGTTTTTACTGTAATTGTGTATTGGAGCATTCAAACAGCTGACCCTAACTTTTCTCTTTACTTATGTTATCTAGGGGGAGCACAATTACTTTTAGGCTCCATCTGTATATGGCTAAAATGCACAAAAAGACAAATGACTTTTCAATAGTAACAACAATATTAATATGTATTATAAGGTGTTAAGATATAAGATAGGTATAAGATGCATCAATAATATGCCTATTAGTTCATAGACATTTTTTTCCTGTAGCTCCCTTTCTTTACCTCTTTCAAAGTCACTGTTCACCCCATTATGGTTTCCTGGGTTCACCTAATCAACTGCACTCTTATCCAGCTAATCAGTATTAAGAAAGAGCCTGATCTAGGGCATAACAATACACCTCCCTGCTTCCTAATGATTTACTTGACCATGCTCAAAGCGTGCTCTTCTTTGAAAAATGGTTAAATGAGGACACATAAAGTGATAAGGAGGGGCATGTTCATTAAAACAGTTTGAGATGACTGCAGAGGGCACAACGACTCAGAATATTAACAGGAAAGAGGAGGAGTGAAAAGTTGAGGGGGAGAAACGACAACTGAATCGAAGTTTTAGAGGGAGTTCTGGCACATCATGGAGAGTGCATGAGAATGTAGGTAGCTTTTGAACAATCAGGGAGTGAGTGAAAATTTGTAGGGAGAATTACAAAACATCAACAAGAGTGAGTGGGATTGTAGTCTAGGGGGGTTTGAACATCAGAGAGAGAGCGGTTCTCAGGAGAGTTTCTCGGGGAGTGAGTGGAGTTGTAGGAAGATTTATTAAACATCTATGAGGTTGAGTGGGATGGTACAGTGAGGTTTTGAACATCGGGGAGAGTGAGTGGGTTTGTACGAAGAGCTTTTAACATTGAAGGATGGTTCTCAAGAGAGTTTTTAACATCGGGAAGAGTGAGTAGGGTTGTATGAGGAGCTTTCAACATCAGAAAACTGGTTCTCAGGAGAGTTTCCGTGAACATCAGGGGAAGGGTGAGTGGGGTTGTGGGGAGAGTTTTTGAGCGTCAGGGAGTGAGCGTGATTTCTAACATTTCGGGAGTGAGCTGGCTCTTGGATGTTTTGAGCATCAGGAGAGTGAGTGGTGTTTCACAGAGAGCTCCTACAGAATGAGGAGCAGTACAGGCACTGCAGAACTGATTAGCAATTCAGTTGCCGTGGCACTCGGATCTTCCTCAGGATGACAACACATTGAAGCGGTTCCCTGAAGTGATAGGCAGCCCTTTTGCTATATTAGCTTTAACCATTCATGTCACTAACTGTCCCTGATAAAAAAAGTGGTTTCCTGTCTCAATTTACCAGTCTTTTGTGCAATGAAAGATTAGAATGCGGCCATCAGTCCAACTACTGTAGTGTGTTAATCTTTATGTTAAAAAACTGTTCCTGTTTACAGATAATACTTACAATGATAAGTCTGTAAATATCACTGCAAGTATTATCTGTAAACAGCACTTTAAAAAACTTCTGAAAATGTATGATAATGGTTAAATGTTATTCAATGTTAAGGGGATAGTGCAGTTTCGGTTTAGACTGCTTGACCTCGACAGTCAAGAAAACTCTTGTCATTACAAAACTAAACAGATATGAGTAAAAATTGTATTTCCCATTCCCATTTCTTTTCACAACTCAACTTTTAACTCCAATTTTTTATTTCATATTGACACAGTGCATGCATATTTTTAGGAACAATTTCATTGTTCCATTAATTTGTATGAAAATGGCGCTTATGTACAGCATACACACATATTTAATGACTACAATTACATTCATCATTGTCTTCCCTGCCATTTCAAGTGTGTCACCTTATCACAACCTTTCATTTTCCTGACAGCTTAAAACTCTCCTCCTCTAATCTGCCTTTATTCTCAGCTGCTTCCTTTTGACACTGTTAAAGACTACCTTTAACATGGCATCGCTTCACTTTTGACACATTAATAAAGACCATTTGCAAAAAGCAAAAAAAAATCATTTTTTTCTTTTTCTGAGAGGGTGACTTAAGTTGGAGGACGAGAGTTAAAACAGTCGCGATGGACGGCAGCTGTCGAGTGGCGGTGGTTGAGGGCCAGCGTCTGGCTGGCGTCCCTGAAGCCTTGCGTGTGGGTCAGGGAAGTGACATCACGTTCTGCTTGTCCCTGCGAATCTCCTCCTCTTCGTCTGTGTGACCTTCACTGGACTCCTGCCTGCCAGATCAAAGCGTTGGGAATAGAGAAGTAGAAAAAAAAAAACCCTTGGCTTCATATTGGGTCTCTGGAAACACTTGAGACGAGAGGGTAGTGCCTTACCGCTGGTGGCCATGAATGAAACATGAGTGTAGCTACAGTAAGCATTTATAAATATTAACACAATATGAATCAGAGCGTCGCTCCCCACTGCCTGTCATATAGGGGAACAGGAAGAGACAATGAAATGGGGTCTTCAACCTTTTTTACAATCCGCCCAACCCCCTGCACCAAACAAGGGCTTGAGATGTCAGGGCAGCGCTGGTCGCTCAGGGATGTAGTTTTAAAACCAAATCGATTTCCGAAAACCACATCCAGATTAAAACCCCATCGTGTTTTAAAACCGCACCGGGTTGTCCCTTTTTAATCGCGTTAAAACGCGCTTCAGTGTAACACGGCATGGCTACAAGACATTAGTCAAGCAGCCCGAAGCAGCGATTTCTTCCTCTCTCTTCACCCCTCATGCTCGCGTACAATCACAGGAGCATACTGCACACATTTGCTGTCACTTTGACGCTCACAGACTCAAATCAAATGGATATCAAAGGGAGATTTACTGGCATTGTGAAAATGCCAGGGCATTGATGCATGCTTAAAGCACGAGCCATCCACACGCACTCTTTAAACACACACAAATACATAAACACACACAGGAACATACCAATGCACCCACATAGATACCAATTCCCAAACCAACACACCCCCACACATACACTCCCACACACGCGCACACACACACACACACACACACACACACACACACTCACACACGCACACACACACACACACAGACACACACACACACACACACACACACACAGTCACATTCACAATCATGCACGCACATGCACACGCGCCAAACCAAAACCTCCAAAAGTTGAAACTTTTCTTATCTTAGCTGAGAGTGACATGTGAGTGCTGGAACACAGTGGGGCTTCAATTTCACAGAGGTGCAGTGAAAACAGGAGTGCACACTCACACAGTCTGATGGAGTGTTTTTAATGAGGTGACACAGGAGAGATCAGGGGTCACAGAGAGAAAAGATGGGACGACTGTGCAGAGCGATCTGATGAAGGGGATGAAATTGAGCATAGGTCAAAGTGAAAAAGACAGAATGCAGACTCATGGAGGGTTATGCAGAGAGAAGTTTTGAGGGTGTATGGGAGAGAGAGATAGCGATAGAGAGAGGGAGAGAGAAAGAGCGCAAGTCGGAGAGTGACCCCCCCAACCCCCCGCGGCCTGGCTCGCCTCCACTGAAAGCATATTATAAAATCTCTTTCAAAGGCTGCCAGATATTAACGCCGCACGGCTACCTCAAGAAAAACAAAATGCTTACTCTGCTGCTCTCAAAACACATCAGTGGTTACAGAGATCTCCCCTGCAACTCATGGTTCCATCTTTCTTTTCCTCCTATAAGGAATGTACAGTAAGAAGCAGTAATTATGCAGGGGTGTGATGTGGTGAGAGTTTTAATGAGTGAGCAGAGAGTTTAAGAGCCAGTAATGAGTCCTTTCTCCACACCCACAGATACCCACCGTTTGGGGCCGCCCCGAACACGCCGAGTCTCCATCTCTGCGCGAGGGTGAGGCGGAGACACTCCCTGAGGGTCGTACAAGGCCGTACCTGGGAGATACACACAGAGAGCTCAGTGACATCACTTCCTCTCTGCGTCACCACAACTTAAACAGCACTCACAGCCGCACGGGTCACATTTCACCACGTGGAGACAAGGCACAGTGGTTAGGTGGCCATATCACCCAAGTTCAAGACTTCACCAATAGGCATGCTACTGCAGATATATTAACATTACAAATCATTTTGATTAGCTTTGAGCAAATAATCCCCTTCATTGTAATTACAATGAATTAAAAACATACAAAAACAAACAACATTCAGACAGCAGAGAATATGGTGCATATGCAGTAGAGTTGTTTCATCTCTAATTGACTGCGCCTTCATAGGGGCAGCTGCATTCAAGGAAATAAATTTCAAGCAATATGCAATTGAGGTTTCAACTTGCAAATCAGGAGTTAGACAATGCATTTTATCCTCCAGCATGAAAAAAAACTGCATACCATTAAAAGAACTAATACTAGTTTGAATAACATAGCAGCATTAGCAGATTTCACTTCCCACATCCCCAAACAAAACATTCAAGGTACAGTGCGAAATTTTGCATTGATTCACATAAAAATCACACATTTTCTGAAATGTTATTGATGCATGGCTGGAGCAGACAAACACTATTGCCCTCTGCTACATTAATTGGATTGCATACACCTCCAGTGATGAAAATACCTCTGGTCATTAAACATGTTTCTTATATGGCTTTAAAGCTCAGTGCCAAATCCTGCAGATCTCCCTGTTGCATTGCTGCCACTTTCATCCAGAACAGCCTGTAAATGGCTAAAGGCGAATTTAATTGTAATAATGAATTTAAGTATGCGTCAGAGATGCTATGTGCCGAAAAGGACTCCCTGCTGGGGTTCGATTGACACCACACAGCGCAGTACACTTCACTGAGACAGAAGGCAAAGCCATGGGCTTATTTCAATAAATTAAAACCCTGCGGCAGCACTTTTAAAATGGACTATCAAATTCAGCTTTTTGTGCAGTATCTAGTATGACTCTATTCCTGCTTACAGTCACCTCTTCGTGCGTAAAATGCAAAACGCATTGGCAATTTTGGTCCTAAGGATTCGATACTTTAAATCCAGCCCTGTGGACACAGCCAGATTTTATGTCCAGCAGCTGAAGATGACCATTGTAAGGCAGAAGATGCTGACGCTAATTGCTAATGCATGAACACTAAATCAAAACTGTTTGTTTCTGGGAGAGCTAAAAGGACAGGCCTCCTCTGGAGCTGGTTTGCGCTTATGAATGCAGATTCTCTCAGGGCAGGCAGACAAGCATGTCGCATTAATACATCCTTGAACTTTGATGGGTATTACATTATTGTCTCTCCCATTATCCATTTAGTATTAGCAGACCCCGATCCTGTGGAAACATGTCTTTTATGTAATTAATACAGAAGAATATTCATTGAAAAATAAATAAAAAATAAGTGAAAAAATAAGTAAAGTTCTGTAGTCATGAACATGAGGGTCGTATCCCACAGGGGATTCAGTCCTATCATTTTCTGGCTGTAAGGGAAGGAGGGGTAGTTCACCTCTCCTGCCATGAGACATGTTTTTTGTCATAATTCAGTTTTTCACTTTTAAGAGATAAATGGATAAATTAATAATATACAATAAATAATATAATAATAGTGATATACAATGTGAGCTTTCCTGGATTCCGGAAAGTTTTGAGCAAACGGATGAGAGTGTATATGGTGTAGATGGTGAGGCAGGGAGCAGAGCATAATGACCTTTCCCACTCATCCGTCTCAGCTCTTTTTCCAGGCTGGCCAGGGCCAGGAGGTCGGCCTCCTCCTCCAGCAGCTGGTCTTCGATGTCCCCCTGGGCCACACACTCAATCTCCTGAATCTCCTGAGCTGCCCGGGACCGCGGATGGGGCCATGGGCTGGACTGAGGGCGGGGCCGAGGGCTGGCCCGAGGCGTGGCCTGGAGACTCAAGCCTGCGCTCACTGGGCGGGCAGACCTGGGGGTGTTCCTTCCTGACCGAGGACGGGCTTCTGTCCCCCCTGAGCCACACAGAGAAACAAGAGCCAATGACAGGGTGAGGACAGGAGTATCAGGAGGACAGAAAGATGGAAGGGTGGAAAGAACAGAGTTAATGGACAAAAGCACCGGAAAAAAGTACACCTGGCTGTCACACATGCCAGGCTCTGACCACATCTGCCCTATAAAAGGTATGCTTCAGCTGGAAGTCAGGTTTGGCCAGGATATAAGCCGATCACAGCATTCAGACTGTTGATCGAGTGCCATCCTTCCAGCAACCAGGGGATTGGCAATTCACAACTAATCAAATGCTTTTGATTAAAATATGTTGCTTGGCAGTAGCAGAGTGTGGGGGTTGTTCACAAAAGAAAAACCTCTGTGAAATGTCATTGTGATGTGTGACAAAGCACTGCTCCAGGCAGGCAGAGTGGGCCTGCTGTTGGCCATGTCTTTTACTATGAGCCTGCTGAGCAAAAGATGTGGGTTACCTAATCAATTGGTTTTCAGGGGGGCAAGGCATAAGCCGGAGCACGCGAAAGGACTGGGCGCAAGCTCTCACCCGTTGGCTGGCACTAGCTCAGCCCCCAGCGGGCTGGGGGGGTGGAGGGGTGAGGGGGGTGAGGGGGCAGCGAGGCCGCCGGTTTGATTTGCACCAGGAGAAATTAGACCTGTCACGGCGGTAAACAGATTATTTTTCTCCAGCCTCCCGATGACGGGCAGGGGAACAGACGTGAGTTTGGACGGGGTCCTTCTGCGGCGTAATCTCTTTACGAAAAAACCTACCGGTGCCGCTGCCAGGGTGTGCTTCCGTGTGGGAGTCTGGAGCACGTTAACGGACAAAAACAGGGTCTCTGCACAGCACTGGTGTCAGCCAGAGAATACCTCTCACCACTGAAAGGGGTCTCTGGCCCTGCCTCTTTGCTGCACTCTTCTTCCTTATTAAGAACCTCTGTACTTCTGGACTGAGAGTGATGCAGTGTCCAGTAAGGCGGATTAAATGTTGTGTAAAAGTCTGTTTAGTCTCTCTAGGAATACATTAGGCAGGAGTCCAGCATAAAATATTAAGTACATTTTGGTCTATAAATCTTGATTAAGTCTCAGAGAGTGTTTTCTTTGTCCTCAGGGGTGGTGAGATGGATTGATAGTATGAGAGCTTAGATGCTGAGGGCCGGTGAGCAGGAGAACATTGGTACACACTAAAATACTGAGCAGAGAGCTAAATTCTACTGGGAGCATTCATCACACACATACCTCACCCCAGCTCTGAGGACAGAGAGATCAGATATCAAATATGGAAAACAAATTTAAAGATGGAGAGACAGGAAAACGGATACATTTTATTCACAAATATTTGGCGTTATGTTATCTTTCTTCTGATTATACTACACTGCCCCAGGCCACCACAACAATGACAACATTTAGTCTATGTGTTGTCAGTATGTACCAGCGGCACTTAGTCCTTGTCCATAAATCTTATTTCAGCCTCTATAAAGTGAGAGGAAGGGTGGTATCCCTTACCTGAAAAACCCATCTTCTTTGTTGGAGATGCAGCCTGGCTGGACCTGGAAACAGGTGAGGGAGAGCCGAACGGCTGGCTACTCATTATGTCAGTGACCAGATGGTCGTCTGCGCATTCACGGAGGCTGCTTCCTGGCCTCCAGCATTCTGGTCCTATGGGCAAAGGGTGACAAAATTAAAGGTGTGTGTTAGAACCTCAGAGATACAAACCCTTTTGAAAACTGGGATTGTTCACAACTCTGAAAATGACAAAAAAATGACATTTCAAGAATTCAAATCCTTTACTGATTTAAACATTTACTTTTCCTGTGTAATCATTGCCTATAGTGGCCTTATTTTAAGTAGTGTACTTTCATTTTCGGGCCAAAATATAATATTTTTTTTTAGTAATGCAGATTTTTTTGAAGGTTTGAATTGATACAATAGTTTGCATTTTACTGTCAGGCTGGGATTCATTCAACATCTCTCCTTAACTCTGGCTCACAGTTCAGCAATCATGAAACTCACCAAACTTCTCGGAGAGAAAAATCATAACACTCTTTCAGTTGCAAGTAAACGTTAAGGACATATGCTTACTGATTCCTGGGCTCAGTGTTTCGAAGCACTGAGACAAATAACATTTATTCACACAAGCATTTCAGTAAAACTTATTAAATGTAATTATATTACTGTTCTCACCATGTCCTGAAAAGTTCTACTTTTGGAAATTCAAGGCTTTTTATGATGTTAAATACAGAGATTCTTTAGATTTCTTAATCTTAAGAATCTATATGTGCGATATGTGCTGCTTCTCCTGCACATATCGTGTAGTGTCATGGAATAATGGTACCAATAAATAGAATGTCATAAGTCACCCTACATAATGTGGAACGACAGACAGGCAATACATGCACCAATGAAGTCACACGCTGTCCTGGGGGGCTTTGGGCATTTAAGCTTTGCACTGCGCAAGCCCACACAGAAAAAGACATGCCCTCTGCACGGCAACCTGAGAGAGTGTGGGTGTTAACTGGACATGTGTGCAGAGTAAGGGTCTAAACTGTGGGTGTAACCTCAAGGTGTTAATGGAGTGGAGAAGCAGATTCTGGACGTTCACAGATTAAGTTGAGCGTTTTCGGAGAGTCCAGACTCAGCTACAGCACTGGCTGAAACACACATGCATGCACACAGCTAAACATATGCCCAAGCACACACACTCAGACACACCCATGTTGTCTAACAGTCAATCACCATAGGAAGACATATGTTACCATGAATTCTTTTCACTAATACTATCTGCAAACCCCCCACTCCGGCCCTTAACTACGAGCTATCGTGTCATGCCACCAGCCAGCAATGTTGTCTGGTAATAAAGCAACGGCCAGTTCCTACTTTCTAATCACAATCTTGTGCAGGCAGGATTATCTTCTGTTATAAATGTACACACTAGCTTCACTCTTGTGGTAAATAACTATCAAAACACCATTAAATGTGATTTCCCTTAAAGGCTGGTAGGATTACTCAGCTAGCAAATCGGTAAACAACCAAAAAAAAGTTCATCAAATGAGACTTAACACTGAATCATAGTGTGAACTTCATCCTCAGCCATGCCAACCAAAAATAGGTGGAAAAAACAGCAAATGTCGTCTTGGTTTTTTCATTTTAGTTCTGCAGTTCCAAAAACCAAATGCCCACTGGCAAGTTGTTAATCTGTGTTTTGACTGGCTTATTCAGCCGATGAACCTTTCAGACATTTCACTTGTTCCACGATACTACAAAAGAAAGGGCAAACCAAACAATAGCCTTGTCTTCCTTATTGCAGATGATTATGTACGCAGACCACGCTTGACAGACCAAACTTATCCCACATTTGGCAAGCAGGCAAGAACGCATCGATTGGAGAGAACAGTTTTCATACATAGGCATTGCAGTTACTTCGTGAAAGGATATACAGCATTGAACATTGCAAACCAATACAACGCAATGGCAGATAAGAACAAAATAACCCAGTGAAATCTCCATTTTAGAAATAATCAATCAACCAATACAAATTCTACTAAGTGGGATAACTGCCTCAAGCAACCAAATCCACCCTTGGAAATGTTACAGTACCAAATCAACCACAGTCAGACTGTGCCAAAAAATCTATATTTTTTCCAGACAGTAGATTAGACATTGAGCATCTCCATCTGGAGACGAGGCTTCTAACTGCCCAACCTGCAACAGAGCTTGTGACAGATGCCTGTAAAACATGATTTTTTTTCCAACTACCATCCATTGTTATGTTTTACTGATGAGCAACTGCAGTTTTAAACAACTTAAATTCACAGACAACCCATTCAATAGCTGCCTCTACAGCCTGTTCTGTGTTTTTTCTGTATTAACTCAAGGTTTCATCCCACTGGACTCTGACCAGGTCACACACTACGCCTTGACATCCCATGCTCTGTTACCCTGCACACTGGACCCTGCATGCAAAGAGTGTGTGTGTGTGTGTGTGTGTGTGTGTGTGTGTGTGTGTGTGTGTGTGTGTGTGTGTGTGTGTGTGTGTGTGTGTGTGTGTGTGTGAGAAAGGTGATTAACAAATCACCTACTTTGTCAACACACACGTTATGTGTCGGCACTCATTACTCCCACAGGTAAACAGCATGCCTTTCCCAGATACACTCTGTATCACAACACCACTTTCTGCATTGTGATACTACTGTGATAATGGACACATATATTTACAACTTTGGAACCGTTAAAGTTTTTCCACCCCTTCTTAGTAAAAATCAAATGACATGGTCTATTTATCTTGAGTAGAACAGATCTACATCCACAGAGCTTCAGGTAATAAACTCAAGCCGTAACCTGTGAGTCGTCTCTCCAATCAAATTTTATTTTCTATATTGCTCATAACAAATTCAATATCACAAAGACATCACCTTCAGTAATGAGACAGATAACACAGAACAGAACTACACTAAGGAGCAACCCATGCACACATTCAGCAGCATTATCAGTCATTACAAGCTGATTCTTGGAAAAGAGACAAAGGCTTTTCAGTTGAACAGGGTATGATCAGGGCCAAACGCAAACACAAACGACCAAGTACAGTGCTATATACTGCATGGCTAATATCAATAAACAAATGTTTTATTTTACTTGCAAAGTTATTAGTTTACATAACAGATGCCTAAGCCAGGGCATCTCGGTCTCGATAAAATGCAAAAAAAAAATATTGTCACACTGTCAGTGGGCAACATTTATTCACAATCACATTTTGTTTGGCTGTGATTCTAATGACTATCGAGATTATATAAATAAAACGAAGTTACTAACATGTGTAGATTCAGGTATAGATCCCAAACCTTGCTAAACTATTTATCAGGGGCACAAAGGAATGGTGGCTGTGCCTCAAACAATGTGCTAAAAATATACACAGCCTTTGCTGAAGCTCCCCGCTGGCCTGGATATGACCCACCACTGGCAAATGACAGGTGTTTAGAGCTTACAGCTAACCGAGTGACCCCTGACCCCTGACCCCTAAGCCCCTGACAATAACAACCTTTCACAGAAGCAGCACTGTGTGGCAGATTTCACCACGGCCCTGTACAGTGCCCTGGCTGTGCTGCTCTGTCCTTCAGACCTTGTCGGTCCTGTGGTTAAACCGCAGGTCACATGTCACGTCTCCGCACGGCGGGTTCACTTTGCTTGCCATTGCCTGTGCCTTCCAAAGCATAAGCAGACTAAGATTAGGGAGGGAAGGGGTGATGTGTGTGGACCAGTTAAATCCAGACCCTGCAGCCTGACCAGTTTTAATAAAAGGGAAAGTACCCAAAAAATGAAATAAACACCTGAAAATCTGATGGCAATCACAACCCTATATTTCTACCACAAAGATAATAATTTCTCTTGCAGTTTAATTTTTTCACCTAAATTTGTTCTCACTTGATTGCTCATATGAATCCTACGCATAATGAAATTCTTTAAAATATCTGGTGGCAAGAGGTAGATGCAGCCCTCATATTTCTGCACTAAAAATACCGATTTCTCTAGCACTTTTTTACCAATGCATGGTGCATCGCGCACAAATACTGGTGTCGTTTGCTTTCTAATGTGAATCTTCCACACATTACAAAACAGTTTTTATTTTTTATTTGTTAATGATTGCACCCCATTAATGGTTCTATGTGGCGCAGTAATGAGTAACGATTCTGAATGGAATATGACTCCCGGCAAAGTTGGACACAGATGCAATCTTAAAATTTAATCTCCTGTAACAAAAGAGCGGCGGCGCTTCTGTTTAATTACATGAATATATGAATTTGCTCTCCTCACTAACCTCCAACGAGGCGCTCCGTGGGGTTCTCACACACCCGGGACACATCAGCTGGGAGGGGATTAGAAGAATCTGAATCAGGGCTCGGGTCCAGCCCCAAGGTGAGGAACCCATCCAGGCCTGGATAGCGGTCCGAACAGCGGGCCAGGCTGTACAAGGCCTTCATGAGGTCAAGAGAGAGGGAGAGAGAGAGCAAGACAGACCACTGCTTTAGTACACCTTGGCAAATCAGCACAGATTAGGACTCTGAAGGGCTGGCCTGCACACTGCCCTCCCCAGGGATGTGAAGATTGAAAAACCTGGATTAGGCTATTTGCATGCGAGCTGGAGCATCTAAAAAGGTGAGAAAGAGACAGAAAGATAGGAGGGGGGGAGAAGAAGCTAAGTAAAAAGAGAAAAATAACAATCCAGGCCTGCTTTGCAGAGCTGGGAGTTCAGACAAGAAGAAAAAAAAAATCTTTTATGTTCATATGAAAGTAAATGGGAAACATTCAATTTCTGGCCTGCATTCTCTCATTTTTAACATAATTAATCCACAGAAGCAAAGAACATGACTTTCTGACTTGCAGACAAAGCCAGGGATAACAACTGTCTCTGATCAGACCTTTAATTTCAGGTATTTAATAAACCCTCGTCTGCTGTCTTTTGTGCCCATTGCTTTAGCAGGAATTGCATCATTAAACCCAGGTTGGGCAATTGTGCCTCTCAAACGATCTTTTTTCCCCTTCCCTTCTCTAGTGAGGTGATTTCAAGGAGAAAATCGAAATATGGACTTCTTTTTACTGAATGTGAATAACATCTAATTGATCAGACTACTAATAAGCTCTATTTGTTAAGCAGTTGAAAGGTGTATTGTTCACCGATGTCCAGCAGCCTGGCTCCTATAGTCAACTTTAAATGTTGAATCAGCAGCAAGTCATGAAAACACTCATTTAGATAAATTAATGTGGTTTGTGACTGCAGCATAGATCCTTGTGTATGGCATAATGGTTTCAGACAATGTGGCTCAAACCGCCAGGGGAACTGTCATTAATGACACTCTTATCATGCTGCATAGCTTGTCTATCATAACAGTCCTGATGGAACTGTGTGTGTGCGTGCGTGTGTGTATCCTGCAGCAGGTACAGGTAATGGTTCCATCACTCTGGCATCAAAATGATTTTGAATGAATGGACTGGGAACATTTTAGGTCTGGGATTAAACGGTAGATTCACAGGTGTCACTTCCATCAAATATGAGACAGTATCTGGCTACAGACTGTCATAAATAACAGCAAAGAGATAGCTTGCTACCATCCATTTTCTGTCATCGAAGCAGCTAGATGTACTGACTGGCTCATCCTTAGGTAATTGTATCATTTATTTTGAACCATCCACTTAGTCACTGACAGATCACAATGAACGAATGAATAAATGAACAAACGAAGCATTGATAAGTTATGGTGATGTTATGTACGTTCTGGGAGGACGACAATCCAGGGTGGGGAAGGTGAAAGAGACAAAAACATGGCTTTGTGGCCTGAGTACAGACATCCTCTGGAACAGAGATCTTTGCCATGGGGTTTAAGAAACAGTGCACAGACAATTTAAATAAGATCCCTTTGTTACACCTGTAGTGTTGCATACTACCATATCAGAATACATCAACTGAGGAAGTGGCCAGGATGCAACTTCTCACGGACGCAAATCAGTCCACAATCATATCTATTTCTTTGTTTTACTCTTCCGCGTCGTACACCATGATGTGGGCAGCAGGCCGTGAGTCCTGCTTGAAGCACTCTGCTTTGCCATATGTTCAAATTCTAGCAGAGATAATTCTGCCGCTGCTTGACTCTCAGAAAGTGACTGACCTTAACTAGCCTCAATGAAAAGTCATGACAACATATTGTATCAGTGCAACAAACTGACATTTAAAATGGTGAAAGCGTTTGTGGGTCACAGTGTTTATCTGCCTTACTCAACCATGCCCTTAGCAGGATAAGTAAACATTGTGATTTTGGTGCAGCTGTGCATGGCTGTGGGCGGACTGAGTACCAGGGATGGATCAGAGATAAAGTACGGCTTGTCGGTCATCTCTTGGTCGAAATCTGGGTGCGAGTCGCTCCCTGAAGCAGCAGCCGAGCGCGACACAAACGGCGCCACAGGGGTGCTGCCGTTCAGCTCCTCGTCCGGGGTGTCGCCCCGACAGGGTAACAGCTCCAGTCCTCTGCTCAACGTCTCGCCGCTGGCAGCTACGCACCGTGAGAAACAGGAAAGACACAGGAGGGAGAGAGAAAGAAGGAGCGAGAGACAGAGAAAGAGAGAGAGAGAGAAAGGAGGAAATCAGATTTGTTGGATGAGCGATTCATGCACCCGCCTTCTCAAAGGATTAAAGAATTCTCTGCAGGGGATTCGGAGACTCACAGAGTTAAAAGCAGATCCATTTTATATAACACTGCACACTAAGGAACCAGGCTAAATCTCCATTTTTTCCCCTTTCACTAATACATTAATAATAGTTATCGCTGCACCTCGTCTTTGTGAGTCGGCATATGACCTCCAAGTGAGCAGCTCAAGTTTTTTTCGAAGCAGTTCCATGACTTGGCGGCTGATTCCTTCAAATTTAACAAGAGAAGAAAGCCTCACTGGTTACAGACTGCACAGGCTAGCGGTGGAAATTTCTCACCCTGTAATTATCTCCCAGCCCAGCATTAAATTACTCTGCATACTTACTTAAAGCCCTCATCGATTAATCCTTTTTTATTGCTATGCTATCGTGGTAGCTTTGACAGGGGAGCCAGAGCAAAGTTTACTGCCATAATCAAATCCATCGAATACAGTTTTCATTGTGTTTACTCTGAATGGGAATTAAAGCGATGATTGTTTGCATACCAAAACAACATTCAAAGATTTTTTTTTTTAAATTTCTTTCTTTGTGTGAGAGCGTGATTTCGTAATCACCTGCTTCACTGCTAATCGATGACTGAGTGGAGCGCCACTGTTTTGACAACTGGGTGGGATGCAGAGGTCGGGCTGAGGCTTGCTTCATGAGCGATGGGGATGGAGGTGGTTTTGCCAGGACAGAGTGAGTTTCAGAGGAGGGGTGGGCAGGTCGTGGTGATCTAACCGATAACAGTGTTTCAGGGGATGTTGGACGATGAGGAGACCCCATCAACAGGGATGTGGCGGACAGTTCAAATGGTGGTGATTGAGATGATCTGGTCCTTGAGGACAGGGGGGTTAGTGGCGGTGATCTGGTTGATCTGGACTTGGAAGTTATTAATGGTCGTGGTGACTCAGACGATTCGGCCCTGGAATTGAGCCCAGGTAGTGGGGAATCAGGTGATTTGTCCCTGTCAGATATTGGGGTTGGTGGTGATGACCCAGTTGAGTTGCAACCGAAATTAATTTCGGGTGGTGGCAACCCAGGTGATTCGTCCCTCGAATTGAGCTCAGGTTTGAGATATTCTGCCGATTTGTCCCTGGGATTTAGTTCAGAGAGCGGCAACTCAGGTGATTCGTCTCTGCGGGAAGGAGCTGCTGGTGGTGATGAACATATCGATTTGTCCCTGGATGTCATTTCAGGTGATGCTGACTCAGGTGACTCCCTGAAAGGTTTTGGGGTTGGTGAGGATGACGCAGTTGATTCAGATCTGTAATTAATTTTGAGTGATGTCGACCAAGGTGATTCACTCCTGGAATTGCGTTCAGGTACAGGCGATTCTTGTGATTTGCTCCTGGGTGGTAGTTCAGGTTGCGGTGACTCAGGCGTTTTGTCCCTGTAAGATTTTGGAGCTGGTGACAATGACTGAGTTGATTCAGATCTGAAATTAATATTCAGCGATGGCGATTTGGGTAATTCACACCTGGAATTGAGTTCAGGCCGAGGTGATTCAGGAAATTTCCTCCCGGAAAGAAGTACAGGTGGTGGAGTCTCAGGTGGGGTGTCCCTGTAAGCTATTGGGGTTGGTGATGATGTCACAGTTGATTCAGGTCTGAAACCGATTTCGGGTGGCGGTGATCCAGATGATTCGTCCCTGGTAGTTAGTTCAGGTAAAGGTGACTCTGGTAATTTGCTCCAGGAGGTTCGTTCCGGTGATGGTGACTCAGGTAATTTGTCCCTGTAAGTTTTTTCGGTTGGTGTAGATGACCCAGTTGATTTGGACCTGAAATTAATATTGAGTGATGGCGACTGAGGTGAATCATTCCTGGAGTTGAGTTCTGGTGGTAAAAAGTCAGGTGATTCAGTAGGTAGAGGTGACTCAGGTGATCTGCTCCTGGAACTTAGTTCAGGTGGTGGTGAATCAGGTAATTTGTCCCCGTAAGATTTTGGGGTTGGTGTACATGACCCAGTTGATTTTGACCTGAAATTAATATTGAGTGATGGCGACTGAGGTGAATCATTCCTGGAGTTGAGTTCAGGTGGTAAAAAGTCAGGTGATTCAGCAGGTAGAGGTGACTCAGGTGATCTGCTCCTGGAACTTAATTCAGGTGGTGGTGAATCAGGTAATTTGTCCCCGTAAGATTTTGGGGTTGGTGTACATGACCCAGTTGATTTTGACCTGAAATTAATATTGAGTGATGGCGACTGAGGTGAATCACTCCTGGAGTTGAGTTCAGATGGTAAAAAGTCAGGTGATTCAGTAGGTAGAGGTGACTCAGGTGATCTGCTCCTGGAACTTAGTTCAGGTGGTGGTGAATCAGGTAATTTGTCCCCGTAAGATTTTGGGGTTGGTGTACATGACCCAGTTGATTTTGACCTGAAATTAATATTGAGTGATGGCGACTGAGGTGAATCATTCCTGGAGTTGAGTTCAGGTGGTAAAAATTCAGGAGATTCAGTAGGTAGAGGTGACTCAGGTGATCTGCTCCTGGAACTTAGTTCAGGTGGTGGTGACTCACGCAAGTTGACCTCATAAGATTTTGGGGTTCGTGATGATGACGCAATTGATTTGGGCCTGAAGTTAATATTGAGTGGTGGAGACCGAGGCAATTCATTCCTGGAACTGGGTTCAGACAGAGGTGACTTTGGCTCAGGTGGTGGTAACCCCTGAGATTTGTTCCTGTGGGACAGAGGAGTTGGTAGGGGGGATCCAGGTGTTTTAGACCAGGAAGTCCTCTCAGGTTCTGCTGAGCTGGTTGACTTAGAGGTAAAGGACTCTGGGGTCGGTAAAAACAGGCTCAGGGTTATGGAAGACTGATTAGGTCCAATCCCACATGGGGCAGACTGTGAAATCTTGGTCGAATCCTGTCTGGTTTGTAACGAGCCAATCGTCATCCTGGCAGATCTGCACTTGGAGGCACGAGCGGATGGGGATGGTGACATTGAGGCTGGGGGCGAGGGGCTATAGAGCGACCGAGTCACAGGGGAGCCGCATTTTACAGCAGAGGGAGCAGATGCAGGGGGCCTTGGTAAGTGGGTGAAGCTCATGGAGGATCTTGGTGAGCAGGAAAGGCCTCTCTTGGGCTCCTGGAGTTCAAGCCCTTGGCCGATGATCATCGGCATCCCTTCAGCTTCCGACACCCTTTTGGGACAAACATATACAAAGTCACGACACGTTAGGTCAGACGATTTATATCTCATAGACAGAGGCAGAAAACCCCAGCTTCAGAAATTGAAAGTACTACCACATTCTTGTTCCATCCATGTACAAAACCAGCTGATTCTAATTAACACACCTCTGGATAGTTAGCCAGATAATTAGTGAAATCACCTGTTTTAGTGCAGAGGTAGAAGAAATAAATAGTAGGTAGATATTCGCTGTGTCTCAAATTGCATACTTGCATACTAGTTAGTACGCATATCAAGTATGGAAGTTAACGGTTACCTGATCTAGTGCATCTCAAACTCAAGTATGCAAATACACAAGTATACATAGAATTCACCGGAAGTTCTCTTCGCGTTCTTGGGAGGACTGAAAAACAAGTATGCATCTGAGCATACTATTCCTTCCCTGTGGTCATTACGTTCTCAGAACTGACAGCAAAAAAGAATTTCAAAGTTTTTAAATAAAACTATACGAACAACAAAACTATATGTACTGAGTGACATTTTTTCTGCAACAACATCGCTAGTTATCAGTCAACTACGATTTCAGTCGCTCCTACCACTACCTTCTCACAAAGGTCAGAATAGATATGACATGTTAGTACAAGTACGTCTCAAATTAACAAATTTTTACAGCTCTGTGTACTTGCATACTAAATAGTGCATACTAGTGACTGTACTTGGAAGTATGTAATAACAGGTACACAAGTATGCAATTTGAGACAGCCATTCAGATGAGTATCTTGACTTTTGTTGCTGGTCACACCACCCTTCCCTATAGTAAAATCTTGACACAACCAGCCCTTGCCATCCTCTTTCCACATGTTAAATAATTTAACATCTAATTTTTTATATTTAAAAGCACTACTAAGAATTTCAGAATTGCCAGGCTGGTAATGTTGAAATCAATGACCCTCCCAGATGAATGGAAGAAAACAATGGGGCAGGGAGGATATATGAGTGATTACTGCAGCAAAGAGATAAAATGCTTCCTCAGGTCCGTAACCCAAGAGTAAGGGAAAACCACACCGCCATTACGCTGAATCTGGATTGAAGTTTAAATTATTTCGACCATCAAAGCCTCATTACACATGGTGCTATTACATCGGGATGAAGCATGCAAAAGTGTGAGTCAAAATGAGAGTTTTAATTGCGCCACTTACACGCCATTGTCCATTTCCAGTTCAGCTGGTAAGGTGTTGTTTAGTACAGCTGAGTCCCCAGACATCTGCAATAAAAATTCATGGAGAGTGATCATGATGGTCCACACTTGGTCACAGTATATTCATTTAAAAGGAGCATTACAGATCGTGATGCTATTGGTGAGGACACAGCACCACACTTTACTAATATAATTATCCCGCAGAGGGAGTGAGGGAGGGCAAGACTCGTCAGCTTTTAGCGAGAAAGAATTACGTGCAGCATCCCACTGCTTAATAACCAGGCAGAGGACACGTAGGTTAATAAAACTCGCACTCACCTGCTCTAACTCCACCATGGTGAGGCATGATTTGGTTGGGTGCTCACACTGATCGCTGCTCTTGGAGGAGGAGGATGAGGAGGAGGAGGAGGAGGAGCAGGTGGAGGGGGAGGTTGGGGTGGCGGCAGTGGCGAAGAGAGAGGCACAGTACTGCTGCATTTCTAACTCTTCGGCTGAAAGGCAGGCAGACACAAGTGCCAATGAACAAAAACGCCCCCGCATTTGCACAGCTTTCAGTTTCCTGGAATTTTTTTTTATTTCTTTTTATTTCTTCGAGAACACAGTTTTGGTGAGTTAAGCTTAGTGAATAATGCAAAGTATGATAAATGCAGATACTTGCATTTTTTTTTAAAAGTCAAACAAAGAAAAGCTCTGATTGAATCTCTAATCTACACTGCTGAAGACTCTGAGAGGCAGCTTGGCTCAGGCTAAGAGTCACCACAGTCAGCACGTGCAGCAGTAATCCAGCTGACCAAAAAATAAAATCAACACCTCTAATAACTGCTTTAATATGTCACCATTCCACACATCACTTCAACCATGTTGAGCTAATGGGACCAGCAGAATTCTCTACTTCAGCCAGCAACGGCAGCAGAATTTTGACAGCTCTGAAAAGTTAACAGATCGTGGAAGAGAGCCAACATGGTGCCCCACATATATGTATTATTCATACGCACTGAAGACATTTCAGAAAGATATCAGTCTTATTCATCACCCAAAAAAGTTGCACTCTAAAACATTAATGGAGGAAATAACTAAAATTCCTCTTTATAAAATATAACTTTTTCAGCGGTTTGCTGGGATGGGCTTTCAGTCCCTAAAAAATAAATAAGTAAAAAAAATAAATAAATAACCTAACCTGAGCAAAACTAAAGTTGAAAACTACTGCCGCGTCGTGCATTGAAGTCAGTCAGGCAGCACAGTGGCTGAGATTTATTTCTGACAGCATAACTGATTTGGAGGGTAAGAGTTCAGGCCTATCATGGAGGTAAAATCTGCCGAGGTTTCACTGTGACGGGTCCCCGGGGCAGCGCTGACCAAAGCTGACCGGGGCTGACCGAAGCCAGACCATGGAGCTGTGGTTTCTGAAGCGGGTTAAGGTCTGGGCTGGTCCCCATCCTACCACCGCTGCTCTTCCCCCTGACGACCGCTAACTCACGCCTGGTCAACCCCAGGTTTAATCCGAATAACTGGAGCTCAATGATTAAACCTTAGCAGTGGTGGGGGATGGATCTGACGTGGGCAGGCATGGCTGGCTGCAAGAGAGGCGCTGACCCGGACAGGAGGGGTGTGCGTGATTCCTACAACGTTTTTTTTTTTTTTTATTTCTTATAGGAGAATGTGAAATGGACCTGTCAGGGCTGGGCCTTCCTCATCTGTCAACCTGCTGGTATCCATCTGAGATTCCTGATATGAGCTGGCAGACAACGGCGGTCGATACTCTTCAATCGGCGTTCTGGAAAAAAAAAAAAAAAAGACCCCCAAAATATAATGGAGTAAATAGGATTAGAGAACAGAACTGGTTTAAGGGTTCTTTTTTCCATTATTTTCCCCCAAAAATCGAGCCCTTTTAAGTCCTTTTCCACTGATAAGTAAAACATGCCTGGAACACCGTCCCTGTTTACCTGAGGGATTTAGATATGTGAGCTGCAGCTACATTGAAGGGGAAAGATATGGGAAAATACGACAAGATGAACTTTAAGTGACTTTAGATAAATGGGGTAAACTTGGGGAATATGAGCCTGTGTCCATTTCAGAATGCAGATGTACACCAACTTCGTCTATTGATTTTCTCTTTCCCCTACAGGATTAAGTAAAGCCATTTTACCACCTGCAAGGCTCAGCTAGATACTGACCTTTGAAAGAATATTACACTTTTGGGGCAACTGCATTAATGACAATTCCCTGGGTAATTTCCCAAGGATGGTGAAGGCCTGAAAATTAAAGCGCACGTATAGAGAAGTCGTACTATAGTTACGACAGCAAATATAAACCTATTATAATAAAAAATACCTAGCACTCAAGTAACTGCTGTGTACGTAAGAGACAGCTTCTATTGACAGGTTTTACTTCTTCCATGAGATTAATGCTGACGAGCTGGTCAGAGCCTGTCATTACTTTGAAATCAGTTCCATTATTTTATTTTCTGGATTATTTGGCTTTGGAGAAAACAACACAAGCCAAGTTCTTGGCTAACTCTGAGTGTATTGTGTTTGAGATTCCAATCATATCATTATGAGTAAAATGTTGAGTATATCTAATTATTGGGGTTTATTTTGTGAAATGAACTTATCCCTGAGTATCTTTCCTGTAGATAAATCACAATTATTTTTGAATTAGCTTTTTTGTCTACAAATGTTAACGTCGATTAAAAAAACTTTCTGGCAGGTTTCAGCAAAAATCCTGATCATTATTTAATCCAAAACTCCAAGCATCATTCCAGCCCTCCCATCTCGCCTCCACGGATGGTACCTTTACAGTTCTGTTCTCCCAGAGCGTGCCTCTCACCTCCGGTGCTTCTTGACCAGGAGCCTTTCCATGTAAGTCAGACCGTGCTCCTTGAACTCCACACTGACCGGCAGCCGCTCCTGGACAAGGTCTGCCTGGGCAGCAAAGACCTCGGTGGACACTGTCTCAAAGACGAAAAAAAAACATTCAGACCGTTCCCCTGCAGACCTCAGCTTCAGTTGCCTTGGCATCTGGGCTAAATCACATATCTGACTAACGAGTCTGTGTCTGTTTCATTTCAGAGCATTACAAGACATCCAAGCACATGAAATAAAGTCTGAAACCTCGTCCCAGAAGCAGACTTTATCCATAAACAGAGCAAGCTCTGAATCTCAGCCAATCTAAAGCAATTTAAGCCAATAACAGCCAAGCCCGGCCACTTTTAACCAATCTCCACGGACAGCATCCCATTTTGAGCACGTACCTTACCCGGCCTTGGGCTAAAAAATCATTTCCCAGAGACTAAAGAGTCAGAACTAGTTATAAGATTCATTAGGTACTCTAAATAGTACCTGCAACTATTAGCAATGAAAAATAAAAAGGTGAGATCCAACACAGCAACACAGCTAAAGGCTGAAGGCAAGTGCTGTGCCAAAGCCAGAGAGTTGGGTGAAATGGCAAATAAATGAGCAGCATACAAATGAACATGGGTTCGGGTTCAGGTTCAGCTTCAGGGGGGGGGGGCATTTTTGCCGTGTTGCAAGCAGTTAGGGCTTTGGTGTAGTGAAACTCCCCCTAACACAGCAGTCATTATCTGAATATGTCTGGGCTCTGGCTTTCACCCACTACTGCGGCGGTAAGCACTTTTCACCACGCAGAGCAACCCAGAGAGGGAAGGAGAGAGAGCCAAGACTCGCCCGGGGCACCCCCACCAGTGTGCACCACAGCAATATCGCTTCCTTCTAATCTTACATAACGGAAAAATAAGAGAACCCGCGACGGAAACGCATGCAGGAGGCAGAGGAAGCGAAATCACAGCGGAGAGGGTAAATAAACCGCGCCGTTAATTGATTTGGGGAATTTGGATTTTGAAAACAGAATCCGAAATCCATCTGTGGGAATTTTGAGGGAACGTAGTCACCAGAACTGTGTTCTGGGTGCAAGACGCTTGTTGTATTTCACCGTGAGCGATACAGAAACAAGCCTGTCAGTCCCCAAGGGGAGCAGTGTATGTACAAGCCCTCGTAACGAGGAAAATCATTAATGCCACATTGTTTCTGACAATGGGGAGAAAGAATACATAAAATCAAAGCGGGAGAAAAACCCTCTCTGAAAAGTGAATAAAGAAGGGAAGAAAATTAATGATTGGATAAAGTCGCAGAAATAATGTTTTACATGGGTATTACGCAGTTACATTCCCCATACAGAAGTATCACAAAAAAACAATCATCTACTGAACCAGGCAGTCTGAACGCATCTCCATTAGAGTTCTGAGGTCACATGGCTTTGAAAATGACTTTCACATTCAGCTTTGTGTGCTTAACGCTGAATTTTTCATTGGCAAGTTATGAATATTCATCAATGGGCATGACCGAAGCCAGAAAGTGCATACAGTGGCTAGCATGCCTGCGAGCCTACAGAGCCAGAACCTCCTCAACATGTTATTATGTAAGTCATACAGAATGCATAGGCCCCAGTCTCCCATAACAACCACTGTTTAAATCCTCACTCCCTCTGTGAGGCCACACTGTGGTCTTTTGAAGAGACAATTTGACCTTTACAGCATCCGGCTGCAGAAATATGATCTTAGCTGGTGGCTGTGTAAAGCTTATCTGCTCAGTGGAGCTCCATGCAGAGTGCTAAAAATGACAGCAGCAGATAAATGCGTGAAGGTGACCCCACCTGCTGTCCCGCCCCCCCATCACAGGTGTGTCACCTTTCAGGTTTTCAGGTAGTCCCCAGTCTTGCTCTGGATCTGCCTCCAGGTCTGGCTCCTGCTCTGGTCCAGGTTCTGGCTCAGGTTGCGGTTTGGTCTCTGGCCTACGCTCCACCTCTGGCTCCAAGACCTCTCTCCCCTTCCTCCACTCCATCAGCGCCTCCTGGAAGGATCTCTCTGACTCCCCCTCATCAAAGACGCCACTCAGCAAGTCCACTCGCTCTCCCTGGTGCTCGCCTTCTTCTCCCTCTTCTTTGCCGTCCTCATGAGCAAAAGGCTGAGACACCAAAGGGTATGGCTGTTTGGGGCACAGGGACAGGGAGACAGAAAAGCATCAGAGAAGCAGAGAGATGCATCAGAGAAGCAGACAGGGTACCATAATGTCAGAACCATGGACAGAAGGACAGGCCAGGACTGGCCAGGGGCAGTCTTAGTGTTTCCAGGATTCCAAACAAACAAAACACACCCAGCTAACAATTTTTCTTGACTCTCAAGATTTGATTTCCGAGAATTAAACTGATTGGCAAACTGCCAAATTCGCTGTCAAGTTCCATGCATGCTTTACAGAGACGCTTCAGTTTAACAAAATTACGGTCACTTTGTACAACGCTTAAAAAACAAATGCAGAAATTATCCCCGTTCAAAGACAATGATATTGCTCCTGAAATGAGCTACAGTTATATCTCACAGACTATGCATGGATTAAAACTGCATTCTGGAATACCATACTGCATGATAGTATGAGGACACAGTCCATCTTACCTGAACAGCAGAGAGCAGCACAGGGTACACCGAACAGAGCAGCGAGAGAGCATTTTTCTCACCAAAGGCTTGCTACCCAGGGTCTTATTTACTGATGGTTGAAGTCATGTGGTTTTTAACAGTACTTTGTCACTCTGCAGTTCGTGGAGGGTGGACTTGTGGGGGTCAAATCAATACCGATTACACAGCTGAGTTCTTTTCAAGAGTAAACAATGCGGGAGGGCCCCTGCTGGCCGAGAGACCTGGGCAGAGAGTAGGTTGTGGGGCATCTGTGGCAGAGGCAGCGGACACAACCAGTGATCAGGACATTAGACTCTTGACCTGAGAACTTTAGGCTTGAATCCAGTGGGGCCTCTGCTATTGTACCATTTTACAGCTGACTTTCTCTGGTAAAATCTCTGGTGAACAACTTTGGAAAATTACAGAAATACATGAAGCCATATGGAGACTGAAAAAGAAAAAAAACCTAAATTCTACTCAATGGTCAGATGTACTCGTAAATTAGTATTCCTGCTAACCTGTGTGCGGATGGGTGTGTAGTTGCTTTGTGTTACCTGTATGAATCCCTGTCACTTACCTGGGCAGGTGGAAGGGTCATTGGTCCAGATTTGTTCTTTGGCGCCCCCTGGCCCCACTTCACTTCCTTCCACTTGCTGCTTGCAGCTGATCCCTCAGGTTCGATTTGTCTTTTAAACTGGCTCACAACATCCAACGTACTGATGGAGGTCTGGATCTCCATCTGTTCACCAGCCAATGAGAGACATAAATTAAAGATCATCTCCACAATCCGCACAACGACAGACTGATTAGCCACCAAGGGCTCATGCATCACGACATTCAACACCACGTGTACACATGCGCACACACCAAAACACACACACACACACACACACAGTCACTGACAGAGATACAGAATAGGTCTGCACACACACACAGTAACAAACTTGCAAATGCATGTACTCAGGCATGCAGGGACACACACACACACACACACACACACACACACAGACACACAAACACATTTGCTTTGTTTTATTTTTGTGGTTTCGAATAAACAGGATAAAAAATATATATGCTTGGAAGAGAAGCCAGCATGAAATCAGAGGTCTTGCTCCTGGCTTCAATTTTGGTCAACTGTACCAAACAGCTTGACAGAGTTATCAACTTGGCCAAATGTACTCCAGATCTCAGCATCTAGGGAAGACTACAAGCATGGCCCCATAGCCTCCCGGACCCAAACACCAGAGGAGGCACTGGTTTAGTTTCAACTGCCACCTGAATTGAACCATACGCTGGTTCACTTCAGTTTTCATGGGAGCAAACAGATATGGAGAGAATTGTTACATTAAAAAGTCAGCAGGACAATAGTCAAGCAGGTTTAATAGTCTTCTGGATCGAATCCTAATATGTAGGCAAAACTTCAATAAATAAATAAATAAACATCCGTTAAATGAACTTCTGAATGATAAACATCCGTTTGTAAAAAGTATGAACTCACACCAACCGAGGACCATACACATGCGCAAATTCACAGACAGTCACATATGCAGACACACAAATGCAAACATATACATGAACACACGCATCTGCACACAAACATCCTCTCACACTGAAACTCAGCCGAGCGTGACTGACACAGTGAGTACGTGCTCTTCAGTATGTGTCTTGTAACGTCCTACAGAGAGGGAGCTTTAATATATGTTGGTGAACGCTCTCTGCAGAGAGGAGAATAATCTCTCCCCCACGTGGGCCGCCCCGCGCTGGGCTTATAGACACTCTCTCGTGCCCTCGCAGCTACGGCTCCTTCCATCAGCATCAACCCCCAGCGCGCTCAGCCACAGACGCGCACGCCACACCTCTCCCGGCCTAGCCACGGAGACAGGCTGCATCGCTTAGGTTAATGACAGAGAAATTGAAACTGAAAGCAACCGACATCGCCTACCGAGGGAGGCAATTGCCTCTCACGAAGCAGCATACACTCTTGTCTGCTTTATCATGAAAAACGCAAAAAGTATGATAATTAAGTCTGAATAAAATATATCGCAGAAGCCTAATTGTAAAGTCTGCACCCTCATATCCAGCTCTTCCTCGGTTAGCTCCCACTCCCAGCCCTCCATATGAAAACCCGCAGTAATACTTTACTGGATCTCATTCAAAGGCTATTTCTCTTAGGTGTAGACCAATCGGAGCTGCAAAAAAACGCATGGAAGATTATCTGTGCTCAAAACTGCCTTTGTGTCTACCTTAATTGTCTGCCGACTTGTTCAAAGTTTGCTGGATCGCTCAGCGCTGCTGCACTATTCGGGGGAAATCAATAGAGGGGCGTTCACCAAAAAAAGGTGAAATTACATTCCTGTAATATCCCAATGGTCATTGAGGTGGAGGCAGAAGTCATCCCTTAGACTGTATATCCTGCACAGAGGAAACGGCACAAAGAATCCACACTTGAGGACACAAAGCCGGGAACGCGGCGCTGATTGAATTAATATTTTTTGCAAATGAAACAGGATTACGAGTGGAAAGAGCCCTGCGTCAGCACTGGGTTTTTAATCCCACATCTCTGAGTCCTGCCAGCAGCCTGGCCTCCCTTCACACTGTGCAGCACAAGCCGCTTCAGAGTCTTTTTATGCTTTTCCATTTGTTTATTTGTTTGTTTGTTTGCTTGGTTCAATCTGTTTAACTTTGTTTTGGATCAGGAAATAGGAAAACCTGCAACAATAACAAGGAGCTGGTAAATGAGTAGAGCTGTCTCATTCTGCAGTGCACCAAGACTGGTTAATATGCCACAGCAGCTGACCGAAGGACAGTGCGTGAAAGCAGGTGCAGTTCTCCCAAGGTCAACTGCAAGAGTGTAGACACTTGTGACCCGCATTTTGTACATGTGTGAATGCACCTTCAGCAACTGTTGAATTATTTTGCTGCCAAAGATTACTGCTGTTTACCCAGTGTCTGCAGCAGTGAGGGGCAGTGCAAACACACACACACATGCGCACATGTAAACACATCTCCACACTCCTGTTTTTATACTAGCCAAACACAAACACACAGACACACACATGCAAACACATAAGCACACTCCTGTTTTATACTACCCGAACACACAAACACACACACCGCAGGCTGCAGAGAGTTGGGGGTATAAACAGCGCAGACCATTACTGTGAACAGCACCTTAGCGGATGCTGCCGCCGCCGCTGTAATGAGAGGCGTTCGCTGGCATCCAAAACAGAGCAGCGGCGTGAGCTTGCGACCCCCAGGCTAACACTAGCGAGACTGTTCTCCTTCCAAGGCTTGTAGGATGAGTTCAGCATCTTAGTCTGCCTCAGTCCAAATGATTCCAAAAAACCTTGCATATTTGTTAGCTTTGCTTTTGTGCTGTTTATTTCTGTGCTTTCTGCTCTCACAGCAGTCGTCCCCCAAGGCCCCCTTTATGGGTTATTATAGTGGAACCCAGACAGAACCTGAGGTTGATGCTTGTATTCAGAACTTTCTGAGCCACAATTATTCTGGTCTGTAATCCCCAGGCTGTTATGGGGGCCGGATAAGATTTTAACAATGTTTCTGTACTACTAGCAGTGTGGTGAATGTCATGGAAATATCTGAAACCATTTCTGAAACCATTACATGTGCTGGCAGATTTCTAGCTATTTGCGCATCTCCCTCACAGTAGTATTGGAGTAGCGGGGCACAGAGCTAAACTAACACCTCCAAGAGGGTGGAAACAGAGAATGGAGATAAGGGCCAAATAAGAAATGCATTCTGTTTCTGCCTCCAGTGACAAAGACAAACTCCCTGACAATGCAGAGAGTGCATATTCACTAAACACAGAGCTGCACTCATTTGAGAAACAGGCAGGTATATAAACATGATTCAAAGCGCCTGCACTTACTCCCCCCTTATGGGATGCACGTGTAGGTACAGCACACAAGAGTGTGTTTACGCGCCCAAGCCTCCGGGTTACTTCAGGCTCAGGCAAGTAGTCGCTTAAGATGAGATTTCCACATCGCCAGCGCCTCGTCGGCAACGATGGGCCCGCCTCTGTTGGTTAGAGCGCAGGGCTGAGATGTTGTGATGACAGCTGTAGCTACAAATGCAAGAACCCGCTCTTACCTGGAACGGTATCATTCTGTGATTCTTCAGTGCCCCCTTTTGGTGGAACCTAGCGAAGCAGCCCACGCAGTAGTCCTCTCCACATTCCGCGCACATCTTCCCAGGGAATGGAAAATAAATAAATAAATAAATCATAATGATTCAAATAAGGTATCTTTACAGGGAGCAGAACTTCAAGGAAAATATATGTTGGTATCTCATTTCGAACTTTAAACTTTAGAACAAACTTGAGAGCGATAAATATAAAATAAATATAATACCACAGTGTGCATATTTGTGATAAAAATGTAGCCAATCTTGGGGGAGCTCATTATTTCTTCAGAACGAGTAAATTACCATGGCAGCCAACGTGAGCTGACAGAAGAGGAAAGTGGACAGACAGAGAGAGACAGATGTGCATGTGCATGACAGCACGTGTGCAAGGACAAGAGGACTGACGAAAGAAGGAAGTCGAAACCCAGCCCAGCACCCAGCCTGCACTCTCCAATACCCCACAAATTTCCTCAGCAGAATCTCCACTATCTCCAACCCTCCTCCTGTCCCCTTGGATGACCTCCCAGAACTCCATACACAGTCAAACCAGGCCGGCTGCTTGTGGATGCGTACTGTCCTCTGTCCCTGTCCACCCCTGTCTCTCTCCTTCCTCCATCCTGCTGTTGCCTCCCAGCAGCACACTGGCAGCCTGGGAGGAGAGCTCCATGCAGGCTGGGTCTGCAGCTGCGCCCATTACCGACTCTTAATGGCCCCATAAAAAATAGCATCATTTCATGGCGTCGGCCCGGGAATAAATAATAGAGCTAAAGTGGGATTTAACCGGTCTGGCTGCTGCTTGGCTTTCGCTCGGTGCATTTAATGGAGAGGTGGGTGACAGGATCTCTGTTTGCTCATCTAGTCTCCGCCAGCCGTGACCATCGAGAAGCGCCGCACCGCTTGTGCGCGAACCCGGTGGCGGTGGTGGTTGGCGGTGGCAGCGGCGTCCACTCAGACACGGTCCAGACGGGGCTTAAACTGACTGTGACCGCAAAACAGAGAAGGGTCCAGTTTTGTCCCCAACCCCCCATCCCCCCCCCGCGTGCGCGCATCGCTCGCGCTCCACTCCACTGGCCTGTGTGCAGAATGCACTGCTGCTGCGCGTTAGGCAGCAGGCAGCACCACGGGACATTAAGCCTGACATTAAGCATACATTACAGCTTGCAGAGTTCCTCTCTAAACAGCGCGTCTTTCCTGCTCATGTCAGATCTCTGAATAGGAACAAAGGCACGGACCGTGCCGATATCAAATGCAATGCAGTGAAGAGTAAGGGAAGAGCGCAGGCTACAACGTGGCATAGTAATTGGAGCGTTCCTGTGAAAAACAGTGAAACTCTCTAACGTGATACACTTCCATTCTTTTTTCATATGCCAGAGCTCAGAGGCGTTTGAGCAATGAAGGGGAAAAAACAAAACAAACGCTTTTTTTTTTTGGGTACGTGCCAGATGAGGCTTCTAGACCCAATGATCTACAACCATTGAATCCCCTTCTGTGGGAGGAGTTGCGTATGGGGGCAGAGTCAATGATGGCACACGACTGCACTGAAAATGGAGATGGATGGTCAGAAGGGAATTACTGAAATTGTAGTGGAACTCATACAGGAGCAAGCTGTGATGGAGCTGACGATGAGAGTTAACTGTAGTAGGTGGAGTGTGTGGTGAGAATGCTGTTTCGCTGTGAGGGTGGAGAGTTTGGTGTGAGGTGAATTAAGTTGTGAGGATGGAGTAGGTGGTGAGAATTAAGTCAGCTGTGATGGAGTCAGCGGTGAGACTGCGGGAGGAGCAGCAGAACTCCAGTAGCTGGAAGCGGTAGCACTTCCCTGGCAGAGGGAGATTAACGTCTGCCACGCGGCCTTTCTCACTGATTTATACACTGTGTTCTCGCTGGGCCGGTGGCGGAGGCTGAAAACAAGCAGTGGAGGCTGCTCGACATGGTGTCACCCACCAGCCTGGCCGCCCGGGCCTCGCACTGGCCGCAGGGCTTCCCCTTCAGCCTGGGCTTCCTGCTGGCCGGCTGCTCCACCGGCGGAGGGCGTGGCGCTTTCCCCATTGGCCTGCACGCCTCTGTTCACAGAACACACACGCAGAGTAGTGGTCAAAACCTGCACACACAGCTACAGAGCACGAGGCTTCAAATTCAAGGTGGAATGCTGCGATCACAACCAAAGGCAAACCACTTGACATGAATTTCCCCAGCTCTATGAAAGAGGTATAGTGCGGCATGATCTACCTGCATTTTTCATAAACCTGGATTGGACACATTGCACGTACCTTCTGGCTCGGCTTTGAGGACTCTCATCTTCACTTTCCCTGCTGATAGCTGTGCAAAATCAATCATTGCAAAAATGTATTACAAAATTTATTACCGATATTCTGCCATGAAATGAATGCATTCAACTGTGCTAACTTAAAACAGAAATATAATCCTCCACTTGACTGCTGTGTATCATGGGACTCTGTTTGTTTTGTCTTTGTTGTTGTGACCTGGATAATTCCGGGGCTGGTTGGCACTGATTTTGCTGCCAGTGTGTGGGACTGCTGCAGAGTGAACGGACCTCTCTCTTTACCGGGGTCTATCTAAAGTGCCCACTGTTTCAGTTAAATGGCAGAGGAGGTATCATTAAGGAGCGCGGCTCTGAAGAGACTCGCCTTTTGAAAGCTGTTCTCCTTGCTCTTGTTTGCTCCGTGGGAGGCAGCCTTCACTGACTTCCAGCGAAATCCACCAGACTTCCTGAAAGAGGAAAGAGCATACACAATACTGTGAACTCTCCCCATACTGGCAAAGAATGTTGCATTAGTGGCCGAGTAAAGAAGGAGTTCAAAATTACACGTCCAAGCCCTTGGCCGTATTCATTTTGTGTGAGGTAATGTCTGGCAGCTTAACTTATTGAAGCACATGTTTTCTCATCTGCACCACGGAAGGCAACAGACCCCGATGTTTAATCACTGAGGAGATGGGAAGTCTTGCGAACAGTGAGGGTGAAGCGTAGCGTCAGGTAATCAGAGAGTAAACAGTTTTCTCTGTGCTGAGACAGCCACGGCGGCAGTGCTTGACATTGTGTCCTTGTGGGCGAGGCGGGGACGGTGATCCGAGTCAACTTGATTACATCATCAGAGAGATTGTCTCACAAGGTAATGTGTCATGTGACCTCTGTCAGTGATGACTTCATGCCTGTGTGTGTACATGTTCGTGTGTGTGTGTGCGGGCACTCACAGACACACACAGAAAGAAGCACATACACATAAACATACAAACAAACACGAATGAATACATAAAAACACATACATACGTAATAAAGTACATGCCTGGTTAAATCAAATACCGTTTGACGTCCCATTCACAAAGAAAAAAAATGGACAAAAAAACAAACTTCAGAACCATATACACCCAATGAGGCCCCATCCACTTTTTGGAACATATGCAAAATTTGTAAAATATATTTTAACCAATCACACCAACTCAGTGAGGAATTGTAAAAGATGTCACACATAAACCATGAGACACAAGAAAAGTGGTTGAATTGAAAGAGGAGGCATATGTCTCTCAATCACATCACCTGAGTTCTGAGAATACCAGAATGGTAACATGCAAAAAAGATGAAAGGATTGCTGATTCTTCTTGAGTATATCTTAATTCTGGCTTTACATCGCATCACTGATTTTGTTATTATGTAAATGCACGGTGCATTTGTGTGTCATCTTGCCTGAGGACAAACACATAAATGACCATAACATGTTATCTGATGAGCAACAGGAGGGTATTCTGGGTTCAGCAAAGGAGGCAAGGAATGAAGAAATCTACATAGGGAGGAATGGAGAGCAGTAAGGAGCTTAGTTTAGGACTGAGCAAGGAAGTACAAATTGGGCAGAGGCAATCCTTTTGACATTAGACAAGGGGAGTGAGCAACTTAAGAAAACCAAAACGGTATGCCACAAACCAGATTACGAACAAACCACTATAAATCTCTTTCTATGCAACGCACAGTGCAGTGGGTCTCCATACTTATCACAGTGTAGTACAGCATATTGCGCTGAGGTTAATGCATGCCCATATTATACACAACTCAGTGTGTCCCACTACCTGATGTTACACAGCACACCTCCATATCGGGCTCAGCATGGCGTCTCTGTATCCTGTACTTAGTGCAGGTGGAGTGAGGGCCTCACAGCACGAAGCACATTTGTAACAGTTTGCAACGCTTGCTCATCGGCACTCCTTTAACAAGCGGACAAACACGGGGAAGGCGAGATAAATAAGGACCCGCACGCCACTCGGGCAGACTCTTTCCCACGGCCGCTGCAGACAGATGAGTGCGCGGGGCTCCAACGCACTCTCACAGCGCCAAAACCTGCCCACTGATTTATGGGACGGGGCACAGCCGGTGAACGGAGGCGCGGCCTCTCCACATCCCCTGTATAAGCGGGAATATGATTGGAGTGCGGAGCGGCTGCTGCACTTTCAATTTCCCGGCATCAGATGGCTAGTCCCCCCCCCCCACAGGCCTGCCACCGCTTATTGTTGCGGTATTTCATCGCTTCGGCATTTATTTATTTGTTCGCTATCCAAGGCCGCCGTTCAATATTCTTTCTGTGTGAGGCGTGAGCTTTTAATTAGTGGTGTGTTTCCCGGGAAGTGGTCTCCTAGAATGACTCCAGATACATCTTCATCCCATTATCCGGCGTGAACTTGCGCGTGGTGATGTATGAATTTCCCAGCAACAAAGCATATGTGTTATGTTGAGACACAAACTCACCTTGCTGTTTATTTCCCCCCAGATTTCCGATGCGATTTATTATGATTGAGTGTGTGCGTGCGGGCGTCGGAGAACATGATGTATGCAGTCTGCCTCGCGGCTGCCGACTCCCCTCCGTGTGAGTTATGCCATCGTATATTCTGATTTACGCCTGAAATGGCCTCTCCATAATTTACATAGCTGTGGTCCATGGGTCAAATCTTAATGTTATTAATGGAAAGAAGGTTGTGCCGAAAAACAAATGCATTAATAATTCACGTGATTTGTTTGCTTTGACTGAAAATTAATTTCCTCCCCATTTTTGCTTTTGCTTCAAGCAAACTTCATTTCAATTTTCTTAAGAAGATGCCCATGGAACATGCTGACTTGCGTAGGGAATGGGCATCACCGCTCCTCCTTGTCTGCTGAGATATCTCCGTTTAATCTCAGGACAGGAGAGCTACACACTGAAGGTCATTTCCCATATCATTTATTCAACATCATTACTGGCCTCCTACAGAGAAGCATCTGAACAACCAGAGAAGCTGCATGTCAAAAACACCCCTAAAAGCTCACATACCCGGTGTTACAGCAAGATCAGTTTTAACTGGGGGTGTAAGACTGCATCCATCATTCTCCTCTCATTTTCCATCACTCACACTCACTCCCTCTGTTTCTCCTCCTTCTTCCTGCAATGATGCATTCTCATCCTCTCCTGCTCCCTCACTTCTCTCTCATTCCTCTCACATTCTTAATCCTCACCTGACTCTCACTCACTTTCTATCTTCCTCCTCTACCTCTCCTTCTCGCCACTTCCCTCTCAAAACATCTGTCCTCTCTCACTTACATCCTTTCTCAGTCCCAATCGCCCTCTTCATCCAGTCATGTCCTCTCTTCAGGTCTCATATATGTTGTCCTACCTCTCTCCCTTTCTTTTTGACTGTCATTACCCCTCTCTTCCTTGTTCTCTCCTTCCTCCTCTCCCCTTCTTTGACTCACTCTCTCTCCTCCTTCTCCCGGCTCATGTCCTCGCGCAGCTGCTGCAGACGACTCTCTATGATTTTGCTCTCCTGGTCCAGCTGCACAGCATCCAGCTGCAGCGCTGGTACATGCCTGGTGAGGAAGACCAGACAGGTTACAATACACTTGTAAACAGGGCTCTTCATGCAAGTATCCTGGGGCATTTTACAAAAATATTCAAATCAATATCAGAGTCAGTTAAAGTCTATACTTAAAAGAATAAGCATATCTTCGAACAATGGGCACTGACTCAGCACATTTCACATTCTGGACACACACGGAGACAATGCTAAGTTTTAAAACAAAGCAGCAATATATGTAGGCTTTTTCCAAACCTTGAGTTAATAGCACGCGAATTGAAGTCACTTGAATAACGGACAGACAGACATGCAGACAGACATGCAGACAGATTAATGGATGCACAGACCTGCCTTTCATCTTCGATGAAGTTGCCTTTGATGGAACGACCACAAAATAATTTAAATTCATGTCTTCTCTTAATAGAGTTGGTTTCTCCTCCGTATTTTAAGTATGGCCTTGGAGTCTATCTACTTTTTCTTGTAATAAACCAAAACAAATACATGTTTGTTAAACAAGAATCCGTACAAACCACATAGTTATAACAATAAATAGTGGTATGGTATAGATACACACGACATCATGTGCATTGTTACTCAGAAACACAATTCGTGACACTGCAAAATAATTTGTTGTAAAATCAGCTCATGGCATTGAGCAAGCTAGCAATGTTATCATTAACAAGGAACGAGTCTCTTTATTTGCTATACTGTATATAATTTTTAATTCTTTCCAAACCATGGGTAATTTAGCAAACAGTTACCATTACATGGCATAATAAGCCAGCGTCAAAGTTACTTTGTAACTTTGTAGTTAGATACGTTCACAACATAGACGTGAATGTTGTCATTCAGGTCGCTTAGACACTTAGCAAACGTTGTTAGCAAAACGTTTCAGTGTGACAAGCAAGTTTGAAACGAAATGAGATAAACAGTAAAGTTCGTAAACTAGCGACAGAACTGAGCATCACACTTTAACAGTATGATGCGAACAATATATTCAACAATTACACTGTTATTTACCTCAGAGCTGAATGAATTATTTTCTTAAACTGTAGAATAAATTCGTTGGTTTTCTGTTTCCTGCGTTAATTTTTCAACAGCAAGCAGTAGAACCAAGCAACGCTTGTGTACGAGCGTCTCTATGGAAACATGAAATCTCGCGAGAGTACATTGACGCCCTGTCATACGACAGTATCGGTGTCGATAGGTGGATACATGAGGTGTCTCCGCCTACGGTCAATTTGTACCTTGGCTTGAGGCAGCTGTGAGGCCAAGCCACAGGTACTGTATCTATGCAGTATTGGACGGTTACCAATTCGGGAGAATGTTCACGTCAAGTTGGAAGCAAACAGAACCACTGGAAGGTAGCTAAGTAGAATTCTATGGGAAGTCTATGGTCTTGTATGCTTACACATTATAATTTATAGCTGTCAGTGCTGCAGAGAAATGAATTTTAGAAATATAATTAGTTTTAAAGACCGAAAGACCCCTATTGCTACTTCAATCATGGACAGCTGGAATTCTTTAATGAAAATCATTACTTTATTTAAATCAAAATTTGGATAGATGATGTTTTGATTACAGTCGTAAAAAATCTCATTAAGTGGTGCTGTGAGTCAGTATGTCAAAATTAGTAATCAAAGGAACAGAGCAAGAGTTCAGTTTCATATTGATTAATTCGAATATTTAAAATAATAAGCACTGTAAAACTGATGCAGTAATCTGTACACATTTTTTTTAAATTATGGGCCCATTGTACTAAGTTTCTTTTTTACAAGGCCAGCTTCATTGTGTATGTCAATCAGATAAAAGCCACTTCAGCAGTAAGTGTTCTCTGATGTTGTCTTCAGCAGAGCCTTGATCCCCAGGAGAATCTTCTCCCTGCCCCTTTTCTTCCTCCTCACCACCTGACAGCACTGGAAAGAGAGCAGCCGTAGCCCAGGCTTGTGACTTCAGTAACAGCAGTGCCAGGCCTCATTTGTATTCAAAGGGTAAAAAATGGAACTTTCAGATCTGCTATTGCAAAGGCATAATTCTGTATCTTTCTCTTGCAACCCCCATCCCCTTTTTTGGTTTGAAAGGAGTGGTAGGGGTCCATTACCTCTGTCTTTCTTTGGTGATGGCAGGTGTGCCGGGACCCCCTCCTAGGTTTGGGTTCAACCCCCAGCAGGGTGCGGGAGGCAGGGATACTGACCCCCGCCAGTGGAACACAAGGGTTCACAACCCTCCACTGGAGCCCGTCTTTCTTACCTGCTACTTAATCTCCTCCAGTCGCTCCACAAAAATGCAATCCCATCTCACAACTTTGGCTCCCGCCTGCATGGGGCCAGCCAGGTACGTAACTGCATGCTGATGAGAGGGATGGCAAAGAGGGAGAGAGAGAGAAAGAGAGAGATAGAGGGAGGAGGGGGAGAGGAGAGGAGAGCGTGTGTACGAGAGAGAGAGAGAGAGAGAGCGAGAGAATGACAGGGAGGGGAAGAGGGAAGGGGAAGCAGAGAATGACAGGGGAATGAGAGGGGAGGCAGATGGGGGTGGGGAGAGGTGTAGAGACAGGCAAAATCAGCGAGCCCTCGTAAACACGCAGCCATGACAGGAGTGTCTGCTCACCAAATCAGCCGACTGCAGCTACTGTACTCCCATAATAATGAGCGAGGGAGACATAAGGTTGCGTGCTCCGCAGGCCACTGCTGAACAACTGACACATAAGGAAGGGACATTCATTTGTATCTGCGTCATTTAATCAGTTAAATCCGAGTTGTCCAATCAGCTGTTAATGCAGTCTGGCACAGATGTTTATGATGTTATCTGCATACTAAACCAGCGATTTCCAGCGTCAGTGCCCCCCCACACACACACATCTGTAGAGTTAAGCTTAATTTTGATGGCTTTCATTTTATTTTTTTTTTTTTGTGTGATGCATCATGTCATGTACAGCTGCACTGCTTTACTGTCACATAATGTGCATATTTTATTCATTGCATTTGCCTATATTTGGATTTCTATGTCTTTGTACAGTGAATCAATCTAATAATAATGATACTACTACTAGTAATAATAAAAATAATAATACTAATAACAGTAGTGATAATAATAATAATAAGAAGAAGAAGAGTGCAGTATGTGGATATCATGTGTGTATCTGATCACACACTTTTGCTGCTCCCCCAGGAATGCTCATTAATTCATTTCCAGGCGGCACCCAAGTAATTAATCTGATCACAGTCAAATGTGAAAGCACTAATGGGACTATCACACCAGCATGTTCAATGCTTACATTACAAATGGTTGAATGGTTGATTGTTATTAATAATATATAAATCATTTCTATAGTAGCTTTTGAAGATGATGATCTGAAAATGAGCCCAGTATGGCTGTGTTTATTTCTGAGCTGCGGATGAATCTTGTCATAGATGCGGCACGTTTTCCTGAACTACGCTTGGGTTGATTTCTGTAAGAGCGTCTCCGTGCCTCGCACATCCGGAATGAGCCTTCAGCTGTCCGTCTCAGTGCTGATGATTTGATGCCTGCATGGCGCTTCGCGCTGCCCCGTTGGGTCTGGGGCCAAGTCGTGCATGTGGCTCAGGCCCAAACTGTTCGCACCACAATCTGCGCTTGCCCCATAGCTGCAGGGTCGCGGGGGTCAGGCTGTCAGATCTGTCATTGGCAGCACCTCTGAGACTGGGGAAATCTAACGGGACGAATGGCAACAGGCACCGTCTGGTGTTCTCCCGATCCGTGATGGAGCGGGCGAACCCGTGACCTTTTCACAGGGAAACAAGACTGCTTTTGTGACAGCTGGCTTTTCAAAAACCTCAGAGAAGTGGTAAGAGTAGAGTGAGAGAGAGAGAGAGAGAGAGAGAGAGAGAGAGAGAGAGAGAGGGAAATAAAATTAAGCATGAACAAAAAAAAACATAATATATATGGACCTGGGAGAAATCCGACAAGCGTGAAAACCCCTCTGAGTGTTTCCTGACAGCTGACCGACCAAAATGACGAGGGATTCGACCGTACAAAACAAGACGAAGGGGAGGGAGGGGGAAGCGCTGGGGCAAAAGCCACTGATATCGTCATCAGTAGTGGAATTGACGGGGGAGAGAAATATCTTAACTTAATTAGGCTGGCTCTTTTCCCTCCTCACCACCCCAGCAGCTGAGAGATCTCGCTCCAGGACAGGAGGGTTCACTTGAGCTCTGCTAGCTCCCGAAAGGCACGGCGCTACGTGTTCAAAAACGTGCACGTTCCACGCGTCTTCCCTGAACAATCAGTGGGGAGGAGACGGGATGAGAGCGAACGAGAGAGGGACGGGATGGAAAGGAGGGGCGGTAGGGTGGGTTGGGGGAGCAGAAGAGAAATCAAAGTGCCGCTGGAGTGCTGATGGAGATGACGTGCTGTCACCCTGAAAAAGGGAGTGCTAAATGTCTGACGCAGTGGCCTGCCAAGCTGTCAGACTTCATTTCTGTCCTGCATTCGCTGATAGTATGCGATTGCAGCCTCATGAACCTTATAGGGGGAGCAGTACGTGGGCTTCCGTTGGTTGGCACACTGTTAATGCAAATGAAGAAAAATATCCCTCCAATTAGTGCTTAAGTAAGTGGCTAAGAAGGCATATTTGGCTGTGCATCTTTTTTTCCCTCTGAAATAAATTGGGATGCAAAAAATATTTTTATTTCCAGTTTGTAAAGTTTAACTGTTTGGACATTTCACATCTGATTGTAGTAGACATTTTGTATGTCTGGGCTTTTGGGTGATGCCACATTTGGCTTGATTCAGGGGGGAGGTGGGTGTAGGTGTTCCGGTGAACCATGGAATCATTCTGGTCTCCATCCTTCTCCACCCTGTTTCTTTTCCTCTTGCCTGCACTGCCATCTAGAGGCCACATGAGGAAGGTTTTCAGAATTTTGCTGGTCTCTGAACACCCCTGAACCAATACTTGTACTATAAATCATGACATTTTATTTTGGCCCCTCTGGTAAAGAGATACTGATCGATTTATTGTTTTCATCTGTCAAAGACCCAATCTGATATGATATTTTATTTTTATTTAGGAATGCTTGTGACTGACTAAGAACATGAAGTGCATCCCAAAACCAGGAGGATACCTGTGATATGACAGCAGCAAAATAAACACAAACCCCACTTCCCAAACAACACAAAACCCAATCCCCAGATACTGGACAGTAAATGGCCTTAAAAGAACACTGTCACAGTGCAAAGCATACCCGCTGTGCGGTCAGCTAACTGAGATACATGCATGCACTCAGCAATAATATACATAAATGAGTCCTGGATATTTTGTGTTGTTGTTTTAATAAATTTCTTCACCATTAGTGGGCAAACCTTTGCACATCTGCTGAACTACAACCCCCAGAGAAGTCTGAGGTGAAGAGAGTGCTGGCTTCGATTTTGTTGTTGTGGTTGATTTAATTGGCCATTTTGGCCCCCAAGATAATTTATCACACCCTGACTGTAAACAATGCAAATCAATGTTAGAGGACTGAGAGGAGGCAGGCACACAGCCCTGCTTTGGGTCTGAGTCCGTACCAGCAGAGAGGCACCTGTGGTTTTAATCATTCTAATATTGTTCCTCTGATTATGAATGGTGACTGCTTTTGTGCACTCCAAACGTTTCGTGAACGTTCTGTCAACACAGCACTTTTCAACCCTCCCTGATTAAACACGAGCTTAAACAATTTTAATTTCATGGAAGAACACACAAAGACCAGGCGATGGCGTGATAACCACCGGCGGGTCGTGCGTTATTAAAGAGCTGGGTTGTCACCTCGAGATCGAGAGAGAGAGAGAGAGAGAGAGAGAGAGAGTGAGTGACAAAGAGAGAGTGAAAGAGAGAGAGAACTGGGTAAAGAAATGGTGGGAGGAAGACAGAAGGCACGTGCCTGCAGACACTCTCATGCGCACACAATCTTAAACACACTTAAGGACTTTTTCTTTTTGGACTTCAAAAGGTTTTGGTGCCTCCTCTTCCCTTCAACTCCATCAGGTCGGGATGCATCACGCGTCCCACGAACAAAATCGATCCTGGAGAAATTGAATAAAACCTTTGTATGCATAACCTTGTTTCATGAGCGCAGTCAATTCCCAGAGAGATCGGAAGAGGCAGGATATTAGAAAGGATATTATATGTGTGGACGTGTCCCAGGGCGGAACTGTCACACACCATTCAGGGTCCTGCTGCCATAAGCCAAATCCACAGAGCTCCAGAATGAGTTAAGACAGAGCTCACAGTAAAATAGAGTTATATGTAGTTTGATTGTACTCCTCAAAGTTATGTGGATTGTTTAACACTTGCAAGACTATGTTTTAGTGACAAGAAATAATTTAAACGTTGTAAATATTTAATTGTTTGTGTTTCTTGCAGTTTAATTCCAGGGTTTATTGTGCAATTTTAACAGGGTTAGTTTTTGCAGGGATGGAACTGATTTCTGGGAACTGGGATCAGAACATTGGTTTATGTGCTAAGAAATTGGAACTGAAATTGGTTCAGAGAAACTGCTGGTAAATTGATGGAGATGGTATAAAATTATGCATGAGCCGGGAATGTTCTCGGGCCAGAGGAAGTGGACCCAGCTCATGCTTCACAATGTGGCCCTTATGACAGGAGGAAGACAGGAAGTGGACTCGCCACACACTTCCTAACATGGGTTTATGACAGGAGGAAGAGTGGAAGTGTTCAGCCAAGGAGGCCCTTCACGCCTGCTGCTCTCTGCACCCAGAAAGGAGAAATGCTCTCATCACGCTGTCCAAATTCCAAATCAAATTCCTGCGATCTCACAAAACAGCTCCAAATTATTTACTCGCTATCAGACACCACCTGTCCTGAGTTCTGCAGTTCCACCATGTCCACACACCTCTCCCATGTCTCCTGCCCAAGTGAATTCCCTCGACATTTCCACTGCCAAGAGGAACATTTTCAAGGGATGTTGAGACCAGAAATTAATTAAAAGGGGTGTTATAATTATTCATAGGCAGAGAATTAATTGGGGGAGGGTGATAAAAATTGGTAAGGGAGATAGTGGGTGGTGATAAAGTTCTGTTACTGGGTCCTCCACTGCCATTCAGCGACAGGCGGAATCTCACATTTTCAACAAGTCTGCTGGCTCCTAATGAGCTCCAGGCAGCTGACCTGTCTGTTTTGCCTCTATTACTAGCCTCAGTGCTGATCGGCACCTAATGACCGGCCCTGGTGCTGACCAGCGTCTAATGACCACCCTTGGTGCTGACAGACCTCTAATGACCAGCGTCAGGGTTGACTGGCATCTAATCATCCCCCACAGTGCTGACCGTTCCCCGCATCTGTTGTGCTAGCGTGTGTGCTCTCAGCGCTCTTCGCTGGACCGCCGATCAGCAGGTTTGCCACGCTATGGATTTCCTTTGTCGCACACTCGTTGACCGGACCTGTCGATGTGGCTGCTTCACTGCTTTCACTCAGAGAGAGGGAGGATGGGAGTGAGGGAGGATGGGGAAAGAGGGGGATGACAGAAAGGTGGAGCGGGAGCAGGAAATGCAGCAAGACAGAAGGAGTGAGGTAACAAAGAGAAAGAGGAAGAGGGGACACCGTGGCTCTTCAATCCTCAGATTGTTTGTTACGTTAAGCAAAGACATGAGGCTGTTTTCATCATAATGGTGATTAATGTTTGTTGAATTAGTCCAGAGCAGATGCTTAGTCCAGAGCAGCTCATACAGCCCCCGTGAAAAGAAACACAAATGGATCAGAATTATGATTCTGATCTTGTTAACACTGGGTGTATGGAAAGAAGGATGAATTCTTAACCAAATTCTGAGATTTGTGCTAAAAATTCACCCGACGCCCTTTTGACCTGTTCCCCCATCATACTGATGAGGTGGGAGGCGGCGTTTGATTGGACCTCCTTTTTTTGGGAGGCAACGCGTAATTACTGCTCTGTCCCCTATTTTCCCTTCAGAGTGGATCAGCGCTCTGTATAAATCAAGCTCTAATGAGGCCCGTGTCCTCGTTCCAGGCCTGCTGTCCAGATGTGTTTGTGTGTTTTCCATCGCCACCGAGGCCATGGAGCAGAATTCTGTGTGGCAATGCTGACAGCACCCACTAATCTCTGTTAGGACACACTAAGGGCCTGGTATATATTACCAGCGCACATGATTTGTGTGTGTGTGTGTGTGTGTGTATGTGTGAATGCTACTATCAGTCCTAGTACATTTCCTTCTGCTGCTATACATGCTCTTGAAGTTACAGTGTCAAATGAATTTATAGGCTAACAAATCATTCCAATTAAGCAGTTTATATCTACAATTTAGAATTTTAAGGGCATATTTCTTTTTTTGCCCTGCAGCATATTGAGTTATGCAAACGACACAAGAGTCTGTTAAACAAGATTCATGTGGGTGTACTAAAACATGGATGAATCTAAACCCGCCAGTGTGATGGATGTACTCCATCTTTTTTGTAGGATTCGTGAAGCTCCCCCCGTAATCAAGCCGTTGGTAAAATTTACGTTGTGGTGACGCCGTTGTTTTGGTGAGCATGTGTCATAAATCCTGATTTACAGCACACTGCAGACAGGTAACAGCCATTATTCCTCCAGTCATGGACGACCTCCATCATGGTTGGGGACTGTTGTGAGGTTGAGGCTTCTTATGTGGTTGGTGACACTCCAGTTTGAACCAATGATAATGCTTTGCTGTGGAGGGAAAAGTCATTTGATTGGTTAATGTGGGTCAGTGCATGGTAGCGCCACCCAATGTGTGGTCGATGGAGTGAAGTGTCCCCTCCTTCTTTGAGTGCTACAGCTGGTCCACCTTCTGATGGACTCTGCACAAATGACACATGATCACTTGGGAAACGAGCATAAAACTAATTCATCTGGGTAGAATGAATAATGAAAGGATATTGGTGTAGAGGGGCTCTCCTCTGTTAGCTCACGGAGCACTTGTCTAACCTCTCTCCCCAAAGATGCCACTTCCCTGTGAGCGTAGTTTTGTTTGCCTTGCTGGTCCACCGTGCCTAACGAGCCAGAGAGAGGGTTGAATAAATCACGGCCAACATCTAATCGATTCCATTAGGTAATTAATAGTTCTGGGAAAATTAAAACCGGAAACTCGGCAGACCTAGAGGGGTTTGTAGACAGCCAATCAAAAGGCAAAGAAAAAAAGCCTGCGAGAAGCACCCAAAACACAACCAGATATTAAGGTAATGGGACCAGGACTCTGGAACCGTGGGACCACTGCCGAAACACAGTTTCACACACACCTCTGCCCCCCAGGTTGTAATTCCCTAAGCCAGATTAATAGCACAATGTACAGTATTTTCTGGTGCATAAACACTGCAGTGATTTATGTCTGTTTGTTTTTCGCTCCTGTCCAAAATTGGCTGCAGCATATAAATGTCTGTGCCCTGACTCAATGAATCATCTCAAGTTTTTGTCTTGATGGAGGTACTGGGGAAATTTTGTGCTGAAAGAATGCTCTGTTTGACAGTTCAACCCTCTGCGGATCCTGCCGCAGAGGCTAACGGGTGCTTTTTGCATTGTGAATTTGAATTTGTGTGTGCTTGTTCATCTACAGTTTGGCCTTGCATTTTCTCTGCATCACAGCAAGTGCTGAAATTGATTTCCCTAACAGGAAGCCACTTCACTAAAGTGAATCAACTCCTTTTTCCCTATCCTTGTTGTTCTCAATGACAGGAGGTCACTTTTATTCTCAGAAGAGGAAAGTGGAACTTGATATCTCTCACCCCCCTCTCTCTGCTCCCATTGTATTTCAAATGTAAATTTATAGCCTTTATTGGCAAACCTGACTTGGCAAAACTGACCTTTTCGAACATTCTGCTTTCCACTATGCTGCACAATTTATTCCTCATCTACTTTCTCTGCCTTACCAAGGCTAATGTGCATCCATTTTGTTCCCGTCTGTCCTTCCATCACCTTGGTAGGTGCACCTCCAACTCTTTGCAGGATTATTGAGAGAGCCAGGTGTGGATTTGCTGAGCTTTCTGGTGCCTCTCCATGGGTAGGACCCTGTACCAAGTGCCTGGAAGCACAACAAAGGGTATGTGCAAATTATACACAAATGCTGTCAGAGCACACTGTTACTCTCACACAAACGCAACCACCAGCAGCTAAACTGATTAACTGCCTACCCCTATCAAAGTGTGTTCACACAAACATACCAATAGGACAAAGTTACTCACACTCACTGTACTCTCCCTCAATGTGAGCACACGCATTTGCGCACACGTGCACACAGTTTGACAGGACATCGCTGTTCTGTTATCAGGGTACAGTCTCATTGAGTCGCATTGACTTTCATGATGTGGTAATTACCGCACATTACTTATCATCCACATAAATCTGTGCATGAAGACTGAAAACTTCATTAGACACGGCGGCTGTTGTAGGGCTTACAGCATTACTTAGCCTTAGCATCGGTGTCTTCTGAAAGTTGAAACACAAAAACATTTGGAATTACTTTTAGAATGTCAATTGCTCGAGGGAAAATAAGATTTGCATTTCACTTTGTCTATGAATGTGCAACCAGCTGCACAGAAATATACAGAGAAATTGACGGTGAGGAAATAGACCCAAGATGAATTGATTTTACAGTTAATAAAGCCAAAAGAGACAAGCTGAGGAGCACTCCGTCTCTCCTGGCCAATCACGTCAGGAAATGTGCTCTGTTTCTTTAAAAAGAAAATTTTGATAACTTCAAACTTACCGGCACACAGGAGAAATTAAGTGTTTACTGGTAATCAAAATTTAATTAAAAAGGCATTAACAGTAGGAAGATATTTGGTTTTTTTTTTTTTTTTCGTTTGAAGTTGTAGCTAGCGATGGAGGTATTAAGATCTCTGCCCTTTCCTAGGACTTTAAAAGAATCTTTCTTTGGACTCTTTTGAAGATGTGACTCACTCTCCTCTATGCCAGTTCCAAATAAGAAGGGGGATCTGTATTCCAAACATGAGCCTCTGAGCTCCCCAAATTTGGAGAAGGGTACTCCCGCTGTGCTGCCTCTCACCCCCTCCCCCCTGTTCTCCACCCCATGGGGCACGATGTGGGTTTTTCATTTCAGGTGGCATCATCCGAATCGGAGGCACAGAGCCATCCCCTCCTGGCCAAGGCTTGTGGAACCATGTTCATCTGCAGGCTGGAAATCTGAGGCGGACAGCATTCACCAGGAACAGGTAACCGATGCCTGGGCCCAATCAACATGCGTTTTTTTTTTACTTGGCACTGAAGAAGTGGGAGAAGTACTCTTGTGAAATCACTGGTCATTAAACCTTTCCCCTGACTCCCCTTCGGCACAAAAACAGGATGGATGCGCGCCAGTGAAAGGCAGAGAGGCTGGAGTAGATGTTGGGATACTTTCATTTCATGACTGTGCTGGTGCCTTCACCTTTTCTGTTGTTTCATCTTTGACGAAGCATGTCCTGAATATTTGAATATTACATCAGAATGCAGATATTTAATACAGATTATTAATAAAGAGTGAATTACAGCCTAGTGTTACTGTCAGTTACCACATTATGTGGGTATTAGAATAAAACTATGCAGAGAGTAATGTAAGGCAGTGTGTGAGAGAAAAGAGAGAGAGAGAGAGAGAGAGAGTCCTCATAGAGCATCTTACAGGACACTTCCAGTGTATGCATAGTTAATTCAGCTCCTCACTTCCCATCATCTGATATGGAGTGCATTTAAATCTAACAATTTGCACATCCCCAAAATTATCAGAGATTAAATTGCTTAACAATAAAAATAATAATATCTTATCTCCAACTGCTGAGAGGGAGGAACAGTTATGCATTAAAATAGTGTCTTTGACACTTTTGTGACACAGCGTGAATACCATTAACATATCTGTGGGCGGAGGATAATTTGAATCCCTGTTATTACGACTAGGCGACATTAATTTGGTAATTTTATTCACTGAAATTAAACTGTCACTAGAATATAATGGGTGAGATGACATAAAAACCTAAAAAAAATGTGGCCCTGTTGCTAGCCCAGGTTTAAAGATGGTTATACTCGTACACGGCCAGTTTATTATGGGAACATAGGGGGATGTCCATTCCCTGTCCAGAAGACCCTTTCATTCTGTTGCGGTCTACAGTCTCAGCCTGACCAGCCATTGCAGTTGCTTTACAGCTCTTTTCCCAGATTTTTACAATCTACCTATATAAGACCTGTAAATTCTGAAATATAACTCATATCTTTCAGATTTTGGCTCGCAGCAGAAGTCCATATGTGCCACAGATACACACACACACATAAATATGGAGTTAAACACATATGAACACAGACAAGGTTACACAAGCACAAGGAGGTGCAGAGAAATAGATTTATGGGAAATATCCTTGGCTTTTCCCAGCAGTCTTGCTGTGAGCCCTCTACAAACCTTCTGGGAAACATAGGTACAATCAAGACTGGCTCAAAAACAACATTGTTCATGAATCTCCAAACCTATCACCCAAAAGCTTTGCTGAGACTGGCCTCTGGCTATGGGTTCAGCTACCCGCTTTATCTCTTTATTTCTTTCCCAGCCAATTGCATTTCTGAATAATGAATTCACTTGTACAGCAAAGTTTTCACAGTCAACAACAGGACACTCATTTGAATATCAATTGCACTGACAGTGTTGATTTCACGAGGAAGGGAAATTACAGTCCCTCTTCTGTGTGCTGCACATGTGCAAATACCCTGGCAAAGATGAGAGTCCAAAGACCAAATCCAGCAAATTATCCAAGTTGAATGAGAATAGCATTTTCAGATGTGTGGTAGGGGATCCGCTGGTGATGAACCATTGGCATTAACATGCATATTCACTCATTCAGAGCTCTCCAGTGCTAAAAGTGCTGGACGAATGTGCCTGCAAAGATCCATACACATGCGCATACAGCTCTGTAAACTGAGGAACATTGTTTATTGTTAATGCATGCACTCTCCCAGACACACACACAGAGGGCAGGCCACCATAAATTAGCGAGAAGCTACATTTCCCTTGGCATGGCAATTTTATTTTATAATGTTGCTTCTTATTTTATGTGACTTGTCTGAAGGGGACACACATTTAGAACCTAGGATTTTAGGTTCGTCCAGTTTGTAAAATGCTAAATACATATGGTCTATATGCATCAAGGTGAATATACACATGTAGAAAATATTGTTGTAGATATTTACATACAAAAACCCCAACCTTTGTCCTGCACAAGTGCTTATTTAAGTCATGAATGACCACAAAACCTCAAATCACATGTATGTTGTTATGGAGCCACACATTTAAAATGGACATTTCACGACCGCAAAACATAATGACAGACAGAAACAACAATATCTGGCATTGTGCATTTTATTCCTCTTTTCTTGATCCATTCTCACCAGGAAGTCTGTATTATTAAAGGGAGAATTTATCCAAGAATCTTGATTTTGTCAAATTGTTTGCTGATCTTGCTGTTGCTGAGTCTTGATGCTCTGCCCTTTTACAGTAATTGGAAAAAGAAACAAAACATTTCAGTAAGATTGTCCTACAAACAAACTATTATACAGACATAGAGGGATCTGTGCAATGAAAGACAACTTGATTTAATCAGAAGTGATTTTACTTCCTTTTGCTGGATTTAATAAATATTTTAAAAGGTTAAACATAATGACAACTTGTTCTTGGAAATATATATATGATTCATTGATTTTCTTTCCACAAGGCTAATTTCATTTGGTCCAACACCAGCGTTGTACTGCTTGTGTGTTTGTGCACAAAAACAAACAACACAGCTCTGCTGTAAATAGCAGAAGTAGCAGAGAGATTACTTATTTAACCATATAGCTCAATTTGAAATGCTAATACACCCATGGGCTCTGGGGCATATTACAGTACTCCTTGTTTCTGGCAATTTACTCTTTGTATTTGAAATAGAGGAGCATGCAGCAGCAATATTATACACTATGAATAAAATTAATTGGGAATTTTGACTAGAATAATTGGGATAGCTGATTTGACTTTCAAATCAAAACCAAGCCAGCATACTGCATCCACATTATATGCTGGGTCTCAGTCTGTGTACTTCAGATTTCCTCATAAAGCTGTATACAAGAGCGAGGCCATTTATGTTAATGGAAACAATAACGAAAACAATCACGACCATCATTACAAATGGAATATTTTCATATCACAAAAATACAAAAGGGTCTGTGTCTGTATACATTTTCTCCATCTGTGTATAAAGAACATTTTGCACACAATAACCATAGAAATGTATTCATTCTGTGAATAAACCAATGCAAATGACTTTAAAATCTCCATTGATTAAAAAAAAACACGCTCCGCTCACACAGATGGATAAAATCATCCTGGCCCAGTGTGAGTCTCACACACTGAGAGCCCCACCCTCTGAAGGGATCCGGACATTCAAACTCTGGTAATTGATTGGCTGACAGGTGCATTTGGGGAATGAAAGGTCTATCAGAGTATCTGCATGTGAAATACTTCAATCAGCCACCAGACAGTGTGTGTTTGTGTCCTGTAGGTTACAGGTTCATAATTTGGGTAAACAGTTAGTGAACACAACACAAATTATGTGTGTGTGTTGCTACTCATTAAGAATGGTTTCTTTTTCAAAAGTTAAATCAACAACGTGAGTAGGAAATGGGTGTTAAGATTTACAATTTGGTAAATTTGAGGACTCGAAAACACAAAAGGTCTGATCAAGTTTGTTTTCCTTGGTGAGCAAAACCACAGCATGTTTGGGTCAGTGCTTAGTGTGATCCCAAAATATAACTAAATAAATATAGCCTTTTTCATTGAGTGAAAAATATCTAGAGCTGCTGAAACTCCACACAAGATACAGGACCAGAACATATCCAGGAGGCCTTACTCTGCCTTTAGACCATTGCTTCATGTTGTGGTGTGTACTGATTTTAAGACTTGCAGGGACCTTTCAGAGGCTGAAAGAGGATTGAACACCTTTACTGGACTCGTGCAGTGGCAAAATGAACATTGGATAGTGACACATACAGGCGCGGGTCATACCTTGCATTAAAACAAAGACACCGTGCGTCATTGGTTAGACAGGCGTAAGTTCACAGGCCATGTGTTTACACCTGGGGTTATAACCACCTCAGTGTCTCTGTTGTCCATGTGATTGGATTTCACTTTGCTGAGCTCTATGCAAATGATTCCACACATCCAGTCGTCACCCTCTAGCAGTGGTGGCTGGTGCACCGGAGATTATGCTCCCGCTATGGCTTCCCAACTGTACGGGGGACAGTCTTTGCCTCAGTAAAAATAAGGTGTTCTGAGGAGATGGCGGTAACGATGAGTGCTAATTTAGCTTGGATGTCGTGGGTCCCATACATACAGCATCTTTTGGGATCCTGAACATTTGAATGATGTAGGTTTACAGATGAATCATTCAACAGGTGGAGCTACAATGAGCTGTCAATCACCGACTTAACTGAGCCAAGATTGTGCTCTCCACAGGAAAACACAACAACTGGTTAAAATTAGTGTGTCATGGAAATGTGTTCTCAGTGGTTCTGATCATTTCCACTTGTTGACACACGGCCACAATGTGTCCTTATCCACCTCCAGAGGTTGCTCTGTTGAAGTGATTGTGATCAGATAGAATCTTCTAGAATGGTAGAATACTAGAATCTTCAGTACAACTACATCTGCTTGACAACATTGGATCTCACCAATGTGGTGACATCCATCCAGAGATGCATTTGAATGCGTGGAAATGAGGACAGAAAGACCAGAAAACTTTATCATTCACTTGCTGCCACTTTAACAGTCTTTATTGCTTCTTTATACTATACCCTGGCCACCATTTAAAACACTGTATTCTTGACTCTCAGTATCTCAAACTTACAGGGAGATGAGAAGGCTTAACTGAGATCTACAGGTAGGCAAAACACCTTTCCTGGATGCTTACAATGAATCATACATTTATAATAGAGATGTACAAAATCCTAACAGAGAGAACTCCATGGAAGCCAGAGACTCAGATCAGTTATCTCACTTCTGCCATCTCAATAGAAAATGAGGGGTTGATTGTAGGTCATCATACGAATGCAGTTAAACTGTTCCTATCATGAGTGGAAACAATATTTTTTAGATCTTAAGATATTTCGACAAGTAGAAACAGGCAAGGTTGAAATTCAGTGTTTTTTATCCTCCTGTTCCAAACTTTAAAAATAAATTGGTTTGGGTTCAGTGCCATGGCAACCATCTTTTCATCTGTCAAAATCATGGGAAGCAACAGGTGTTTTTCAGAGCAACAGCACGAACACTAATTATCATCAACAAATCGCACATTTATTACGATAATTGGTTTTCCCCTCCACTCCGCACCCCATGACCTCAGCTAAAAACTTCAGGATTTTAATTGAGTCTTCTGCCAGTAGCAGGGGGGTGGGGGGTGGGGGTGGGGTGCGAGGGGTGGGTGAGCTGGCCCCGACTCAGCCCACTGTCCCTGCTGTAATTTAAGCCCTCTGTTTCTGAGGAGAGATTAGAGCCCTCGTCTAGGACCATCAATAATCCCATCCCCCCGAACCGGGTATCAGGCTCAGTCTGTCAGCGCGAGCAGAACCGCAGCGCTGATGGTCTTATCCACAGCAGCGGCAAATGAGCCCATCCATTCATCCTGCCTGGCACTCGGCCCAAAAACCTCTGGATTGCCTCCGCAGCTCGTCGCTCCAAAAGAAGGGGAAAAAAAGAAAGAAAAAAAGAAAAACTTTCAGTGAAGTCTGAAAGTCGGTCTTATTAAAGTTCTATAAAAGTCTTCCGAAATCGCTTTCTTCCCGACTCGCCCAGCAGAGTTGCTGTCTTGCCTTAAAGGTAGTGCTGTTTTTCAAACTCGACAGTTGCTTGTCATGCACTTCCAGTTTTTTTTTTGGTTTTCTTTTTTTTTTTTTTGCTTTTTTTTTTTGGGGGGGGGGGGTAGTGGATTAAAAGGGTCCTTGTAGTCCAAATATACTCCCAGGGATTTTTTTTTCCTGTTATACATAATCACAGTCATGCAGGTTTTTCACAATGAGAGGCCTGCGCCAACAGATCTCCTCTTGCATTCATACTCATACACACAAAAGCTATTCTGCCAACAGATACAACTTTGCTTCCAACACTACGCTCTTTCACCATTACCTGTGAAGTCTCCTGGCCCTTATGGCGCAGGGGGGTTGGGGCGAAAACAAAGGCTGGGACGCAGTTCACCTCCTGCCAGTTCACCTCGGGTGCTGTGGTCCCCCGCCTGTCTGAGAATGAGTGCCGCTCAATGCGTTATTAAACATGAAGGCTTAGAGCCATTTATGTAGGCGCCAAATTGATGTGCACTGTCTTGCCGGTGTGACTCAGTCACGGCACAGTGGAGGCAGGGAATGTGACAGTGGCTTGCATCAACCTCGCAGGGCCAGTCTGCTGAGCAGTGCTGAAGTCCTGCGCTTTAATGTGTTACCTTTCATCAGAGGGGTGATCAGTGAACCTGGGAAAGCCAGCTTCAGTGCCCACATCTCTCATACATCTCTATAGCCCTAACATATGGTATGGATGTGCACCAGTACAACGCGCTGCTGATCATGAATACAGTTCAGAAAGACAGAGAAGATAACTGCAGAGACAGCATTTAAAACAAGAGGAGATAGTATCTTCTAAATTTAGCTTATCTTTATTGTTTATATTACAAATATCAAAAATAATTGTGACAAAAGAACAGATTGTACAGTATACGATGTAAACATACTTTGTATTAAAAGAGGCCTGTGTGGGTGGGTGTGTGTGTGCAGATTTTCTTCATTTGGCTTTGAAAGCTGCAGCAGCTTTTGGTTTCCTGTGTGAATAACAGAGATAAACACATTAGCCAAGACTTTCACATCTGCAGTGTGTCCTCTCCAAAGAGGGACACACAGTAAATACTTTTACCCAGCATCTACATGCCGGATCTCTTCTGTTTGTGACCAGCCGTAAAGAAGCACAAGTTAATACTCCTCCGCAGTTCCCCTTAGAAGCTAAATCATCGCTTTTGTTGTGCGCTCTAATCTCTCCACGCTGTAACACGCTTAAGAATTCTGGGATTCCTGGAATCCTGGTGCGGAACTCAAAACCATGTGAACTCCTGCTCACTCTGAAAGGGGGAGTAACGGGACCTGTTGACGCACCTGCCATGCCCGCGCCCGCCATTCCTCCTCGCTCCGTCCTCATGCGCCTCGTGCGGTGGCCGCGCCCACTCCTCCCGCTCCAGGAGTTCTTTGGGAAACAGACTCCTCAGATCAAAGGCTGCTCGTACCGCTGCTAGTCCAGAGAATATAATGAGTGCTAATGACCAGAGAGCATCACAGAAAAAAACATTTATTCACATTTTTAGCTTGTTTTGGAAGGGGCATATTATTTTTCTCACTCTCCATGGTCACTGGGAGGGAGGAGGGAGCAGGTGTGGCGCAATCCCAGCTATCCCTGAAGTATTGCTGAGGGTTGGTAACGAAGTCCGGTTTGTGGAGGTCCACCAGCGCATCCGGCTCCTCCATATGCAGCAGGCTGAACGTCCCTGCGGTTATAACAAGCGTCAGGACATCCAAGAGATGGAGAGACACATAAATAAAGACCACGGTTAATGAGGGCAAAAGGAGAGGTAGAGAAAAAGAGAGGAACAGGGAGGACAAAAGGCATAGTAATCTATTTCTACAAATTAGAAGAGTAGTACAGAGAAGTACAGAAAAATATTGATGTAAATTCAATTTTAGATTCATTGAAATGTGACATTTAAATCTATCAAAATGTACCGATCTCATTAAAAAATATTGTGTGGAAAATGAATTGCCAGTGTTCTGAACAGACACGCTAATGGGAAATGTTGTTGACTGATTGATATTCATATTTTTCCACTTCAAAACAATTTTCGTAATTACTGAGCAAGGATCAAAACTTCCGCGAGCATGTGCCCAATACCATAAGAGATCTTCCATAATTTTAGATAAACACCTGTTCAGCCCCGCACTCAATTAGCAAATCACCACCCCCTCTGCCCTCAAGCCTGTCTGACTTTCAAACAAGTTGCTATTAGCAACACACCTTCCTGCTACCTCTCCCGCTGGCCTTTCTTTCCAATTTGTGCCCTACTTTATGTCAGCATGTGATGATCAAATGAATAACAGGAAAAAAAAATCTCTTCAAATTTTGCCAGAGATGATTTCAGTGATGAACCCCATGGTCAGATTTAATTCTGGCAATGCGAGGGCCAGCTGCGAATGGGAGCCCTGCAGAACAGCGCATAATTGACCAGAGTGTCCTCAAGGGAAGGCAGGAAACAAGAAACAAGATAAAAAATGAAAAAGTACATACATACAAGGACCAAGTTCCAGGTACCAAAAAATGTGTCTGTTAGACAGTTTGATTCATAAAAAATTTATCTTGAATTCTATATAAATTTCTAAAATATTTTTTTTAACAAATATCATGTAACTTTCTTACGTTAGATAACTCTTGCCATACTGGGTTAGCCAGTCACCAGTTGTCAGTTAGAGTGCTGAAGAGTGTAATTTGGGTCCATGTTGCTAAATTCCAGTGAGTTAAATGATACAATTGCTGTTCTACTTAAACTTGGGTGTAAGTGGACTGTACATTTTAGTGACATGGCACCCAGCTATTTTATAGCATGTGTAGCGCGGGTTTGCTGAAGTAGTTAAAAAATTCAGTTTTCAGTGGCTTAGAGGCAACTATTCAGTGCCACTTTGTAATTATGACATTGAATCACAGATAGGTCTATCCAGTGCTTTTGACATCCATCTTAACAAATAATGAATGTTTTATGGAGGCAACACACATAATAATAAATAGCTTGTACACCTCCTGTGATTGAGTGCACCTGTTTTAAAGGAAGCTTCTCTTCCAGCCTATGCACTCTATGCAGAGTAACTTCCCTTACAACTCTGACAGCAAGCTAAGCTTTACAGCACAATTCATACATCATCTCTGTTTCAGCCATTTATTTTAGATGGAGAATGTTCTCTGTGTGTGTTTGATTCTTAAAAACAGTGGCTGTAGCTGTACAAACCGTAGTGTCTCGCTTTCATGTTCTGACACAAATGATATCACAGGCATCTGTTATTTTACAGATTGAAAGATTGAATGTTTTATTGCTGTACTTTAAGGTTTACAACAAAAAAAACCTCAGTCTTCCATTATTGAAAAAACTACCGAGTCATAAGCTGTTATTCCTCACCAACAGAACTCTGCGCTGCTTTCCACGGCAACAGCTTGCTGTCACTCTTCTTTAGGCTCCACCTCTCCTGGTAGCTCCTCCCCAGAATGCTACTCCTCCAGGGACTGCTAGTGTAGCACACACAGACAGATTAACACAAACACAGGCATACACACACACACACACACACACACACATACATATACACACACACACACACACACAGACAGACAGACAGACAGACAAAGACACACAAGAAGCACATGAACACAGGCATAGCGACACAGACACATATATACACACACACACTTCTCACTCTCCCTCTCACTCCCACCCACAACTACCTCTTACAGACAAAGACACATGGACAAGCACAGAAAAACGGATGCTATGACAGACAAACTGGGACACAGGTGCACAAAGATATATGGACAGATGGAGAGACAGACAACTAGACATAAAAATAGAAAAAAGAATACAGGACACACACACACAAAGAGAAGGACACACAGACAAGAGCACGCACAGACACGGAGACAGATGGACACATAGAAGCACACATAGGCACAAAGACACACACATACAAAGACTGAGAGACACATGGACACACCCGGAAAGAGGGACCCATGGGCACAGCGCAAACACCCTAATTAATCCTAATGGGAAGCAGACGGGCAGCAGACGAGCCAGACTGGGCCCCCCCTCCATCACTCGTTTGACCCCTGACCCCAGCGGCTGACACACAAACACACAGATTGCGCGGCTCTGTTAGCAGGCTGCTCACGGGCCTTCATCAAAGCCGCAGCACTCTCTGGGGACACAGGTGAGACCTTGGAGACTGGGGGGGGCGTGATAACAGTGACAGCCTTTATGAAATCAAAGCACTATGAGCACCGCTGGAGCCCAGAGCAAGAGAAGTATACGAGAATATCAAGCACTTTTTTTCATGCAAACCTTTCTCTTTTATGTCCCGAGTCTGCAGAAGCAGTCTGTTGAAGTTGTGATGGATACCGAAATGTGCCCATACAAATTATGAAATGAATGAAAAAATATTACTTTATAGAAGCAAATGCTGGCTCTCACTGGCATTTTGTACCCAAAGATAAAAGAGTGTCTCTAGATATATCCTTCCCAGCATCCGATGATTTCCATTATTCCTGTTTTATAAAACACAACGTGCAATGCTGGGGTTTTTTTCTGCTGAGAATGCTAAGCAGTGGAGGAGCTGAGCTTGTGCTCCACGTACCCTCTGTGCCATCAGCACAAGAAACACGATTACTGGGCTGGATCTGCTCCAAAACGATAGAATCGAAATCTCTGCCCAAAGTCAAATGTAATACATTAACGGCGGAAGCTGACTTTCCAGAATGTTCAGCAGTGTGTGTTCCCAGTGTGACGTCCATTCAGGACACAGTATCGGGTGAACTGTAGTCTTCATTGTGTTTTTTTTTTTTTTTTGGGGGGTGGGGGGTGGGGGCAGTCCTGTGGTCCGTGACTTTGTTCTCCCTGTCCAAACCGCCCCCACCCAACCCCATAACTCCCTCTAATCCATCCGCAAGGAGCAAGGTAGTTGCCATGGCAATGAAGGTGGACAGATATGCAGGTGTTGAGGAGGTGAGGATTTATTCGGCTGCATCTGAGGTGCAGCTCTCACCCACAGTGCTCTCGTGCAAGTCTCTGGATGTATGCACACAAGCGCTACCGCACTGCAAACATTGGGATCTATCAACTCGGGATTTTCCACTCCATTCACCTCATTATTTTAAAACAGATTAATCACAGTCTTGAAAACTAATAATGATAATGAGAAATTGCAGACTATTTTTTTCCCATGCTGAGAATGAGCTGTAGGTGGAGACCCACTGAACACTGACAAATTTCAGCTTAGGGTAAAAGCAATGTAAAGAAGAGACATTCCACATCCTTTGAATCAATTCAAGTTTAGGGGTACCTCAAACTTGCATCGACTAAGTGTGTGGAACTCTCCTGCGTGCAGAGAAAACACAACAGCACAACGGCTCTGAAATGAATGAGGGAAAAGGAGCCTTCATGTTCACTGAGCCCCTCTGTTTGAGCCAGAGACTGCTTGAGCGCACCGCAGCATGAAATAAGAATTCCAGTGATGGCGTCACTGCAGATCAAGTGTAACAAAGTGAAACGATTGCTCAGAACTTCAGCCAATCATCGTTCGTCTGTGAAATTTCACCCAGAATTCCTTTCCGCAGCCATTATGACCCCCGGTTATCCGGAGTGAAACCTAACACAAGTCAAACCTTTGACATATCAGTGTGAGGTGAGTGCAATTGCCAAGAGCTGTGGCAATGTGGTCTTGCAATAGGAAAGAGGTTTCACCAGAGACTTCAGAGACTGGCAGGTTCAATTTGCCTTTGTATCTTTGACCAGGGTACCTAGTTTATATTGTTATAATTTATTATACAAAATTATACAGTTGCATAATCTGAGAACCTGCTAAATATAAATTGTGTAAGTCACCATGAATGTAAGCAAAGGACTGAAATATTATAATCATTTTAATGTTGCTAAACGTCAAGAATTTGAGACGAGCTGTGCCATTAGCAGGATTAGGAGGTGTAAGAAACTGCCGAATGAAGGCGGATAAAGTGGCTCAGAAAGAAACTCACTGGCTGGGCCGCTCCGCACAGTCCGGGTCAACCTCCGCAGCGTGGAACTCGGGCGGGTCCTCCACAGCCCCATAACCCTGCCACTGGGAGGGCGCCATGGAGGGCGCAGACCATCCGGCCCCATTCCTTCCTCCCGACTCACTGTGCAGGTTCTCCTCTGTGGTGGTGCCATTGGGGAGGGGGTCCCCTTTCCCATCCAGATTCCAGTGCACCTCCTAGTGGTGGCAGAGGGGAAGACACGTCAGCAAAGAGAGGAGGGCAGCATGAAGCGGTGCTCTCAGACAGTCACGCTCAGCGGTGCGGAAGGCCCCCAGGCGAAATCAAAATGAGAGAGAATTTACAAAAACAGCCTAGAGCTATGTTCACAAATCTGAGCAGCAGAGGAGAGAGTGCATGTTTGTGGAGGAAGAAAAAGATGGAAGCATCTTGAAAAAGTATGCAGGTTCTATTTATACCCAAAGACCTTTCTCTCTTTACCTAGTGTGATCTTGCTCACAGGCTACAACTACCTGTTTGTGAAGTGTACCCTGTGCAGGGTGTTATCTGCCCAAAGACATGAGCTATGGTACCACAGATAGACAGCACAATCACCTACCTGTTCAAAGGCACACCTGCCCATCCAGATATACACCTATGTGTACCACACATTGTCCGTTAAGAACTACATCGGTACATTACACGTTTTTACTGAAGGCTTTAATTATACCACTTTTGCAAGTTTAGATGTTTGGCTACCTCACTCCACCCAGCCCAACCTTCCCCCATCTTGAAAAATAATATTAAAATAATGTACTATGTATTCACCTGTCCAAAGATGCCCACAGTGGACCCAGGGAGGCAGCTCAGTGCAACGCTGCAGTCCGCAGAGGCGGACAGGAGGAACAGCTGCCCGCCATGAACGCAGGTCTCCAGGTGATTCACGCAGTCAAGGTGAGGGCGGAAACTGGACAGAAGCTCCGGAGGCTCTTGGCTCACGCCCTCATTGGACTGGAGGCAGTAGTCCTGCAAGGCGGGCACACGGCAACAGTGTGACATCCAATCACAAGGCAATACCCATGACTGACAACCAGATGTCAAGAGCATTACGACCAATCAGATATGTAGTACTACTGACAGCCCGCCGAAGGACACTCTTACAACCAGTCAGAGGCAATGTACACCTGCCACTCAACAACATGCAGGACAGGGTCTGAAATTGCATTCGGCATTTTCAGATTTCCAGAGAAATTTTGAGTCCCAAAGACTCAATGTGTGGTCGCTGTGTGAGACTGTAGCACTTTTTCTTTGAGGAGTGTCACCAGAAAAGCCAGAAAGCAATCCATTACAAAATCACCAAATCCATTACACCAAGCGCAGTGCCTGTCACCAAAATACAAGACCACAAATTATCATGTCTTATTAAAGCAGTGAGAGAAAATGGGCATACAATTCATCCTCATTGGTGCATGTAGTTACATCTTGAGAAAAGTTTTGGCATTGACAAACATCTTCTCCTCTGCAATCAATCATTGCACTCCATTGTCAGGGTTACTTTATCTCTCAAGGACAACAGCTTGCTTCACATGCTGGTGGTGATTTTAAAAAAACAGAAAGGATATTTCTTTAAAAAAAACTCCCCTGTCAAGAGACTGTGATGCATGTTTGATGCGTGGTACACCTGAGAGAGAAACTAAATGGAATATTACGGCCAGAGTCAGCAGCTTTTGACGAGGGCTCCAGCAGAACGCTCCCATTGGGATATCCATCTCTCAGTCCTGCTCATCCCACAGCGTCACCCCATCCTAGCGTCCCTCAGCCACTTCACTCCCATCATCTCACGCTTCCTGCTTCCTGATCAATCAATACACATTACCACTGAAAACATGAGAGTAGACCCTTTCTCATTTTCTCTCCCCCTCTCTATCTCTCTCTCTCTCATTTTGTTTCTCGTTTGGGCACCATGTCACTTCCTTTGGGAGGATTGCTTCTCTCATCTTCTCTCTGACACGTTTGCCACCATATTTTCCTTTGAAGCAGAAAAAAAAAACATGGATCTCTCCATGTTGCAGTCTTCCTGTCTGCTGTAACATGCCTTTCTCTTGCCTCTCACCTGTATATCCCACACCTTCACTCCTCCATCCGTGTCTGCCGTGATGAGGAATTGTCCTCCCTTGTCCACCGTCATTATGATGGATCCACAGTCACTGTGAGCGACAAACTCTGCCATGAGTCGGCTCTGGGTCGAGTTCCAGAACCGCACCAGGCCCGAGCCCCCACAGGACATGAGGTCCGCCCCCTAAAAGAAGCCAAATAGGGACAAGTCAGTACCCGGGGTTCTGAGCAGAGACTTTTCCATCCCTAAAGCATAAGGATGCACAAGGTGAAAAAACAAGCAGGTGCACAACGAAATTATCTTATGGATTTCACACTAATTGTTTTTTACCATATACAGTTTCAGCAAGTGATTTGCAGAATACTCATCTGTATCTCACAGTTGCTGACATTTAACTACTCGTAATACGTGAAAGAAATGCATTGTTGAAGATGTGTGAGTTGATTAAGTATAAACGTCTGTCAATATTTGCTAATGAAATTTAGAACAGCTGTCTCAATTAGTTGCTTAATTTGTTGCTAATCTGTTTAGGTCCTATAACAATTTAATAATTAATAAAACTTGCTTTGGCACAAATTAACACAAAATTTTAAATTCATTTGCTCTTCATTTTTATGCACATCAATGAACAAAATTATTTTGCAAAGAATGCCTTGCAGGTAACTGACAAAGAAATGTCAGCACCAAAACAGTAGTCACTTCACAGATCAATAAAATGCTAATCCCTTGAAAGAGTGAAGTGCAAAGCCCAGCATACAAAAAGGGCTGCCACGCACATACCCCAGAGCCAGAGCTGGCTTAGTTTACCTCCTAAAGCTTAAAAATGATTCAGGAGGTAATATACACTTTGTTCAATAGCTGATGTAAAGTCAGATTTGCAGATTGAATGCACTGAAAAATACTGACTCAGTGATGACAGATTCTAACCTTCGAAAGTGTTTGCTCTCAATAGCACTTTACCTAACTCAGCAAAATTGATCATTGATTGCAAAATGGCGGTTCAAGTCATTCTGCCATTTCCAAGGCAAACCACATTTCTTGAGCACTTGGCCTTAGCCCTACCTGCTGCTGAAACATTCCTCCTGGCCTCTAGGAAAAAAAGTCTGCTCACTGCATGGCTGCATTCTGGGTCTTCCACACCACCGGGGGCAGAGGAGAGCAAAGGCAAGGCAGGAAGGGAACTTCTTGGGGACGTCAGCATAACCTGTGATTTCAGTAATCTGCTATCTACAGGAGATATGCCCACCACAATGGATTTTAGTCAGACCACAAAAAGGGACAGCAGCTTTCTGCATAAGATCTCCTGGTGCCATCCCCTCCATGCTGGACGCACGCTACATGATCTTAAGGATATTAAAGCTGTGCACCTAGCACATTCATAGATACTTTTTCTTGTGATTCATTGTAATTTTATCATTTCCCCTCCCACACTACACAAGAAGCTGTGAAATGGCTGCTAAAAATGGAGGGTCTGTGACAACTCAAGGATTGGAGCAGGAAACCTGCAACTGCGTTGCTGATCATCTCACATTGCGAGAGCATTGGTGCCAACCATCACCGCCAACGAGCTTGAGACATATTTCATCTCAGCTGACTGCAACTCCTAAAATCTGTGCTAAAATCATGTAGCATATGCCCAGCATAAGAGCCATAAAGGTGTACATAGTCCTCAGTATCACATTGCCTTGCTTAAAGACATACTGTAACATAAAAATATACAATAACCATATTTCTGTGTTGGATAAGTGCTTCATATCAGAATGTATTTGCGGGCAGTTTTAGAGGAACATACATTTCTTATCAGAAGACAAATTATGAAGAGGAGATTTTTTTTTTTTTACTCTGCTGATGGCAACACTACAGTGTCATTATGTGTGCTGTCCTGACCTGAGCTGGACCTCAGTCCCCTCTGGCCGTCCGTATGGAGCTTCCGCAGAGCGTTATCTGTGCTGTTGTTCCAAACCGTGATCTGCCCGTCGTAGCCTCCTGTGATGACAGCAAAACAAGAGGGGAACTGCAGCTACAGAGTGATGGAGACTGTAACAGAGTTACAGAGATGACTGCAGAATCACAGAGCAAAACCATGGTGATGACCCAAAAAAAAATATGTAGATGGCCACACCATCATATTGATGACTGCAGAACCCACGAGACTACGAAACTACAGATGAAGATGCTTGCACACACAGTTTGTCTGTTATACAGTTAATTTTCTGTCACTCATTTTTCCACCTCTCCTTGTCTCATTTCTGTAATGAGCAAAGTTATTACATTACTCCCTTGGCTAGCAGCCATTCATATACAAGGTGAAACTTTGTGACAGCTCTTAAAATTGTGAAACTTTCATCATGTGGAACTGATTAATTCTAACTTGGTGTCTTGTGCCATTCAGGTGCTGTGTGTTGCTTAGGGGCACAACAGTCAGTATCCCATGTGGAAATTCAAACCCACGCCCTGAGGTCAAGACTGCAGTCAGACCATTACTGTCCACCACTACCCTAACAAACGCCGCGCCAGTGATCGGCGCCCACATGTGGCATCGCCAGAAGGGTGGGATTCACAGCTGCGGGCTCCTGCCCCACGTAGAAAGAGAGACATCATTAGAAATCAAGGGCATCGTTTAGGACTCCTTTTAAACAAAGCATTAATGGCTGAAAAACACATCTCCCCATGGATGGTCAAACTTTCTTAGACCTTGCCCAGAATTCCCTGTTGTTCAGCCGAGAAACGTGACAGGAGATGGTGGAAGAAATTATAGAGCCCTTGATGCGCTGGCCATATGTGTGTGTGTGTGTGTGTGTGTGTGTGTGTGTGTGTGTGTGTGTGTGTGTGTGTGTGTGTGTGTGTGTGTGTGTGTGTGTGTGTGTGTGTGTGCATGTGCATGCAGCGCAGAGTTTGAATATTGATGAGGAGCTGTGAACAGCACAGTCCCCCAACAGCCAAATGTTTCTCTGCATTCTGAATGAGGACTTCAAGCCTGCAAAGCAAATTCCTCCATCTCCTCCTTGCACTAATAAACATAATTTAATTTGTGCATTAGCATAATCCAGAAAGAAAGAGCGAGAGCACAGTATCATTCTGAATAGCTTGTTAGTTCTGCACATACTGCTGCCCCTCTCTGCATCTCTCTCCTTCTCCTTTCTTTCTCTCCCTATTTTTTCTCTCCAACTTCTGCATCCCTTTTCTATCTGTATTTTTCTCCTTTCTTATTTCAACTCTTCTTCAACCCTTTCATTTTTCGTGTCTCTGCAGGAGGGCCAGAAGCTGTACATGTGCAGAGCGCTTATATATGCATGTCTAAAGTTGTTTTCTTTTTCCATCAAATAAATTGAATTCTTCTGCCAATTCATGCTTTTGATAAACAGAATGTTTGCACATTCAGAATCTGTGCTGGAGACTCCTCTGCTTGTGAGCATGAGTTTGGCCTTCCGAGTGTCTATAAGCTCAATAATACTGAAAACCTGAAGGAGGAGAAAAGAGAGGTTGAGAGCCTGTTGTTCTTGATAAGATGAGCTTAGAGGTTAATTAAGATGTTTAATTGCTTGTGGATTTCTTTTTTTATGACACTTGAGTGAATTTCCCTGAGTCCGCACACCATTGCATGATGGGAATAGCAAATCAAAAGCTCCTTTTTCTCTATCTACAAGACACAGCGCCCGAAAAGCCCATATCCTCACGTGCGAGGATCACGCCAAGCAGGCGTAACGCCATCCTCGTTGATGCTTCGAAAGGAGAGGGACGTGGGAGGAGGTGATAAGCCCCTCCTCTAAAACATTAGGCCTTCAGGGAAGAGGAGTGCACCATGCATGAAAGAAATGCACACATTGGATTCACCAAGGGGAACAGACTGCTCTCGTGCCACACACAGCAAGCATTATTTCAGGTGCAAAAGGCAGACTAAAGAGGGCCTACAGCAATAGCGTGGTCTTAAGGATCAGATGGTTGTAGGTTTGAATGCCTGGTAGGCCACTGCAGTTGTACCATTGGTCAAGGCGCTAGTCAATATTTAAATTCAATTCCTCTTGCAACAACTTCAGCTGTATTAAAATAGACAGCAGAATTCTTATCGGTAGCTTTGAGGGAATGATAAACGCATATACCCTTTAAGACTCCACATGGATGATTCAGACTAGTCACAAGAGATTCCAACAGTCTTGTACTTTAACAGTTTGTTGCATTAAGTCTACCTTTTTTGCAATTACATCCTTTGGGAGCATAGTTATTTAGAAATGGGAAAATGTCATAAGCATACATTTTGGATCATAAAATAAAAGTTGTACATTTATAGATTTTGACGGCCAGGTTTTACAGCCTGGCTTTCTCCATCTGGCCATCTGATCACCCCCCAGGGTAACTGGCTTAATGACTTCCCTCCCTTCCCACATGAAGCTGATGTGTGGTGAACGGTCTGCCACATAATGGCTGCCATGTATCACCCAGGTGGGTGCTACACATCAGCAATGGCGTAAGTGAGTTACCCCCTTCAATTCACATATCAAGAAACCAGCTACATGCCTGTAGACGTTATCTAACATCACTCACAACTGGCAAACATTTATACATTACAATGTTGACATACATTTGGTAGGCTTTACCATTTTTAATAACCAGCCTTTGGCATTATTGGTACTTTCACAGTGAAGATCCTATGATGACAGTGACATGGCTGAATGGCGAAGGCAGTGTACCTGTGACCAGGGTCTGAGGGGGTACAAAGGCAGCACAGAGGATGTCGTCTCGATGTTGGACACCCCCTTTCCACTCAGACGGTTGGACAAAAAACTGAGAGAATGTGTTAAGTCTGAATACCGTGATAATCCTGTAAGGGGAAAGAGAACGCTGCATTACATCATCATAACATAACGATAACGCAGTATCTCACCATTATCATAACTCATCCTTCTTTATGATCCTAATTTATTACGCTGTATAAGTTCTGGTGAGTATTTATAGGGTATGGTCTGAGATGATAGATAACAGCTGCAGAAATGCCTCTGAGATCGCTCTGAGGCTTGTCCTCGAGAGCGCCGGGGTACACAGCACAATGGGAAAATAACTTCCATCTTTTTGTTGGACTATAGTGCAAAGTACAAAGTGGAAGAGTGCCATTCATCCATTTTTCCACTCAAAGACCGCTCTGAGATTCACAAAAGCGTTTTTTTAGTGACAAAGAAAAGAAGTGAGTGCGAAGCTGAGAAGTTCCAGCCTTCAGAGATTCCAGATGTCAGCCCCTATTTGGCCGAGTCCAGGCCCCCTCACCCTGCTACCCTCAGCCTCCGCTCCACTGTCTCTCAAACACCACGGGCTCTGACCCCTGAGAGCTCCTGTGACCCCCCCATGATGTAAAATGTCTGCCCAAAGACCCAATTTAGCTGGGTGATGCTAACGAGCAGTGAAAGACATCGTGCCCCAAGTTTCCATAAACACAGACGGAGGGAGAGGGAAAGGGGGAGGGAGACGGAGAGAGCGGGACAGGACGGGGAGATTTCAGAGTGCCGTCAGGCCACATCTTGCCCTCCCGTTGGTGACAGTGAGAGCGACAGTGACACGGGTTGTCGTACTTCTCCCATCCCAGGACCAACACTGTCCGCTTCAGCACCAGAATCTGGGAGATCTCTGCGGCCCGCCCCCGACCCGCGTTCAGCTTGTGGTGGCAGTGTCCGTTAAAATCCCACACCTCATGGAACACAAAAGGGAATGAATGCTTTCTGAGAGGGCTGAACTCAAGCAGAACAAAAACAAAGAAAACAAACACAGAAAGTAAGTACCTTGAACAGGAGGAAATAAGAGAGGCTGTAGGTGCCACCTCCACTAAGGTAATGTTTTCAAATTGCTGTGGTCTTTCAGGAAGCTGGGTAAACAAACACCACAGCCCCAAACTGTTATGAGAGACGAACCCCCTCCCCACCCCACCACACCTCCCTCCAGCTGATTTCCATGGCAACAGCAGTGGTTGTTGAGTCAGCTCATTGCATATTGTGGGCCTGTGGTGCTGACCTTGACGGACCCATCGGTGCCCCCGGTGAACAGGCGGGTCTGGGAGGCGTCAAGGGCCATGGCGGAGATCTCAGCGTTGCCATGGCACTGGGTGAACTGTTTGACCTTCTGACCTGTGTCCATGAGCCAGCAGGTCACAGTCGAGCCAGTATCACTGCTTATGACCTTTAAGAGAGCAATCACAATTTTTTGAAAACATAAGGTTGAAAATAGTATGTTTGGAGTGGTAGAAACCATTAACAATATTTAAACAATGAATTTCTTAGTACTTGTATAGGGAGAATAAAGGCCATCAGACTCTGCTAATTGGGACCATGACAGTATGAAATATTTGTTAGCTAATGTTGATGTATTCATCTCTGGCTGGCATGGAGAAATGAGAATCAGACGCAAACTCAGAAGCAGTTTTTGGGAGAATTATCCATGTAATTATTATGATTAATTGTTTATAAACTAGTTTCATTTCTCTTCTCATACCAAAGGTTTGAGATAAAAGAACAGACTTTTCTACTTCTATTATGACAATGGCAGCTCTTTTCTGAACACAAAGATAAAAGAAAACATCGTTTACAATTACAGATTGATTAATCTTCTTAGAGCACTAAAATCTCTGTGATTTTAGAGATACCTTGTTAACTTGTTGTTATTTATGTTCAGGAAACAAGAAAAATGTATGTTTTTTCCTGGTTGTGCCCCAGCATACATACTGCATTCCAGGAGCTGCTACAATAGCTGTCATTTCAGACTGCTCTCGTGACAGTTTTGTTTCCCTTGTTTTTGCCCCTTAATTCACTATTAAAATAAGAATCTAAATCATAATCAAAATCTGTCTCCATAGGGTAAACTCCCCATAGAAATTCTACAATGTATATGTAGCTAGAGCTCCACCGTCCACAGACCAGCAGCACTGACAGAGTCTCTCGATAAACACGTGGGAGGAAGAGAAAGAGGCGAGAGAGGAAGGAAGGAAAGTAGCCAAAGAGAGGAGTAAAACCTTAGGGAGAGGGAGAGGAGTGGGCAGAGGCAGAGATGAGGACAAAAAGAGAGAGGAAAGAGACGAGGGAAGAGGCGGGTGACTAAAAGAATAGGAGTGATTAAGAGCAGGGGTGAAGGAGAGGAAGTAAGAGTGGAATGCGAGGCGATGTAAACCGAAGATGAGGATGAGGAGTGGGAGGAGGGAGGGGTCACCTGTTTGAAGAGGGGATTGTAAAGGACACAGGTGACCGCGTGCTCATGGCTGGTCACTCTCCGGCCCACCTCCTGCCAGGCCTCTAACAGGGTGAGCAGGCTGTTGAAGGTGAGGAGTACCCTTCCGCGCTCCTCGTGGAAGAACAGCAATGTCTGGCACTCCTGTATCCTGGGGAAAATCCCTGCCACTCGCTGGATACAGAGCTGGTGCTGCACATCCCATACCCTCAACACCTGGTGAAGAGAGATAACCTCAACACTGACCAATTTCACCTGAGGCAGACAGAGAACCTCAACACTGACCCTCAACACCTGAGGAAGAGAGATAACCTCAACACTGACCAATTTCACCTGAGGCAGACAGAGAACCTCAACACTGACCCTCAACACCTGAGGAAGAGAGATAACCTCAACACTGACCAATTTCACCTGAGGCAGACAGAGAACCTCAACACTGACCCTCAACACCTGAGGAAGAGAGATAACCTCAACACTGACCAATTTCAGCTGAGGCAGACAGAGAACCTCAACACTGACCCTCAACACCTGAGGAAGAGAGATAACCTCAACACTGACCAATTTCACCTGAGACAGACAGAAAACCGCAACACTGATCCTCAACACCTGAGGAAGAGAGAGCACCACAACACGTCACCTTCACCCCTCACCTTGTCTTTGGAAAAGCTGATCAGGTGATTCTTTCCCTGTGCAAAACGCACTGCTACGACACTGGTCATGTGACCTCTTAGGACGCCCACAGGTTTGGAGGTCACATAAGGGTTCCACAGGCACACCTTGCTGTCAATACCTGCTGTGGCTGCAGCCAGAGAGCAGAACATTGGACATGTTAATGGATGGACATGTTATGGAGATACGGGTAAACATGTAATATTGTATTAGAGAAATGGAATAACATCAATTTCAACATTCATTCAAAGGTAATTAACTGGTTAAAACCAGAGCTGTTCTTTTAAAATAATTACCAGGTATTAGATTTTATGATTTATTGTCTGTTGCTAAGCATGTCACCCTCAATGGCACTCTTTAAATTGTAAAATCATTAGTGAAGGATGTCATTGGAACTGTTGAGAGAACTATTTTTGAATCAGGAAGACTGCAAGGTCAATGTGATTAAAAATAATGTTCTCAACATTTTATGTTTTTAAAACCTCTATGTCACATTTTTCACATGGGTGTTCAGGGTTAAATCCTTTCATTAAGAATCCAGTGTTGGACGGTCAAAGGCTACAGTGGTCTTAAAAGGCAATTATACCACTGTAATCTAGTGGATCATTTAAGGAGAACCCCTCTGAGTAAAAATAGAATTGAATGTAACACGAGATGTAAAACTGCACTAGTGTGACAGCGTTTCAGATGGAGGTAACAGTTTGAGTGGGAAGATATGATTAACACTCATGGGCAGATCTCCTGTCAGAGAGTATTGTGGCTGAAAACAGCACTGAGGTGAGCATGACAGATGATCTGAATGCAGTCAACAGCAGAGCCGACATACCAAGAAAAACAGAGGCAAAACCCCTGCTGTTGCTCAGTCTTGCATTTTCCTTCTAATTTATTTCACTTAATAAAGTCAATTAATCTCCTGTTGATCAGCAGAACGGTAGCCCAGGAATTCTCCGTAATTATAATTATTTGTGAAAAAAAAATGTCTGTTATTAAAACCTGTCCTGTTTGTTCTAATAAATAAAGACCTGTGACTGAGGAGGAATGCACAATGCTTATCAGAAGGGAGAGGCTGAAATGAGATGCGAGGGAGATAATTACAATCAGAGACAGAAGTAACAGAAGACAGAAGTGCCCTTAACGCTCTGGGGACTATGGCAGTGTGGGGGCTGGAAGCAAGAGGGAGAGTGAGCCAGAGCAAAGAACTGCAGTGTAGCTAACTGATGAGAGATTGAGTGTGGTATAGCTAACTGATGGGACCTTGAGTGTGGTATAGCTAACTAATGGGAGATTGAGTGTGGTATAGCTATCTGATGAGAGATTGAGTGTGGTATAGCTAACTGATGGGGCTTTGAGTGTGGTATAGCTAACTGATGGGACTTTGAGTGTGGTATAGCTAACTGATGGGACTTTGAGTGTGGTATAGCTAACTGATGCACAGTTGAGTGTGGTATAGCTAACTGATGAGAGATTGAGTGTGGTATAGCTAACTGTTGGGAGCTTGAGTGTGGTATAGCTAACTGATGAGAGATTGAGTGTGGTATAGCTAACTGATGAGAGATTGAGTGTGGTATAGCTAACTGTTGGGAGTTTGAGCATAGGGGATACCTATCAGGTTGAGTCCAGCATGATAGTCCAGGTCTTTGAGGCCTTTCTGGATGTGGATGGTCATGGCTCTCAGGGTGGAGGCCTCCTTCTCCCTCCAGGCCAGAGCCAGGCTGTTCTCACTGCTGGTGGAGCAGGACATGAAGACCTCCAGACTCCCCAGGAACCTCACTGGTGGGAAGAACAGCAAAACCTACTTAAATAATCCAGGACTGTCAGAGGGAGCAAAGGGTGAGGATGATGAGGAAGAGAATGAGAGAAGAGGAGGGGGGAGGAGGAGGAGGAGGAGGCGTGTTGTTGATATTGACCAATTCTCAGTCGTTCGCTCCGGAGTTTGGCTGCCCTACATTTATGAGTCTGGGCTCAGCTGCACTTCAAAAGCAACTATTTTGGAGGAAAAAAATGACTCATTGCATTTTTTGATGTGAGAAAAGTGACAGAGGGGGCGGAGAGAAAAAAAAGTACCAAAAAATGCTTCTTAATGCAAATAGTCATTGCTAATATTCACAATGAGCTTTCAAAGACTCGTTCAACTCTTATTGCCAACACTTTCTGCTCCGACATTAAAGCAATTCTGTCTGTATGGCCCCAGGGTGACCGGTGCTAAAGGGAAGAGGTTTGGACGTACCCCCCTTTCTAATGCGCAACAACGGCAGACAATTTTGCAAGGCTATAAACTTCAAAAGAAAGCACAAAAAACTTTACAGCGAGCAGATAATTTACCCTGAAAATTTAAATTAAGAAATCCTTTTCATGTTTTGTTTCTCTTTCTGTTTTTGATTTACTTGTTTTGTTGTTGTTGTTTTTAATTAGTTTTCTTCCCTTTGTCTTTGCCCTCCTAAATACCCCATCTTTCGCATCCCTGCAGACCAACGCAACCCCAAACTCTCACACACACACACACACTCACTCAAGCACACACACACACAAAATGACAGACAGACACAGTGCCTGATATTGATACATGAAAGTAACTGACAGATGAACAAATGCTCACTGAGCAGACACGCACACAGCCGTTAATGATGTAATTAAGATACCGCAAGGTGATCCGCTATATACTGAGCACCTACTGCTCTGAGTCACCATGGTTACGGTGCAAGTCACCCAAGTTCAACACTCCCCTGACAAAATAACAGAACTTCAGCACTCAGCAACTATGAAAATAATCCCATGCAGTATTTGCTGTGTGATTTGTGTGGATTGTGAATGGAGGCGTGAAGTTAAGGACAAAGAACCATTGCAGCCAGACAGAGTGTTCCCCAAGGCGTTGGTGTATCCAGTGATACCGAGCACAATGGGCTTAGATGGGCTCATCTTTGGCCGGTAGTTCGTGAACGCTGGAGCGATGACATTGGATTCAGGCATGGGTCCAAAAACATGAAAGCAAAGGTGACACTTGCACAGAGAGATCCGAAACGGAGGAAGTCACTTTAAGAGGGGAGCCAAACATTCTTGACCTTTATAAACATGACTGTGGGCGTTATGCTGATAGCGGACAGACATCAGATACTACGGTAACACAGTTTATTTATGCCCTGGGAGATATCGTGAATATGGCAGAAGTAATGGATGCAACCTAGTTTGTTCCGCTGGTTATCTGAATGTTCATTTCATCAAGGAGGCAGCCTCCGGAGTGGAAAAGTGGACTCTCTGATGGAGAGATAGAGGGTTCAGTGACAAAGGAAAGATAGCAGCGACAGCGTGAGCGGCCGATGGAAATGTGCATCACCCAGGGCCTCAGGTCAGACTGCGGAGCAACAAACATGGGTTTACACTGAGTGCAATGGAGTGTATTTGGGTGTGTGATTTCCTCTGTCTCTTACACTCACACGAACACATGGGCTCGCACAGACGCACGCACCCTCACGCCCAAACCACACCCACATACACACATAAACAGCCTTAAATGCATGCATACCAATAAATGTGCATGTCTGTACAACATGCATAAATATAGTAAAGCATTCCAAAGCAGAGGGCCACACACACATAATCATAAGTCTATATGTGCAATCGCACATGCACAAAAGGCATTGCGAGCTCTCACACACACGGAGGGATCGCGTCCAGCAAACTTTGATAAAGAGCAAAACGGTCTCGTAGAATCTTGACCCTACAGTCTAGGGCCACCATTATCTTCTTATACTCGTGAACTTGGATGTGAAGGAACATCCATCATGAAACAGTTTCAGTCTGTAATCTCCCTCTTTCAGCTCATTGGCCATGATGAGAACAACAAAATGGAGATGAGGCTTTCTTCTAGTGTAATGAATAAGCACTTAAAAACTTACTTGATTTGCATATCAAGTGATACCCTGTGTTAATGAGGGAGCTGCAACAGATGTGGTCTTAATGAATGAATAAGAAAGGCATGAAACTTCAGCATGTTTGATTTCTGAGGGAGAGCAGAGACACTATGAAAAGCACTGATAGGCAACATGTCACGCAGAGCACACTCTATTAATTACCAATGACTGGATAACTGTGTGACAAATATATATGGCCACCTCCTAATCTGGTTTGACACAGGAAGGAAAGCTGGTTATACAGGAAGTGCGTGGACGTGGGCTGGGAGGGCTCACCTCTACGGACCCAAACCTGCCCGTGAGCCTGGTGTTGGACAGTATAGCAGCACTTGTGGCGGCCCTGGGCAAGCTCCGCCCACTTGACAATGATGACGGCGTCTTGCTCCACTCCTGTGCTGGGCCTTTCAAACAGAGACATCTGGGCTGTTCTGAAGCAGACGCCACTCACCTGCAATCACACAGGTGAACATGGCTCACAAAACTTACATTGGAAAAGGAAAAAAACACTGGCCAGTGTAAGGTTTACCAGTTAACACATACACTCCGGCCCCTGAAGTGTCCCAGGCAAGGGGACTTAACCTCCTCTTCTGCAGTAATACTTCAGGTAAATAATGGCGTCGCAGAGTGGGTATAATTGAGTCGGTGTGTGTCTTAGGTGTTAATTTGTAGCCGCTGTAAGGCGCCTCAGATAAGGGCCTCTGCCAAGAGGAAGAATAATGAAATGTAATAAAAAAAATATATGTCAACGTCACAGGCAGGAGGTCAGAGGGGGATCACGCTGTGCTGGGGGTTGAATGTGTGTGGCCAGAGCGCACACAGGCAGGAGATAAATGTGCACAGCTGAGGCAGGGAAAAAAACCTGGCAAAGCTTACTCTCTGCCTGTGGTTATTATTTCTAAATCTCAGGTCTTTATCTTTAATATGGACAATACTTCACTATCCTATTATTATTCACCGCATACATCTAAATGGGCCTTCAAATTAGTATGGACTTACATAGGAAAAAAAATTCCATGACTATTTGACAACAAATTGTATAATGTGCTGGATTGTATGTACTAAAGGCACAACAGACCCTGCAGGTGATCCCAGGGTTCATCTACACACACACACACACACACACACACACACACACACAGACAGACAGACACACACACACACACACACACACACACAGACAGACAGACACACACACACACACACACACACACACACACAGACCTGCCCCCCAACATCTCCAAAGCTGAGCACAGCTTCATTTGCATTCTGAGGACTGAACCAGTAGTCCAGGCTGATAGGAGCATGCTGCAGGCCCTGGAGTTTGTACTGGCAGCTGAACTCCTGCTTGGACAACAAGTCGTAGAAGCAGATCTCCTTACTGGTGAAGCTCACAGCGATCTGCAGAGGACGAAATCACACGAGACAGAAGGAGCAGAGTAAAAAGCTGAACAATAGACTGAGAGACAAAGAGAAGCGCAAATCGAGTCAGAAAAAGAAAGAGGGGGGAAAGGGAAAGAGAGAGAGAGAGAGAGAGAGAGAGAGACAGAGGGAGGGGATGCAAATAGAGCAAATAGAGTCAGTGAGAAAGAGCCAGCAAACCAAATCCAAGCAATAAACCAAGACAGGCAGAGAGAAGCTGACAATGAGACAGAGAGAGATTTGTCAAAGACAGACAGCAGAGAGGGAAAGAGAGCGAGGAGCAGGGGCTGAAGCCACACTCGTTTGTCTGCCCCCTTTCCCCATTATACCCGAGGGAATCAGGCCTTTGTTTAGTGAGGAAGAATAATGGGAACATCCCTCCTTTTGACATACAAACAAGCCTTTTATTATTCAAACATAAAATATACATTATTCAAACATGCAATATACATACTGCATTTCTATATTTATGATATCAGCTGCAGTGCATAGCATGTGCACTGTTTGGAATGTATCTCATTAGAAACATTCACGCATGCGCGCACACACACACAATCAAAACAAAACCTCCCCAGTGTATTATCTGATTATATTTAGAGTTATTATTTCTATTAAACATAACAGCAGAAAGACATAATTGCTAATGTTGATCATTCACCTTGTGTACATTTGGCAGGACCACCATGCCCGTCACCCAGAGGTCCTTGGACTTGACAGAGTCATTGGCAATCCGATGGGTCTTCAGGAGGTCGAGGTCTTCCGTCCACACTCCCAGCATTCCCTCCTTGCTGATACTCAGGTACCTGTCGGAGCTCCTCAGGTGTGCCACCTGCTTGATGGCCTCCCTGTGCCCGGAGGGTAGCGTGCTGAGTGGCCTCCAGCGGGTAACCGTGGCCGTCCTGGCGTGCTCGTCCTTCTCCGACAGCTCCAGCAGCAGGAAGGTGGTCATCTTCTCCCAGTCCACGCGCCCCTCCCGCATCACGTCCACGTTGTCGAAGAGCTGGCCATACTCCTCCTCCGACCCCCGACCCACCAAGGCCCACGCCCGCTCCACAAACTCCTCCCTGCCCATGGCCACGGAGTTGCCCGCCTCGGACTGAGGGGCACACACGCAGGGAAAAGTGTTCCTTCACTCAGCTTTAATCCAGAACCTCCCCATTACATCTTTAAACTGACACCGCCTCTGACGGGAGCTCATTTCCTATTGCATTGCCTATTTTAGTACATACCCAAACCCACAACGCCCATACGCACACTGGCAGACTGGTCTTGAGTAATTGCGAGCATAATGCCTTTGGACCCAAGCGCTGTGGGTCTGAATCTGGAGTGGCATATAGTATTGGAAATATTGGAGCACTTAAAATTGCTTGTGGAACATGCCAGCTGTATAGATAAGCTAAAAATGTGTGAAATGGTGTCCTAAGTAAATGAATTAGGTACAGCTGCTCTCAAATACAGAACAATTCCTCTGGTGATAGAACTCTTGTTTAGGTCTGCTAGAGTGAGACTCAGCCAGACGCACGCATGCACACATACACTCATACACTCATTCTTCATTGCATTATAGTGGATGATAAGGCCGATCAGTTTTACCAAGAAGAGGGTTTGCATTTTCATGAAGTCCTTCATGGTCAGCCTGCACTCCAGTAGCTCCACCTCCTTCCTGGTCTCCATGGTTTCCAACCTGGCTGGAACGGGACCCTGTCTGTCACTCATCGGTTTCTAGACAGAACCACATACTCCATGGCTTTGAGTGAGCCTTCAGTTAAGTTAATCAAACAAACCGTGTGCTAATCGAGTCATAAAAAGGAGCGGGTCACTTCAGCAGGTGTGTTATATAAATGAGGTCGTTCCCCAATTGTTTGCTTTACGCTGCAATAAAACGTAATGGCCTAAATCTAAGAGAGGGTTGGCGTTCAGACACTGCCTGGATGCTTTTGGGAGAACTGCAGCTGAAAAGTCCACGAGTGAAGAAAGCAGAGAGAAGCACAAAAGGAGTCTGAGCAACAATCTATAACACATAGATACAGAACATAATTTCCCTCTGGTGGCAACTACACTGGGGATGAAAGACAGAAACAAGTGCTCCATTATTATAGCATGTGCTCTATTGTACAGGACATGCCTGTCCGGTCCCCCAGACGCCCATTTTCTGTGTTGCTGGTAAGGTGGAAACTCGGTGGTGCTGGTAACATGGAAAAAACCATGAGGTCAGCACACCTTAAACGGTACTGAACACATATCCAACTCACAAGATCTGAGATTCTAGCAGCACCTTTACAATAATATCTACCCGATTCAGTGGCTAAATTGCAACAAACAATTGTCAATACGTTTACATTCATTCATTTGGCAGACGCTTTTATCCAAAGAGACGTACAAGGATATAAAAAAAACTCAAGTCGGAACTCTCACATGCACACACACATTAATGAAATAATGCAAACGTATGACTGAAGACTAAAGTATGCACTGGTGAATATGCAGCAGTATGCAGTGCACAATGACCACATAAACAAAAGACATAAGCCCATATGTGTCCGGTCTATGGGATCAGCCTAAAAAAACTGCCTTGGGTGCTGATGTAGCTGAGACCCATCAGACAGTTCCACAGTCATTTGCACTGAGACAATTTCATGGCAACTTCAACTCCAACATACTGAACAGCTTATCAACTCTAAAATGTGCCTTCACATTTCTGTATACAGCTTGAAATGCTTACAATATTTTCAGTGCTAATAAACAGTCATAAAGCCAGCTGTCCCTTTAGTTAGTTTCAGGATAGTATGGTCCAGTGCCATTAGGAAAACCATCCATCAAGAGAAAGTAACATTTTGAGAGTTGTTACACAGGCAAACACACCAAATGTAAACAGAAGTTTCAAAAGTTCCTCCTTACCTGTGGACTTTTGAATGTTTGTTCACACCTCCACAAGAATCTTGACAGTTGTGGAGAGATCCATTTATTTTTATGAAAAACAAGTAAAAGTGTGAGAATTTTTTTTTTTTTAGTTTACAGATTTCTACAGCTACCAGAGGTTTAACCAGTAGCTGCACAGCGCACAGAAACTCTGGCTTTCCTTTTCAGGCCACCACCCCCACCCCCACCCCCACCACCACTTGGCTGCCTTGGAAACATCTCCTGGCAACCAAGGCAGTGAGAAGCTTGTGTTTGTGCCTCTTGGCCGCGCCTCCATTCATAGACTGGACACAGGAGTGGTAGTTAGCTTAATGCAAAACAAACCAACAGCCCCCACCCTCACCCAAACTATCCAACTCAAGGGGTGTGTGTGTGTGTGTGAGTGTGTGGAGGGGGCAATGAGTAGTTTTATTATGTACACAAAGGCCTGTGCTATAATCCCACTGCTTTCTCCATATTACACACCATATCTTGTGCAGAGTGATATACAGCAATTCACTCCACAGCAAACTTTGCTGTGAAATACACAATTCTCACATGCCTTTCACAATGCAGGGCGATCTCTGAGATAGTATTGATTTTTGTCCAATTGCTGGCTGATTTCTACTGTATCAGTGTATGAATCCATCTGTAGACCCATGGACCAGTCCAGAACCATGTGTGCTATGAGATGCTCTCACAATGCAACAAAAGTGGCCTTTAGGTCTCACAGTAAAACTTCAGCATGGAAAGCAAGAATTTTACAAGTTCAAAGTAGGCTTGGAGGACTGCAAAACAATATCTTACCAATAAAATGGGTCAAAAATAAAACTCAGCTATTTATACAGGCACAAAACAAGTGCTCTCTAAACATCTTAACTGAAATCACAATCATGGTGTAATTACCAATTTAAAGTACTAGATTGCTTCATGAATTTTAGATAATGTTTTTAGGACTGATGCATTCTAATGTCCTTTTTATAGAAACTTAGCAGTGAGGACACATTTTATAATCAGACAGAGTATCTATACAGCGAGAGCAAATGTGTACCTGGAAAAACAAAGACAAATGTTCACACACTGACTTTTTCTCAGAAATGCAATGTTCTCTTTCTCTCTCTCGCACGCACACACACGCACGCACGCACACACACACACACACTCCACCAGCACAGCAGTAAAGTTCTAAGCCATAAGGTGATAATGAAACCATACAGAAATCATTTAAAATTTTAAACATATGTAAACTATTTATTTGAACATTTGCCACCAAATATCTGTTAAATACATAACTTGCATTTCTTATTCTTCAAGTTAGAATGTCTGAAACAGAATACCAATATTTACACTTCATATAAGGAATGTTACATGACACATTTTAAGGCGCAAAAATCTTTTGGCTTTCTTTTGGATAGAACGATAGTTACAGCAAAGTGAAGCAAGAATCTTTTGTGGTGATCTTGATTGAGAAGCTAAAAGTAAAAGGAATAGAAAAGCTGGGCAATTATGCCATCCAAATTGCCCTGCCTCAAATTGTCCCCCATGAAGCAAGACTTATAAATTATACAGTCAAAAAAAAAAAAATTTACATTTTACATAAAGGTTATCCTACCCCACATTAAAAAAAATAAATCACACCTCTAACAACAGAAGCTCCTAGGCAACAGTTTTGAAGGTCTGCAGTATTAAGTTGGTTTGGTGAATCAGTCTATTGGCGCTGATGAAGACGTTTATTGCCCTGTAAACAAGATTGGAGACAAAGACAAGGAGATGAGCAGGCGACAAGACATTGTGTCCTCCCAGGCCAGTCTGAGCTGATGGAATGTGCAAAAAGACAGAGGAATTTATCTTCCTCACAGAACAAAAACAAATAATATAATAGTGGTTTACACCTGATTTAAAATCCTGGAAAAGAAACTGAGTTAGCAGTAGGAATGCTTGTTTAATTCAAGGTGCATCTCTAATGTACAGGCATACTTCAAATAGAATTTTAAACGGGTGTGCTTGCTCATCATGACTGTGGGGAGCCTCCGTTATACCCAGCTGAAACCAATTGTTTCAGAGGGGCGTGTCCAAAAAAAAAAAGCAGCAGAGCAAGTATGGCAGACAAACACATGAATGACAATAAAATACTGTAGAACAGTAACACTATAAAATAGTTGCAGACCACTTGTGTGTATTGGTTTTCATTCAAACTAATAAAAATGTTATGTTAACATATGTTAAGGGAAAAGTTCCCAGTAAATACTGCAGTAAATTACTTTCAGAAATTTGAATAGAGCCAGCATGATGGCTGAGGTAGTTATACTGGCTTTTACATAATTTTGCAAGAGTAAACACAGGGACCTGCTCCCCAGCGCTCGCTAGAGCTACAAACACTATTTCTGCTTATAGCTTAATAACTGGAAAAAAAACATATTACTACCTACATTAGAAAAGGGCTATATGCCTTCAACATTGCTTTTCACCAGTGATAACTGCCTTTAAGGGGTGATAGCTTTGCAGTCAAGATAATGCTGTTCAACTCTAAGCGTGTAAAGCTGCAGCAATTAGTTTTTTTATTTTTTTTTTTTTTAAGTGCCCTGCATTGTTGTGCTATAATCGCTTCAGGTGATGTCTGCAGCAGTGCATATCTGCAGACACAGCTTCTTTATAGCAGATTTAATGAGCTTCAGAAGCCTACACCCAAATAGTCAAAAATCCCTGACAGAACATGCAGGATGAAAAAAAACAATTCCATTCAAATTCAGAAATCAAAATGATGGCAAACAAATGTCAAGTCCAAGCAAGTAAAACCTACTGAATCTGAATCCTACATTTGAAAAATTGCAGAAAACCAGACAGACATACTTTTCCACACCACAGTATGCGGAATATGATCGTGTGTCCAAGCAGGACTTTTCTAGGTAAGAAGTTTATTTACAGGGCTGTGGATTCTGTACATATGGAGACACTTCCAATCCAGAATCAAAAAAAGAAAACAACCTTTAGAAGTTAAGCTTCCTACTGCATTTCTAAAGAGTAATCACTGTTCCATTGGCATTCAAAGAGCACATGAGAACTCTGAATCAATTTAAGTGAGAGGATAGCTGCTAGTTTGACCTGAATTTCCTATCCACTTTTGACAGTTTTCTGCTCTGAGTGTTTCATTTAAGAAATGTAGGCCTGGAGGTGCATGTGTGTGTGAAGGAGTTTCTTAAAATTAATTCTGTTAATATCTGTGCTTAATGAAAAATTGGCCATCTCTCAAATAAGCTTAATTGGTCGCTCAATTATTATTATTAAGCCCTAAAACAATTAATGTAAAAACAAATGAATCTTTATTAAAAATGAAAACTAATTTGCAATAACACTTTCTGGTATGGAAAAAAAAATAGAAAAGTAAGCTGAAAATACCTTGACTTCACAAATCACTAAGATTTTTTTTTTTTTAATATATATATAAAGAGCTTCTTGAGAATAATAAAGGAACATGAATACCAAATCATGATTCCTAAAATATCTCCATGAAACCTCATTTTTGGGCTGGGCAGGGCTGGGCTGGGCTGGGCAGGGCCAGACGCCAGCACACAGAGCTCCCTGGGATAGGACTGGCAATCACAGACACAGAGACAGCTAGTGATGTGGTGACGAGACATGCATCCTTACTTTCCATCTTTGAAGTATGTTTTGAGGGTGTCGCTGAAGCTTTTGGAGTATTTCACAAATTCTTTCTTTTGGTGTTCAAGCGCCTGTGAAGACAAAGTTTGTTTATTTTACATCGATAAAAGGGAAAAAAAAAAGATATATATATGTTGTGTGAGAAGATTCTGTTCGCACTCATAATTAGACTGAAAACATTTTAGAAATTGCCAATACAAAGGACAGGAAAGAGGATTTGTTGTCTGAAGGGTGTCCACCGGGGAAGGGGAGGCGGAAGGCTGTAATGATGGTGTGAGTGTTCGGGTGGCACTCACCCTACGGTTCTGATATTGATATTTCTTAAACACGTTGTTGACCGTGTCCAGCAGCTCCTTTATAGCGCTGGCGATGTCTCTGTGGATACCAATTAAAACACCAATCACAAACAGGGAGCCAGCCTTTCTTCAATAAACCTGCTCGCGTTCCATTTCTTAATACTTTCATGAAGAAATCTGAAAAATGCTTCTTTTTTGATTCCATTACAAATCTATGAAAAAGTTCCCATTGAATAGTCTCCTAACAGTGCTATCTCTAGCAATAAAAATCAACAGAATAAACTAAATAAACAAAAATAAGATAAAACTTCACAGCTGTATTACATATGGATGGATGTTAGTGAACTACAAAATCAGTAAGTTCTGCAAATACATACTGACATTTAATTGTGTTTCATTAGTCACATCACATTAGTCTGAAGGAAAAGCAGTTGTGTAATGTACCTATATATGCAGACATGTCTTTGTGCAGGCACGTGCTTGCATGCATAGGTATGTATTCCATGTATATATGCATGAGCGTGTGAGACGCACTCACTTGATGGTCTGCAGGAAGCGCACTCTGTCGTTGATCTCGTCTGGGATTTTGCTCAGGATGTGTTTCAGTGCACGGGCCTTCTCGTTCAGGTCCTGGAACTCCTGCTCCGGTCTGTCAATCATGTACTCTGTAGGGGTGCCCAGGGGAGAGACCATGCGAGTCACCATGGAGACAGGTTTAAAAAAAAAAAAAAAAAAAAAAAAAACTCTCTCTCCAAACTGTCAATACAAAGCAGGTGAAAAAATAATTTCCCAAAAGGTTTCTGTTTTTCCAAGTTAGTGGTTATTCACTCCAAACTGGACTGATCTAACTGAGAGGGGCCAAATTTGACCAAATTTTTGGCATATCAAATACAGAATGCATTTGGACAATCGGTTATTTTTTTGCAGCATGTTACCATGGTTAATAAAAATAAGCTTAAAATAAATGTAATAAAAATAAACTAATATTATGAACTTGCACCTGTGCCATCTAATTAATGTCCACTCAGAACAAGACTAATTATACTTCCCAGTTCTGGGAGACTCAATTATCAAAGAATCAAGATGCATAATGGAAGTGAAGTGCAGTAATAGTGAAGTGCAGTAATGGAATGGACTAGAAGGCACAGCCCGGGCTTGGCTAATGGTGACTTGGATGTAAAATAGGCAGAGTCTCATTAGGAGAGTCCAACATCTGGGTGAATCCAGACCTCTCGGTAGAGAGGTGGGGACTCTGTGCCAGACAGAGGACGCTGTTCATGAGCCAGCAGCTGCCTGGGTCCTCTTTTCTCCATTACACAAAAGAGAAACACACGTTGTTAGTGCAACTGCACCTCACATACTGCAGTTAACAGAGAACAAACACAATGCTGGGTATAGCATGTGCTTTTCTGTTGCCCTCCTCTGGATCTACTCACTGCAACAGACACTCTCAAGCTGTTCATAGCAACGAGGTTGTTGGGAGGTGGGTGGTGAGACACACGTCAGAAACTCTTCATAGCCCTTCTTTGGGCATCCACACTCAAAATGCACACTGCACAAGCTGGTATTTATCATCCAGCCCATACTAAAAACTACAACAAGGTGCAAAAAAATATGTAAAAACATATTTGCATAAATAGTCAACATAAAATTTGCTTCAGTTTTAGACAATACTGGTTTACTCTCTCCTTAATTATTCCTGGAACCCACTCATTGTAAGCCACGGGCAGAAATGAAACACTTCCCACAATTCCTCTGCTTGAAGATAGTGCCTGATGGACAGACAGAGGCTACCTTTTACACACGCACATCCTCAATCACTCACACCTTCCTGTCTGTCAGTGGCAGGATTACAGCAGGAGGACAGGGATTAAGGTGCAAGGACAGCTTCGGATTACCCTTAGACTCTGTTAAATTTATACTTCCTGCCCATGTGCTTCCACTAATTCAATTTTGTGCACGCTATATGGCATAAACCTAAAGATTGCACAAGGAAAACAGAAGAAATATATGAAAAACAAAATTATAACGGGGAGAAAAATGCTCTTGCATCGGTCCCCTATTTTGTCATTTGTGATGAAACAGCACCATCTATAAGCAGCAGTGCCCGGAGTGGAGCTCGTGTTCAAACGCAGCGTACGACAGTCACAGAGGGAAGAGAACGGGATGTCATAAAATGAACACTCATTCAAGGAAAAGGTTACTAATAGTACCGCCAGCTCACTCATGCAACAGAAAGATCGTCTTGAAGAGTCACCGATTCAAGAAGCCAGCGTTTTACCAATCCCCATGATGCATATTTTACCCACCTGAATTGTGGTTTTTGAAACCAAATTATCGGCTCAAGGCCATCACACCTGACCACCGCTGATGAAGTGAGATTTTCCTGCAGGGTCTAAGCTGGGTGATGTTAACGGTCACATCCACGTATATGTATATTTTCCTGTCCACATTCTACACGACATCCCTGAACCGCATGGGTGTACCAGAGAAGTTTCGAAAGGAGGACGGCTTCGAAACATTCCCCACTACTACACACAGATGGGTTTTACGGCTAGGGCTATGGAACCGTTAATTAGAGAGCTTTTTTTTAATACGGTGGCTGGCAGGAGGAGGCGTGTCAGACTCTCTGAGAAGTGAAGACTGTCATCTGATTTATATCTGAGGCATGTACTTGAGCACAATTAATAACAACAAGCAGGTGTTCCGATGTGATAAAAGAATATTGCATGTAGACTGCTTAGTGCAGCAGAAACAGGGCGTGCTGGTATCCTCTGTTTCTCTCCGGGACGGGCACTCCCTCCCGCCATCACGCTTACCCTCCACGTCATCTGCTGCCATGCGAAGGAGGGACTCTGTGAAGTTCACCTCCACGTTCTTCTTCTCCAGGATCTTCATTATGATGTCCTGGGTCAGGCCTGGGTTCTCCTTCTCTGCCTAAGTAGGGGGAAAAAAACATCACGTTACTGTCATTTCCCCAAACATCCTCATCCTCAAGAAAGTACAATGTGAGAGAATACAAATGTCCCCACAGCAGTGACATAGACCTGGAAAACAATACTCAAAGACCAGAGAGTGGAAGGCACCACAAGACCAAAACTTTAATGTAGGTATGCCATCCAATAACCCTGATAAGGGTAATGAGAGGCAAAAACAATTAAACACTGATCCCTACCACCATCTCTGCTACATGTACAGGGTTATATTTCAAATCTCAACTAACACAAACACACATAAATAAAATGAAATATGCATGACCAGAATAAAGTTCAAGCCCATTCTGCCCACTCTGGACATGCAAGGTCACACGTTAATGAGCACTACACTGCTATCATCATCATCATCTTCATCATCATCATCATAAGGGTGTGCAACGTGATGCTCAGCTATGGCTCAGAAGCTGCACCCCGCCCCCAGACCCCAGGGACGGCTCCACGTTCCATACCTACCTTAATGAAAGCTGCCCTCAGTGTCTGCGCTGCTGACAGGTTCACTCTCTCCAGCTGCAGGCAAACAAACACACACAGAGAGAAAAAAAAACTCATTACTTTTCCATGTACACAGTACACAGCTATCCAGTGGACACACACACACACATGCACACACTCTGTGACATGGTTGCAGAGTCTACCTAGCATGTGAAATAATAAATAAAGAAATAAATAAATAAATAAACAGCACATCCTCTCTGACGGCTGGGGTTTCTCCTAATTAGCAGGGCTCTTAATTCTCATTAGAATCTGGGACAGAGTGAGGTTGAGTGATAAATGGGCCGTTCCCCAATATGAAGTATGAAGACAGATAGGCCACAGATGGAGGCTTTCAACCATCCAGTGCAGCACCACTCCCACCCTGGACACTAACCCCAATCTCCACTCAGCAAACATGATAGACAGTCAGGCGCATTACATCAACCGTGACCAGGATGACCTTAACAAGTAAGAGGAAGTTGTATATGCATTTACAGCTCGTCATCCTTCAAACTGAAACGCCTGTGTGTGTGTGTGTATGCTTGGGGGGGGCGGTGATGTGCAAGGAAATACTAATACCTGGATTAGCTCATTGTTGTGCGGCAGAAACGTCAGGCTTCCTTGATCAAAGTGGACGGCCGCTTCATTTGCATTATAAAGCCAGCGGCGCTGGGCAGAGCAATTATCACGCACAGCTCCTGCTCTCGCAGTGCACACACTGGGACTTGTCAACTCATTATCATCGCTGTTAGAGTTATTTTCACTAATGCCACGGCTCTCACAGGGACCGCGCACGCCAGTATCCTCCCCTGCCCACACGGCTCACGCTCCAAAGAGCTCCACACATCTCAAATACCCCCTTTCACCCAGCGCGGCACCCCACGCTACACTCCCCTTGGCCTGACAATGAATCAGACGTTTACACCCTACACACCACTGCAGTGGAGATTGAGGAAGCTGAGCATTCCACATGGCTCAAGAGTGATCCCTGCAGGACAGGATGGTGCATGACACCTTACAGCCTGCAGAGTGTATCCAAGTCCTCCGCTCTTTTAAAAGGCGTAACGGGATGCTGAACACTGACTGCTGTGCTGATGAATTTGTGAATAGGATTTTCAGCCTCACACACAATAAAAACAGCATTCATTTGTTGAGCTCCTGTAACTTCCTAATGCAATACCTCAGCAGTAGGAGTTGATGTTAGTGTAATGCAGGTAGAAGAATGTAAGAGACAGCATGAGAGGACAGTCCAAAAACTGCTGAGCATTAGCTTACCAGCATTCTAAAAGAGAAGCATGAAAGTTCTGTCAAACAGCAACACTCCAAAAGATCAAGTTAGTGGAATGGACAAGTTATGTGAAGATTGTTTTAATTAATGTGCTGCAAAAAGGTTGATGCAGTGTTTATATGTCATTTTAAAACTGATTTAAATTTTTTGAAATGAGTTTGCTTTATTGGAAAATTCAGGACTATGATTATGAGGGTTGTTTTTGCTGCAAGGGCTTCACCACGATGTCACAACCTTCAGATGTTGGAAAGTACTTAGCGCAGGGGGCCTGCATTAAGCTTGTCTGAGGGTTATGGCTGCAGTCCTTATCATACCTCGTTGAACACAGGGTACATGACAGCATACAGCGTCATGGAAACCATCGAGGTCGTCTCGGCTTCATTCTTCATCTCTTCCATTGTCATCCTCGTCCGAAGGCCCACTTTCGGTGAGAAGGTGTTACAGAGGCTGGGTACTCTTCATTCACAGTGGATTTGCCCAGAGGTAGAGTTCATCCAATCACCTGAAAGAGAAGGGGACAAAGTAATGGCAAAGATATCCCATTAAAACACAAAATGTCTCTGCAATTAAAGGCATCTGTTCTTTTCATTCTTTAACTAAAACAGCTCCTTTTAATACATAAGCCTTTGAATATTCGTTTACAGTGCCAGCTTTGATTGTTTAGTTAATCATGTCCTGTTTCCCTCAGAGACTGGCCAAGCTAAGACAATGCCCATCCTTCAACACAATGGATTTGCTGAATGCCATTGTGCCACTCCCCTGGGGCACAGGCCAAGATTAAACCTGAACATCAGAGCTGCGGTTAAATTGTTTTCTAATTACCTTATCATTGTTTACTTGAATCCTTTTAAACACATCCACTAGACAAACATTTCAGGAGAAAGTGAGAGCTGAACCTGTAACATCACTTCCTATTACAGATCAGCAGGGTTCTTTAGGACAGGAAATAAGGGTGAAAGTGACATTACAGGCCGATGCAATGACTGGTCAATTAGGGAAGTCTGACCTTGGAATAACATGGGCTATACTCAATATAATCATATCAAGCAGGGCAAGGGTACTGCCCATGGCATGAACCCAGACTCACAGCAATTCTTTGTGATTTGCTTTGTGCCACCTGGCATTTCCTGTTTGAAGCAATACAGTGTGCACCTGAAACACTGAATCAGTCTCATCCGACTGACGTCATCTACAAATACAGCGTCACACCCTTGCAGCCAACTTCATAGCAGGAGTTACATAACTGCCATTGTAAAGCTTGGCCTTGAGCTGTGGATAACTAAAGATTTGTGAGGAATGATTTATCACACCGCAGCTGATGACTCACCCACCTTGCTGAAGGTAAAGTTAAATAACTCCAGAGCCCACAAATTTAAAGAACACACCACAATCTCTGGTTTATGGTATCGGTCTTCTGATACCTCTTACCTGTTCCCAACCTATGGATGGATGCTTTACAGTTAATTAAATAACAAAGGACATCAGCCCAAAGACTAGCGAAGGGGATTGTAATCATTAAAATTATGTTTTAACCTGCCTGCTATGTCAAGGTGTAAAGACCACACTTTGTTTCATTAGGCGTTATTTTAAGCAGCCAAAGCATGCTTTACTGCATTGTTAAATCAAGTGGTTTATTGCTGGCCGTTAAATGTAATTTTATAACCTGGCCACATTCTTGCGTTGCAATTCCTTGGCGAGGGTAGACTATCTTCCAAACAATACAACTCACCGACTCACGGTTGAGGTTACAATACCCCAGATGCTATATGTATTTTGCGCATTTCTCCACCTCCTAAAGCTGTTCCCACTGCCCACTCACCTCTAAAAGCAAACGGGGATAGAAAAAAACACTATACATCAGTGTATGGACTAAGGCGGAATTTTTAGACCACCGAGGCGAATTTAAAACCTTGCCCAAGTGATATCGTAAAAGGGCCACTGTCACCATTCTAGCCACTGTCAAAATGAAAAAGCGTCACAAAGACGATTAAAGGAAATTTGAGAGACAGGAAAATCTGCATCTGTGTAGCCACACAAACACTGTCCATAACTTGGATATCATTAATCCAACCTATTTGTACTTAATGGCTGAATATTTTGAGTAACCCTTGTCAAATAGCTGGCTTGGTATACAGCAAGTGGTTAACTGGCTGAGTTTTTGGTCATAAAAGTTTTAGTCATCTTTATGTGCTCTTGAAGTAATGAGCCTAAATTTCAATAAATTCCAACGGAGGCAACATGATAGATACCGCATTATTGGCAGATTTTATATTATCTTACGTGAGACAATTTTAACAAACTACATACAAGCATACCTTAGAGTAAGATCTCCAGGTAACTTGGAATGTAGTTATGTCCAGTCGCTACCAGGCTGAATACATTTATCAGTTCGTTTAAAATGAATGAATTATCCATTAGATATTAGCTAGCTAACGTAAGCTAACAATTTTCTTTGAGGTTGTGGGGGCGAAGTAATTGGGGACTCTTGTCAACATTTTGCCGACTAGTTAGCTCGTTTACGTAGCGCAGCGTTGAATGTCAGTGAGACAAATGAACACTTTACATATTTCCCCTCCAGAAACGTCCGTATATGATGCTTTCAGACATTTAAACAAGTACGCCCGCATTCTTCAATATCTAGCTAATGTTAGCTAGCATATCACTTTAAATGCCAAACCTTGCTGTCACCACTTTGATGTAGCTCTGAGCTAGCTACCTGGTACCTTAGATAAGCTGCCCGAAAACCGAGGCCTTGGTTCGTGGCGACTAAGTGCTAGTAAAAGGTCTGTCTGGGGCAAGTGTGGCTCACTCCACTGGCTTTACTGACAGCTTGTGTCCATCTACTTAAGGTTAGCACATTAGCTAACTAGCTTGCAAAGTTCCGTACTGTCAACTGCCTGCGACCAAGAACAGGCCGAAGTCAGGCCCCTTCCCTCTACTCTCTTCCTTTCAATTAACAGCCAACAAGAACATTTCGCCCCAATATCAAGTGACCAGACAACATTACCCAAGTATCTACTGGCTAGTTAAATAATCCAGCTACACCTGAAGATTGGCGTAAACGTATCAATATGCAAGAATCATTCAAGCATTAACCTCGAATGAACGTTGCCAGCCAGCTAGCTCGCTAGCTAACAACAATATGTATTCTAAGATAGCCAAGCTAACGAATCCATTAGCGTTATGAGCAGGATTATGTACGTTAGCGACAATAAAGTTAGGTAAAACTACGACCAGTGTAGCTGAACAGATACAGCTATTCGATTGAAACTGGTCATGTTATACATACCTATTTCTTTCGGTCAGCAATGTAAATCCAAAACCTCCTCTGTAACCTTACGTGTTTTCTTTTTTTAACCGAAGACGGAAGTTTTCTGCATGAACAGAGGTACAGGGAGGAAACGTCTTCCGCGCACAAACCAATCAGCTGGCACCACACCGGAGCCTGCACCGCTGCGTTAACTAGAGGAAATGTAGTTTTTTGATCCTCCACCACAATAGCATCAGCATAGGAGCGCATTCTGTCAGAAATACAAGTTCCGGAAGTGTATTGTTTTGTTGTTATTGGGTCTTATAGAATTGATTAGCACCTCTATTATCAAATGGTTATTAGGTATTGGGATTCTATCAAATAAATGGAATTTGTTCGAAATTATGATTAAATTATCATGTTGCTTCATGCAACAGTACGGAATTTATTAAAAGATGGATTTCATGAAATAACAGAGACGAAAAAAATCTTATGGGATGAGTTTAAAGTGTTCTTAAGGTAGGGTGGTAAGAACCAATAGGGATGCAGAAAGGCAGTGTCATCACTGAAAATATTTAGCTCAGTGTTGAACCTGCAGCGGCGTCGAAGAAGACGAGGTAACACGAGTTTGTGCAGCATCGCTCTCGTAACGCTTCGGTAAGGAGATTTTCAGTATTAATGTGGTGGTATAGTTTAAAAATGGTGATGTATTAATTACAACTTAACGCAGACATCTCCAATGCCTGTTCTGTATCGTGGCAATACTGTTCTGTTTGGCTTAATTGTAAAAAGAGGATGTAATATTTAAAGTTGCTTTCCTCTGATAACGGCTGAGTACCAGCTGTGATATGACAGAAATGTATTTATATTAACCAAGAGACGGAAGATGAGATGGAAAGTTGCAGGTTTTGTGGTGCTCTTACATTTTTTTCCTTCCGATTCTGCAGCTATACATTGTCACATTATTATTATTATTATTATTATTATTATTATTATTATTATTATTATTATTTCACTGAAGGAATACTGATCCTAAACCCAAACGAGGACTAAAATATTCATTCCAAATGCAAATTGAAGACATGTCGGTTTGGTTTGCATATACATTCTGGCAAATTAATGCCTGCCGCGTGAAGTTGCCTCGTATCACACATTTTTTTTTGTGATAACAGGCGCGTGCAGTGGGAAACCCCAAAGTAAGGTTCACCTATTCCAACTAATTTACCCCGCTGAAATATATAAAACTGACATGTTTATATTAGTATCTGTCGTTTGACGTTTGGGTAGTAATGGTTGTCTGTAGTATTAATTTAAGGATGAGATATTATTAAATATAGAAATGATATGACAGAAATTCTGACGGATACCAATTAAGCAAGAAAATTAGCTAACCTAACCATGAGGTTGTATAAAACCTGCCGAAGAAAATCTCTGATGTGCTAAGTAATTATTTATTATATAAATTTCCCTTGGCTTATGTGTGAAATGGAAGGGGTTATGTTGTATGCACATATTTTGATGTATAATATCTTTGATTTATTTCAAATCTAGATTTTCGGTGTTAATTGCATTTCATTAATTACATTTACGCCATTTCTGCCTCCAAGGAAGGCACGCCTATCTCCTTTAAATTAACAAGAACAAATATGTTATAATATGGTCCTGTTATTTTTTTACATCATAGAAGAATGTAGGAGACAGAAGAATGTCCCTTGTATAATTTAGTATAGTTTATACCTTAATAGTCAGTATATATTTAGTGATGGTTCAGATTAAAGACACAGGGCAGAGGTGTTGCTTTCCCCTGACTGGCTGCTTTTAGAGGCTCATGAATTAGGACATATTTCTTCTCCCCTCTCTTAGAGTGATGAAATCATAGGTTTGCCTGTTTTCAGGTGTGGTTAGAGTGGGGGAGGAGGGAACATTTAGTTGCCTCCCTGCCTAAAAATCGACATAACGTAGCATGCATACACAGAGGCCTTACATGGCATACAATGCAGGGATCTGTGCTCCCTCAAAAAAGACTTAATTAAATGATTATATGCAATGGCAATAGCTGGGGATGACTGTTTATAACAATCACTGTTCAAACGTATTAATCGTCACGACCATGTCTGTACTGTATCTTCGTCTTTTGGTATGTTGTGTGAACATGTTGAGGTTATGTTGGTGGTTATTGGCTTGTCTTGGTTTTTCCCCTTCATGTCTCTGGATGGATTGAAACTCTCTTTCTCTGTCTGTCTGTCTCTCTCTCTCCTTCTCTCTCTCTCTTTCTGTGTCTCCTGCTTTAGTACATTTTAAAAGCCTCCTAGTCTTTTATTCCACTCAATGAATCTAAATAGAAGTAGATCCAATTACTGTTGAAACCTCTGAGGTGCAGCCTCTCTGTGGTGTGAGAGGGGGCGAGGATTTCGGGGCCCGGCGAGCCGCGCCGGGCGGGAGGGCTTGGGTAACCTTGGCACGCCAGCCCTTGTTTCCATGCTTCGGAGGATGGTGGTTGTATTTAAAGCCTTCTCTGCTCAGAGCTGCTGAATAGACCCTTTCTTTGTAGGGCTGTTAACAAGGATTAATAACCTGTTGACCCCTAGTCTTCGGGCCGAAAGTTTCCTGGGATTCCTGGAGAAGCTCGCATAACACAAGATTTCATTTACAAAAGAGGCAAGCACATTCAGTAAATAATTTATTAGGTGTTTTATTATTCATGGTTTGGGTAGCCGTCTGTATGATGTTTGTGAGAGAAAACTTGACATACACGCATTACAATAAGCAACAAAAAAAAAAGTTCTCTGTGAGGATGTATCTTTGAATTGAATCCAAAGCTAATGTCACAGTTTACTTCAGCTTGACTGTGACGAAATGCAAGAGGACATTTTTCCAGAGAAACAGGGGGACATCTGAGTGGCTGAAATTGACCGTGCATGACTCTGCATGGAAGAACAGTGTTGACAGGGAAGCTATAGTGATGATTTTTTTATTAGGAGTCTGTGCACCAGAAGTGCTGGAAGTCTGCTTTTTTCAGGTCTTATGAGGGGACGATAACTACTGGTGCTGCACCCATATTGTCTTTGTTAATATTTTTTGGGCCTCAAAAACTCAAGATGTAGGTCACCCTGGCATTATGATGCTAATTCTTTCATTTCCATTTTGCATTCTGCTACGATGGTGAAAACAGCAGTAAAATCAGCATGAATTAAAAAAAAATATGTGAAACTTGGAAGGTCAGGAGAGCACCAGTTACTTAATGGGGCTATCCACAGTAAATTGGCATAACAAATATGAACTGAAAATGACCCATATTACATATGTATGCATTTTAACACTGCAAAAAAATGACATCATTCTGTAGTTGATTTACATTACAGTTTACAATATTCCCAAAACACTTAAGATAATATTCTCATGAACTGCTAATTCGAGATGCACAGAACAGACACGTTATCTTTGCTTTTCATCTTATCTAAATTTTGATGAACAAAAGTAGATTTTTCTGAATCCATGGCCAATCAGCACAGAGTAGAAATTCCGTACTTCTCTTTCACCCATAGGGCTGATTCACACAAAATGTGATATGCAAAATCTGTTAACCAACATCTTTTACATATTTAAAATTCAGATTTCTATCCCTATCATTTTAACATATGGCTTTCAATATGGCTGCAACGAAATGGGAGATTTTGCTCATTTGCTTTGAAATACTACAAAACTTAAATGAAGGTTATTTTGCAGTTCAGATGTAAATGATCTCTATGTGTAATAGCAAACCCCGTTCATGTTTTAAAATGATGTATTTTTAATTACCCTGCTTTTGATTAGCCTGTGGCATGGTTTTCAGCTATTAGGTCTCTGTATTTCAGTGTCTTGGTGTCTATTCCACTGCTGCATGGAGCTTCTGATACTAATGCAGAGCAGACTGGCCCACAGGGTAGGCGTACAGAGGTTGCCATCTTGTCAGCACAGTGCTATGGGTTCCACTCCATCCAGAGCACGCAGCAGCTTCAGTTTTATTATTTTTTTTATGAAAATGAAAAGTGTATAATTTCAACAATAATTAAGCAATGATCACCAAAGGGGAAAGATCTATTTCAGTATGTTTAAAACATACAAGTCACCAGCAATGTAAAGAAATCCAGAATCTGATACAAATGTTCCTCATCTCCTCAGACTGAAAGTAATCTTTTGATTGGGGAATTTGGTTTGCAGCCTGTAGATTGTGGGTTCAGTTCTGGTGGTAGGCAATGCTGTATTTTTCCCTTCGTTTGTGATATATTGTACCAGGCATAAATGCCTACCTCAGCCGTAGTGGCACAATCTGCCTCCTGGTGGCACTACGTCAGATGGGTCAAAATCCGATAAGAGGTGAAGGGACTTAAGCCAGTGACAGCTAATGCAATATAGTTTGTATGTATTATTGGGTCTTAATAAATATGTGCTAACATCTATACTTTGACCCCTGCATTGTCTGCATGTAGATATGTATTTAAAATTGGTTTTGGGATAAAGAAAGTGGCCTATTCCTGTTTTTTTCCTTTGCTTTTCTTTTTGTACTTTCGAAAAGAGAAAACGCTAGAACATCAGCATTTGTCACATCACAGACCTCGAAACTGAATTCCGCTGTGGGTGTATTCTGTTAATTATGTGGTTCGTTATTGTTTATCAAATCACTTCTTGTGCTTTTCCTGAACTGCCAATTGCGAGTTTTGCGGCCAACCAGTTAATGAGGTATGGTGTTCTATGGGTTGTTTTCCCTCCCCAATGTCCTGGTACTCTCAGTGGGGAATTCTGCTGAGGACAGATCTAAGGTAACGGCCTCCATAAACAAATCTGCAAAGCAGGTTAATATTGATTGCTGTTCAATTAAGTTTAAAACCCACTGGGCGTATATTTAAGCCATTACACAGATTCATCGTCCCCATGATGTATGGCACCAAACAGTCTGGGCCAAGAGGACAGAGACCAGTTTATTTCCATCATTTCAAATTGACTCGGAGGCGAAGAAGCTGTAATGGGCTTCCCACTCTGTTTCAGTCTGATTGTTATTCTTCTGGGTTTCACATTGCTTGCACACATGCACAGCGTTCCCTCTCACCCTATCCTGAAGCCGCCATAGGTGGAACACATTGACATATCACATGAATAAAGAAACCTCTGGCCCGTTTCGCATTCTGCTGCTCAGAGATGCTGGAGTGAGAGTGCTGATTCCGGCCTGTGAGTGTGTTGTAATGACGAGGGAAATCTGTAGCTGAAGGGGGGGATGAAATATCTGCGATAAGCATGCTTTACTGCTTCCATCTGAATGCTTAGTGTCAACTCATGAGCACAAACACACACAAACACTGGCACGCAAGCACATGCACATGCCCTCACGAACACATATAAGAGCACACATGAAAGTAAGCGAGAGCCTTGGGTGTGCACACGGCTTCACCAGGATCTGGTCATGTTTTCAGACTTTAAAATGACCATAGGGCCTCTGAGTGGCTCGTAGGATAAATTGCTGCGTATGGGCCCTGAGGTCAGGGGCTCAACCCCCAGCTCCACCATTCCCAGCCATTGCCAGAGGCTCCATTGGCCAGGCAACAATTGGCCAGCCTTGCCGGGGTTCGATACAGGGTAGGTCGGCCTAACTCCTGTTGGCCTCATCACAATAGCGCCCTGCTTGAAAGATTTTTTTTATGGAAAATCTTTCGTCGTGAATCATAGCCTGCCAGGTAAAGGAGCATGATGGGAGGGACTCCCGTACTATGTACCGCTCAGTGCAAAATAATGTAGTCCGCAGTGTTCGTCTGCAGCCTGAAGGGGCCTCAGAAATCAAGACACGGTGTGGCAGCGAACTGCACATGAGCAGTCTGATCGACATCAGTCAAGGGCGCAGACCCCAGACCAGACGCACTGTGGGGGAGCGCGCGTGAAAGAGGGTCACACAGCGGTGACTCTATAACGCTGTATCCGCCATGTTCCAAAAATGTCGTGAGAACGTTGCACGTCAGCCAGGGTGATGGCTGAGGCGATGGTGGCAATTTTGCTGAAAGGTTTTTTTTTTTTTTTTGTGACAATGAATCTTAGCTCAAAAATAACTCCAGTCTATAAATAAATAAAATAAATCATGTCAGATGCGAGGAGCTGTTTCCCGAATCAGCCCTGTCTGCATCCCCAGGGATCGAACAGGTTCCTTCCCACAATTCCTCCTGCCAGCAGCGTGGTAGGGGCTCATGGGAGGAGGATCCAAGCATTGCCATCTCTCCAGACACCCCAACCCCACCTTTAATTCCCTCTTCAGAGGCCTCTGGTGTCGCTTAATCTGATAGACGGCACTCCGAAGGACGAACAAATTGAAGATTCCAGTCATTCTACTCGGAGGCGTGATATTTTCATCCCCTCGTTGAAAATGCGAAAGACAAAGCGAGGGCTACTCGAGTCACATTTTAATGAAGAGAGACACTCTGAACAACAAGCCGAATTCTGCTTATCTTCACCCCCAAGAAGATGAACAGGGCGGAGGTGCTGAAAGAGAGGCAACGCCAGGAGAATGACTTTCAAGTGACACTGAGAGCAAAATCTCAAGAAGAAAGCTCAGTTGCTCAGATTAGAACAAAGTGAAGCACAGAGTGAGAGAGAGCGATAAGTATCATATTTATAGTACAATGGCAGACGCAGACCAGGTAGTCTGATCTCAGCGTGCGATTTGTTCATCTTTGCATAGTGGGTTTAGAGCAGAACATGGGGAATAAAACGACAGATTTGTTCAGAAGGATAAAGCCGCAGTGTGAGAATGGAAAATGGAGCATCTTTTTATCAGTTTTTAATTATGTATTTATTTTTAATGGTGGTCAGTGATCCTCAGTGTATTTTGCGCTATGAGCTTCACTGTATGTTCTATCCCAAACCGTGTGGCAGGGCTGCCATATTGGCCGGTTTTTCATTGTCAGACATGCATGTGGGCGTGAACATTTTGGGCTGTGACATACACTGCGGCTCCCCTCTGTGCGCTCCCACAGTCTATGCCAACACACCCTGTCCCCATCACTTGTATCCCTCCTAATGCCCCTTCCTCTGGCCCCCCTCCTATGTTCCTACCCCAAAACTTCTCATGCCTGTACCTTTTTACTTCCTCATTGTGGCCCCCCATGCTGTGTCCCCACCCTAGTCTCATCTTTCCTATTGGCCCCCCTCCCTCCAAGCTCCTCCCCCTTATAGGCCGTTCCTTAGTTGCCCCGCCCCCCTCACCCAGTACCCCCTGAATCCTGCAGTGCAGCAGGTGCTGTGCGGCGCTCTCAGTGAGGAAGGATCAGATCTCAGAGATGCCTCCTCCCCAGCTCTGCATTATCTAGGGCATTCCATCGGTGGGAATTGGTCTGATGAATGGAGGGGGAGAGAGAGCGCACAGGGAGTGGTGCGGTGCGGTACTCGGCGCAGTTCTCCCGGGCCCGGGCCCGGTCCTGCTCCAGATGCGGCAGTGCTGCGGCAGAACCCTGCCTAGCCTCGTGTGTGAGAGAGAGAGAGACAGAGAGAGAGAGAGAGAGACCCAGCACACAGGCAAACGCCTGGCTCCCTGCTGAAAGCCTCTCCTGGAAGGGACCGCAGGCCGGGGGGGAGGGTGGGAGGAGGGGGTCTTCTCCATCGCAGCAGAAAAGATTACCCCGTCTGATTGTGACTCTAATTTTCAGAGAGCATGTGCTTCTGCTTCAGTGAAAACAGGCTGTGAGCAGCACACTGGAATCACGCCTAAGTCTAAATCGGTGTCCTTATCAGTCTTTTATAAACTCAGATAACACTGTAAATCTCCTTGCCATGAATCTGACTAGGAAAAACATCTCAACTTGGAGTTGGGATTGTCTGTCACAATGCTGCAGAATGGGTAATGTCTGCTGTGTAGGGTGGGCCCTAGACTGAAAAACATGGCACTTTTTGCTGATCTGTGGAAGAATTGGCTCTACCATAGATTCATATGGTAGGACAGTAGTGGTTGTGTAACATGCTGTTTTAGCGCAGGAGTGTGTTATCTCACTACGGTAAAGTTTTTTTTTTTTTCTTCCAGGAGCCCCGTTCAGTTGCATTAAGTAGCTGCGGTATGCTGTCTCAGAGTAAAAGCAGTACAGATGTAGGTGTGCTCAGCCCTCTATTAAAATGACTTACTCTGCAAAGTTTGCAAAGTGCTGTTTTACGGGAGAGAGGAGAGTCCTGCGCTACTCTGACAGAACTGGATCAAGCACTTTAAATTGAGGGAATCTAAAGAGGGAGAGGGAGAGGGGGAACGTTAGTGTGCTGTACGTTTCAAAGCCTCCTCCAAACCGTCAAGGCTCCGAAACACTACTCGGAGAGGAGCGCAGTGCCTTCGATTTCCTGTTCCGCGCTGCAAAGTTTCGATCATGCGTTTGGGCAGAATCCCCACAGGGAAAGGGGCTGAGATCCAGCAAGCGCAGCCGTCGCCATGGTAACACTGCAAAAGAGGTCAGGAGGGCATGTCGGAGAAGGAGGAGTTTGAGGAGATGTTTTTGCAGCTCTTACTGCCTCCAGTCTACCAGGACCCCATCTTTGCTGGGAGGGGGGCAAAATTATTTTTAAATTTAGTTTAGTTTTTTTTTTTTTTTTTTACAGGGGTTTGTGGGAATTCCTAAGGAAGCTAGAGGTCTTGGTCTCTTGTTATTCTCCTCTGTGATTTTGTTATGAATAAATTGAGATCGATGTAAACATGTTCCTGTTACTGCAGTGACCTTGTAACACTCTCTGCAATGTTACAGGAACATTATGAAAACATTGCACACCGGCCAGGCTGGCAGTGCCAGCGATGGGAATAGGGCTATGGCAGACTTAGGCAGACAGGGAATCCATGTGTGAAGTTGGTCCAAATGTATAATAAAGAGCACTGTCTGCAATACCTCCTCCGGAGGCCTGAGTGGGGAAGGGGAGAGAAACCATCTTGGCTTCATCTTGTGGAGACGGTGTCTGTCGATCATTCTGATGCATTGCAGTTCAGGGCAGGGGGACGGGGACCGGAGGCACAGAGCACTCATCAAAGGGATTTTCCCAGTCAGAAGCCACTCCTTTTAAAGACCTGCGTCCTGAAAGGTCAGGCCGGTTTCTCTCGCCCGGAGCCTCCCTCCCTCCTCGGCATTCACAACCGGCCGTCTGTTTTCTGTCTGGATGAGAGCCACAGACGGGAGATTAGAGTTACCGAAGCCAGCCATGGGCGCACACGTGAGAGAGGCCGCGATCAGACACAGCAGCTATGTGCGGAATCTGCCGGAACAGGCGACGGGGCCGGCGAGCTGCTTTGCGGCCGCCAAGAGCCGAAAGTTGGTCCACTCTGCCCCGGGACGGCAGGGGATCGGAACCGACCCCATTACCTGCACCACCAGTGGAGGACTCGGGTCACAGGACACGGCTGTCTGCGTTTGTTCCCATAAGCACAAACAAATGAACAAAAGCATTTTAGTACAAAAGGGGGCACAGCCCTGCTGACTTTAGCCATACAGTAGAGCTCACAGAGGAAGGCATGGCTGTTTCTCTCTTTTTCATTCTCCCTCTCTCTCTCTCTGTCTCTCTTTATCCTGTTGACTTTCAGTGTCTGTCTTTCTACCCCTCTCTCCCTCTGTTATTTGTCCCATCACGTACCTCTCTCTATGGCTTTAAACACATTGCACACGCTTATGTTTTCTTTGTTTGTGCGAAAACAGTGTTGCTAGGCAACAGCACTGGCAGAGAGATATGCAGCCATAGTGAAAAGGGCAGCGGCGGCGGAGCCGCAGCGGGAGTCACCCAAAAAATGCCAGCGCCAAATCAGAGTGCATGTCCCACCAAAGAGGGACAGCTTCGCTGTTCAATCATTCATGACACCCCAGCTGTGCAGGGGACCCGAAACCGAGCGACACACATCGCGCGGATCTGAGGCTGACAGACTCAGCCAGAAATAAATTTAAAAAAACATCTTTGAACTAGGAACGGAGGGATGACTTCAAATGTACACAAGGTCATGGAGTAAATGAAGCTTTATGAAGCAGCAAATGCAGCGTTCCACAGTAATTGCAACTGTGATTTGCATATATGGCTGTGCTCTTGAGTAGCAGAGAGGTCAATAGCACTCACCCATCCTCCATCTTTTACCCCCCTCCCTTTTTCTCTTCCCTCTGTTTCTCTCCCTGTTCCCTTTTTCATTCGTCCCTCCTCCCTTTCTCCTCTCTCTTTCTTACTCCTCACCTCCCTCCCCATCCTCTCTTTTTTTCTCTTCTTCCTCTCTTCCCTCCACCTCAATCCTTCCACTCTCTGCTCTCTCACTGTTATGCCCTCTATCCATCCCTTCCCTTCTGACTCGCCCTCTTCCCTGTCTTCTCTCTTTCTCTCTCATCTTTCTTGTCATTTCACCCCCCCTCTCCTCTCCTCTCCTTTCCTCTCCCTTCATCCTGCCTCTCCTGTGTTTTCTCTCCTCCGGTGCTCTCCAGCTCTCGGAGGCTCCTGCGTGATGCTGGTTCTGGGGGTTCTGCCGCTGCTGCTGCTGCAGCTGCGGGTGCCCTGCCGGGCCGCAGATGTTCCAGAGGATGTCACGGCAGAGTTCTCAGTCAGACTCTACCACCAGCTGCGCTCCTCCGTGGGGGAGGAGAACATCATATTCTCCCCCCTGAGTGTGTCCGTGGCCCTGGGCATGGTGGAGCTCGGGGCCCGGGGCCCCACCCTGAATGAGATCCGACAGGCCGTGGGCTACAGCAACCTCAAAGCAGGTGGGAGCCTTCATGTACCCTCTACCTACAGCAGAGACACTCACCCACCTTCCTGCAGTAAACCTGTCACAGAAATCAACCTGTACCAATGGTATAATGATATACAATGTACTCTGTGATATTTCTGCTAATGCTTACAAATGTCTGAATTGATCTGACCATCCAAATATTCATATATGAACATTTTTTCATGACGTTGATTTCATCTCACCCACATCTAGTCACTGTCCTATGCGGCACTTATTTATTCTTCCATGCATCCATTATTCCACCTCTCTGTTCGCTCATTTGTTGATCTCTTCAGTTTATTGATCCAAATTACTCTTATTTGCCTGCCTACCCATTCATTCACCTCTCTATCCATTTTTTACCTCTGAAACCCACCACTTGTCATTTCCCTCATAGGCAGCCCACATCTCTGGACCTTCCCTTGCCCACAGTTTGACCCTTGGCCCTTATTTTCCCCTTTGATCCCCCCCTTGACACCTCCAGGTGACGAGTTCTCCCTCCTGAGGAACCTGACCCAGGCCCTGTCTGCAGAGGAGACCCAAAACGTGGTCAAGCTGGCCAACGCCCTCTTCCTGCAGACGGGCGTGCACTACAACCCCGATTTCCTGCAGCTCATGAAGAAATACTTCCGGGCAGAGATCGAGACGGTGGACTTCAGCGAGTCCATGGCCGTGGCTGAGCACATCAACACCTGGGTGGAGAACCATACAGAGAGTGAGTGGGGGGTGCTCGTGTGCTGGAACTGAATCACTCATATATTCATTTTTATCCCTAAAAGATTATTCTGAAATGTAAATACATTTATTTATTATTATAAATTTTTAAATTGTATTAATCTGTTATTTTATCAGGAAACTTAATTGAGATTAATGTCTCTTTTCAAATGGGATACCTGCAATATACTCACAATAACATTCATAATGACAAGACTACTTAATGGAAACAATGGGGTCGGAATTATAAGTAATGGGTAAACAAGAATTCTGAACTGTCATTAGTGAATTCAGAGAATGTTCTTATCTTCATCGGTGTCTTTATTTCTGCATATTAATTTCTGTACATCTGCACATTTCTGTATTTGCAGTGACATTTTTAAGTCTACATTGAGAGTGCTCTGTGTTTGCTTTCAGGAACAAAATGTGGTGATGAGTCGATCAAAATTGCTTTTTAAAACTTTAAATTTTGCACCAAATAGCAATGTGGCTTAATTAAGTCTGATGCCATCATATAAAATTCATTCAATGAAGCGCAGAAGCTAAACAAATATTGCCTTTCTTAGTGAGCAGTAATTAAATTTGGATGAGCCATCCCTTTGTAACAATGACAAAATAACAATGACTTGCATGCCAGGCCGTTTGTCTCACAAAGCGCAGTAACGGTGAGAACCTTTTGAAATCCAATGGCAGGTAAAATCCGAAACCTCCTGTCTGCCGACGACTTCAGCAGTGTGACCCGCCTAACCCTGGTCAACGCCGTCTACTTCCGGGGCAGCTGGAAGAACCAGTTCCGACCAGAAAACACTCGGACCTTTTCCTTCAGCAAGGATGATGGGACCGAGGTCCAGACGCTCATGATGTACCAGCAGGGAGACTTCTTCTATGGTTGGTGTTACTCTAGGGGGCACTCTTGCTGCCGAGAGAGGAGGGAGGGTTGGGTGGGTTTGTCAAAACAGTCATCTAAACATCTAGGCGTCGACCCTGGATAACATCATCGGAAAGCTTTAGTCACACACAGCGATGCTATGAATCTTACCTGCCCCCAGATGAATAGCCTCCAACCAAGATGGCTGCAGGTGTATTAGCACAGTATTATTACTGATGTCAGTTAGCTGCAGTGGAACAACAACTGAGCTTTTGTGAAGATACAGTCACTGACTTTTGACAAAATAAAAATGATGGGGGGAAATAGGGAGAGAGACAGGATATTTACTCATGGGTTGTTGCTGTATTACTGATTTTTACAAAGCTTACCTCTTATCCACGCTTGCTCCACATTTATTTCTCAGTATTTGTGGTGTTACCTCTGGACATCCTGGTCAGACTCGTAACTGCTTCACTCACGCTCCAGAAATGTACAGTCATCTGTACTGTAATTTAATCAGTGTACATTCTGATCCAGCTGTTACATCCCACCCACCGAAGCACTGTCAAACCCAAGGTGTTCCTGGCAGAATCCTTATACCTCTTGGATATCAGTCTGTTGCCATGCTACAAAGTGATTCGATGTGCAGATCTCAGACAAACATTCATATATATACCTCGCTTACAGAGTATACTTGCACATAGAGTCTAGTGTTATCATACTCAAATTAGATGCGGAGGAAGTTTTAGACGTGTATAACAATTTATTGGAAAAGAAAAACCTCAGAGGAGACAGCTGAAACCTTAAAAACCTCTGAATTCTGACTCTGAGACATAAAAATTTGAAGATGCTCTCCTGTGGTGCAGCTTCCTCAGCAGTTTTCACCCGTTCTACATTTAGCAGTGATTTTACAGTGCTGCTAGAAAAGGATTCGCACATGCACACAGACACACACTTTGGGCACGCACACACGCGCGCTTTCGCTAAACATGTACACGTGCTCGTTCTCAAGGCCATGCCTGCTGAAGCCATTTGAGGGCGGAGCAGACATTAGCATCTCTCCTTCCAGGGCTGGACAGCACATGGTTTGTTGCTATGGTGATGCAGTCTGCCTTAATGGATGAGTCAGTGCTGAAAGGCATGGTGCCTCAGGGCCACGTCTGTCACATATCTCATTCCCACAATGCACTGCAGCTTCACCTGTCCTCTTCCTGCACAGGGGTGACACAGAGAGATTCAGCCTCCAACCCCTCTGTGAGAGTGGTGGATGCGACCGCGGTGTCTTTGCTTGGCTTAGCTACTCTCTCCTACCTGCGCAGGTGAGTTCAGCGATGGCTCCACAGAGGCGGGAGGGGTGTACCAGGTGCTGGAGATGCCCTACGAGGACGAGGACATGAGCATGATGATCGTCCTGCCTCGACAGGAAGTGCCCCTAGCTACTCTGGAACCAATCATCAAGGCCCAGCTGTTGGAAGACTGGGCCAACAATGTCAAGAAGCAGAAGGTGGAGGTATACTTGCCCAGGTAAGACCAGTAACTTAGATCTAGAGGACCAAGAGGAGATAGTTAAAAATGCAGTTTATATATTAGCTAAATACACCCCAGAGTGGTCATACCTCATGTACAGGGGAAAATTCATTTTAATCACAGTAGTGATTTTTTTTTGCTTTACATAAATGTGTAAGCTAGTTTTGCAAGTTGTTATATGTCATGATTAAACTGAAGTGCATGTTAGTAAAGAATAAATAATGACATTAATTTGTTGCTCAAAGGGAAGGATGAAGTAGGATAGCAGATTGAGTGCAGCAGCCCCCTTCATAGATCAGTACCAGGTCCTGTCATATGACCTCACAGGTTCAAAGTGGAACAGAAGATAGATCTGAGGGAGAATCTGCAGGAGCTGGGCATCAAGAACATTTTCACCAAAGACGCAGACCTGTCAGCCATGGCAGGTGAGATGGCAGGTGAGTCCTCTCTCTCTGATTCCATCGCACGGTACCTGTCATATCCCCCAGCTCCGCGCAGCGCGCTGTCTTTCCGGCTCAGGGATGACTCACTCCGATAAGAATCCGGAGGGCCCTGGACGCTGGCCGATCTGGGCCGCCAGCGACCGATGGTTAATTAAAAGGAAGCGCTCTCCTGTCACTTTTATAGGCAGCATCCTGTGAGTCACAGTGTGGGCGCGGAGCCTATCTCTGCGCGGCCCGTTTGCTCAGCTGGGGCATGTGAGCGAGGGCCAGTGCAGTGGTATTGGGTGGCTTTTATTTGCTTAAGAGAGTCACAGCTGTGCTTGCTTATCTGTTACGGGCAGCAGTTAGGCATAGGGCTTACTATGAAGAAGTACTTCATCGATGATTACTTTTAGGGTTATTTATATTCATTGTGATAGAAATATCCAAGGAATGTCAGAATTTTGTGATAAATAGCGAGATAAATGATCAGGCCTGAATGGTTTGTTCAGAGCATATGGCGAACAGAAAATAATTCTACTTTGTTCATGAGGACACACCAGAGATAAGGAAACTCTAGAGCATAAGGAGCATAACCGAAATGAAATGCCCCTTTAATACCTCAATTAGCAGCCCGGTGTTTAATTGCTGACAGTGCAAGGAGGCCTACTAGAGAATGGAGACCAGAGTCTGTGACGCCAGTGATTCCACCCTACTGGTACACTTTGTTCTGAAAGTTGTATCAAATGTACAGGTACAGGGGCCTGCAGATGGCTCCCGCAGGCACAGAACTCATTGTGTTCATGGTGCAGCTGTGAGCACTGAGACAGGGTGTTCTGATCCGAGCAGCCTGGCTGCTCCTGGCTGGCTGGGCACCTGCAAGAATGTGACCCGACAGGCAGTCTGTAGTCTAGTGGCTAAGGTACATGACTGGGACCCTTGATTGGTTGATGGTTCAAGCCCCAGTCCAGCCACAGCAAGAACACTGCTGTTGGGACCTTGAGCAGGGCCCTTAACCCCACATTGCTCCCAGGGGGGATTGGCCCTTGTTTAAAATAATCAACTGCAAGTTGCTTTGGATGACATTACATCGTGCATTTTTGCGCTATGTAATGTCATGCACTGACATCATGTTCCTCTCACAGCTTAGGAAGTGTGTGGTTGGTGATGTATCTGGGGTGCAAAAAACTGGCGAGTTTGGCATCATGTGAAGTTGTGCAATCAGCTGATTCTTCCTGTATCTGTGGGAGAGGGTCGCTGCATTAGGCTGGTTCCTTTGAAACAAGATACTGTTTCATTCACCTGTTCTGCCAAGAGACTGGTCAACAGACAGGCTGGTTAACCTTTTAAATTAGCTTTTAAATTATCAGTCAAGCAGTTTCCATACAGACAGGTTATATGTATGTTATAAATAACATTTTCACCCTTTCAAAGAATTTCTTACAAACCAGTATTGTGTGTGTATATGTGTGTGCATGTGTACACAAATGGTTAATGTATATATCATAGTAATAGTGTGTTAGCAGGTACAGCAGCTGAAGTGAATGTTCACAATCTGATGTTGAGAGGCAGTGTTATACATTTTTGAAGTGATGTAAAGCTTTGTTTGTTCTTGTCATGGTCTCAATATCCTGACTAGGGATGGTTGAAATAAGTTTCCATGAACCAATCAAGTTTTTCAATTCTCTGCCAATGTGATCATTGGTCAACATCATTGAGTCACTGACAGTATGTGGTCCACAGATACAGACAAACACTACACCAGAAAAAATGTGTAGGTTCAAATCATACATTTTTTGTTTGGTTATTTTTTGCCATTGTATTTTTCAGTTCTTTTCCTGTCAGTATTTGATTTGTGACAAACAGAGAGGGAACGTCAATGAGAATAGCTGCCTTATAACCTCATAACTCTTTTTTAACGTTCAATTTTGAACACCATTGCACTACCTTCCCCAAATATCTGTGCTGTACAAAACACCTGTGAATTTTTTATATATTCTCGATTTACCTCCCTGACATTTTCTCAACCCACAGTGCCTCACAAATGTAAACATTTAGCTGCTACGTGTAAGGATAAGGACAGCGCTTATTAACTAAATGATAACTGGCTGAAATACCCATTGCTCTGTGAATCAACAGGCTTGCAGGTTTAAATGGTCTTTCTCCTGCCATGGTTTTAAATATAACTATAATTCTGGTATCATTACAGCGCCTTTGCTGTCTTGGGTTAAATTTAATCATCCAATCTCAGCAGAAATGTTTTTTTTTTTTTTCTGCTTCGGCTGTTTCAAGCGTGTCCTTCCCGCTACCATTGCCAGTCGATTGATGGCCACCTTGTGAAACCCATTTACAAAAGCGGCTCTGGCTGCTTGCATTAATTACCCCTCTGAGAGGATCTATTAGAGCGCCCCTGCATGCCACCCTGGGCTCTCAGCTCCGTCCTCGCACAGTCATCTCCGCTTATACCGCCGTGTCCTTGCCTTGCAGATGGGAAGGACCTCTTCATTGGGAAGGCAGTGCAGAAAGCGTACCTGGAGGTGTCAGAGGAGGGGGCGGAGGGAGCAGCTGGATCAGGTGACATGACCCTATCCCATGGAAAAATCTACAGTAGAATTTGCATTAAATAAAGTCTCTTTCTGTCTCACTCTCTCCTCTCTGACTCTCTCTCGCTCCCTCGGTCTCTCTGTTTTTTCGTTCTGCTGCACTCTCACTCCCTTTTGGCTTTCTCTCCCCCTCTCTCGCTGTTCTGTTTGTTCAGGTTATATTTTCTGTTTCTGCACCAGGGAGTGTTTAAAGAGCCAGAGAATTCTTTACAGACACAAATGGCTACACTGCCCCCTTCTGTTGAATGTTAAAAGTCTCTGTGAACTCCTGTGAGTTTACTGTCTCCTGTTTTGTAATGGAGACACCACTTTGTAGTTGTTGATGATTGTTGTCATTCTGTCAACCCCCCCCAGGAATGATTGCCCTGACCAGGACGCTGGTGCTGTACCCACAGGTCATGGCTGACCACCCCTTCTTCTTTATCATTAGGAACAGGAGAACAGGTCAGAGCTCCCCACCTCGTCTGCTGTAAAATATAAAACAGTCTTCATTTCCACATGGCCTCCTTGGGCTGTGTCTCTGTGATTGCATATGCTGTATGTGTTTGTGTTTGTAAGGGGGGTGGGAATCTCGCATCGCTTTGTGAGCCCTGTTGAATATTAAAATTATGTTTTGTTCCTTGTTTCCTTTCCAGGATCCATTCTCTTCATGGGCAGAGTCATGAATCCCGAGGTTATTGACTGACTATGATCTCCATGCGATGTAGCTCCGTTGAAGCTGTCAGAACGCGCAGAATGTCTCATGAATAAATTTCTCTCTCGTCATTTGCGGTGTTTTTATAACCTTATATAAAATATAGGGTCTGTGTTTTGATACTGTAAGCTTAAACCACCAGGACAGAGTTGTAAATATAAATGAAAAAAAAGAGAGTCCTTACGCAAAGAGACCTCACTGCAGAAGAAATGCAGAAACATACGAACCCCATATATCCCCTTCACACAGCACATATGTCCCTGAACACTTCCCCTTCTCCCTATTGATAATGGCCAGTGTCCCTTCCCCACCCTTCCAGTTACCCATCAGTCCAGTTCACTGGCTTGTCACAGTGTGTATCTTGATGAACCTGTCTCTGCATTATGTTATTGTACATTTGCTATTGTGTTATGTATGACAGTAGGTATTTATTGCCAAAATTTGTGCAGTTCTGTATTGAAATCACTGGATCTTAGTAATTTAATTTTTTTTTCTTTTTATGTTATAAGTATATGGCTTAAATACAGATACACTACTAATATGCCTTATATCATATATTGATTTTATGGAGGTGTGCAGGTGTACAGGAAGTGAAGGTGTCTGATAGGTTGTCAAGGAGATATAGCAGGCGGGCGGCCTCAGTGACTGAGTTCGGTGTACAGAGAAACACTACCAGCTGTGTGCACTCTTTTCAGAAATAAATATGAATGTGTTCAAATTGGAGGGGCTGCTCTCTTTTCTTGGCTTTCTTCTAAGGACGCTCACATAAATCTTTGAAAATATTGATGACTGCTCCGTTTTGTGCTCAGCTGACTCATTCTCAGAGGGCCTGAGCTTCTGTTGTCGTCTTTCTAAAGGTTCTATGACATGATAATCCCTCTGTCAAATTAGATTTAGTCAAATCAAGCTTCCCACAAATGACAACATCAAATGAGTTCATCGGAAGCTCTTGCCAAATTAAAGAATCATTTTAATGTCATTCGGTAACATTTGTACTTTTGTGTCTGCAGAATAATTTAGTCTAAATCTGCACCTGCTCATGCTGCATTCTAAAAAGGAAAACGCCCTCCTTTTCCTTTCCTTTAATATTTTCCTGCAGTGTGTGGCCCAGATTAGTGGAGAGAGTTCCTGTTGACTAACTCACAGCTATACTCAAGAGAACTGATGCTCACCTCCCTGATTCATTGTGGGTCCTCATGCTATAAAATAAAAAGTAACCATAATATAATTTTGCATTAAATACTAACTAATGCATTAAGGGCCAGCCTTAATCAGACTTTAGCACATGTTAAACATTTTTTCCCATGCAATTACAGTGACATGAGCTGTGATTACAGCAAATTAACTACCTCAACCAATTACATCCTCACTCAGCCTTTTTGCACCAGAAAAGAGTTTTGCAATATATCGAATGCTTTAGTGAATCAGGCCATAAATACTTTTGTGTAGAACATAACAGTGTTGCAGCAATAACTCTCTCTTCTTGTGTGCCTACATACCTCACACAAGCTCCAAAACAACCCACAGTTACCCTGAGCAAATTCTGTTTCACCTCAGCATAAACCCTGACCACATTCTTCTTGACCATGTGACCATCAGGGACATAAGAGTCCCTGATTCTGACCGAGCTCTCTTGAGGCTCGATCTCAACTCAGGGTTCCAACACAGCCAATGACCACGGAGCAGTGAAGTTTCGTAGAATATAGCAATAAAGTCAATGGGATCAGTCACGTTTTGCTGTCACAGACGACTGGGACCACATTTGTCATGGTATGGGACAATAGCACAGCAGCACAGTGTAGATATCACAGGATGGTGGGAGGAAATGTTGCATCATACATAAGCAAAATACACAATGATGGGAGCAGGCAATTCAGCCCATACAGGCTCTTCACTTACCTACAGCCTAGTGAGCATCGAGCACGACATAGAGGCGTTAAGACTCCTAAGATCTCTGCCTTCTACATGGGCTGGTAAGATGTTCCAAGCATACTGCATGCCCTGGTCAGTGATGGGATAGCGAGTGTGACTGCAGGCCAGAGGGTGCTGTTTAACACAGCAGCACAAAACACGGACAGACAAATCTCACCATGGTCATGGAGGGTCCATCTGGTCACAGAGGACACAAGCGGAGATTGCCCTGGTCCTGCACAGCATGAAGCAAAGAGGGTGAAATCAGAGTCACTATGTAGAAAAGCCAAGGAGTCCACTCCACAGTCACACAGCTTGTGTGTTTACATGTGTCTATTTTGACTTCATTATTGAGCACTTACTCAGAGTTTGGATGCACTGCTAATATTACGCAATTCTTACATGCAAGGTATAGGTAAGCATGGGCAATTTCTATTTAGGAGTTGTTTTCTAAATCCAAATTATAGTTTTCTAAAATATATATATATACCTGGCTCCAGCCAAAAGCCATTTTTGTCAGATAGGGAGATGGGTATACTAGGGACAGATACAGGTGCTACAGAGAAATCAGGCAGACCATAATTAGAGTAACAGATAATCTGGAGGGGCATGATGGTGTTAGTAGGAAGGTATGCCGGGAGGAAATGATTATTGGCCAGGACTGAGTTTGCCAAGGTCTTATGTGGATGCTATGAAGAGCAGACAGTGATAGAAATAGAAAACCGCCAATTCTTCCGATGTTGGATGCCAAACCATGAAGGGATTATTCTTCTCAAATTCCAGGCTCTAAAATCAACGGAAAATAGTCTACACTAATCAATGAAAGGGGTTTGTGATTGTGGGTTTCGGCTCTGGAAAAAAAACCCTCTTTGGTGGCTTACATTTCTGTATTCAAGACCAAAAGCATCTGCGCCTGCAGCATGTCCCAGCGCGTGATTGATCACCGCGAGGCTGACCTGCAGTTAATTGAAGCTGAGGTTATTGGAGGCTTGCTGCCAGGATAAGTAGCAAATCTTCATTCATCTCACAGAACATGAATAGCAACGCTCACGGTCCTGTACAGCAAATGGCTTCCTCTTGTGCCATTACATTACTTATGATAATATAAGTAATAGATACATTATTCCCTTTTGTCTCCCCTAAACCTTTTCACGCAACGTTTTATCTTAAGTTAAATAAGCAATAAATTAGCAGCATAAAATTCATAGCAAAGACCACAGTTCTTAAAAACGGTTTTTTAAATTTGTATTCAGTGATTTGAATGTATATTACATTTTAAAGACGCAGCTAGACTGGATTGCTAGGCAACGAACACCTGCCCTCGTTGACCCCCTTCCGGATTCAGGAGCGCGACACCACCTCTCTGTGCGAGCCAGCAGTGCAGCCGCACCTCGCCAATATTAGAGGCTGCTCGTCCTCATGGGAACCAGCGCCACTGGATCATTAAAACGCCGACTTCACTATGAGTTAAAAACGTTAGGAGTTTGGGACAGCGTCAGGACATGTCAGAAAGGTAGGGCCAAGTTATTTAAGCGTGGAAAGTAGTTTCACCGCGTACCTCCATTGTACGGTAATTTGACTCCAAACGCCCGCCGCACTGTTAACATTTTATTGGTTTATTTGTATTCTCAGATGCATTTAATGTTTTGTTGAAATCTGTTTTTTGAATATACGCACTGGTCGAAGTATTTTAGGTATTTGTGGTTTAAATGCAACAGGTATTTTCTCATTGGTTATAGTGACTGTGTTACGCAAGCTAACGAAGGTTTTATAAAAAAAAAAAAAAAAAAAAGTTTAAAAATGCATTCATGAAGTACCAAAACTAGTGGAGTGAATAGATGTGCATGTGGACACTTTTAAAAACGTCAGAAACGATATCCAGTGTCCACGCTGTCCTTTATGCAACAATTATTAGTTAATGACACCTGCTCGGGTGTCCCGCTGTTATGGCTACCGCATTAATCCCGTACAGGGTGCAGAGTTCACGGTAACCCAAAACGGAGCGAAGCAGGTCAGAATTTCAGTGCAGCGGATATAGGGAATGGGTAGCATTACAATAAGTTAATTCGGGCCAGATCGCATGGTTTCACACAATAACTTCTTTGATCTATTTCATACACCAACAGTATGTGTTGTGTTTATATGAAACATATCAACATATAACAGTTAAAATCAACATAGATGGGTCCTAACAAACAACAGTATATGTATATAAATATCTGACTTCGGTAATTCACACACAGTCAAAAGTGGTGACAGGGAAGTGAACGCTTTCTTTCTCCCCCATCTTTCCTTTCCCTCTTTCCACCTATTATTATTCTATCCCTTCTCATTTTCTTTCCTCCTTCTTCCTACCAAACCTTTCCTTTCATCCCTCTTGGTCCACATCTCTCCTGTCTCTCATTAACCTCTGCCTGTTCCCCTCATTTCCATCATTCTTTCCCCAATCCCTCTGTTTTTCTACTCTCTCTGTACTTTCCCCACTCTTTCTCCACTCTCTCGCTCCCCCATCTCTCTCTGTCTCGCAGCTCCTCAGGTGTGGTAACAAACAATGACAGTCTTCCCAAGTCTCACTCCTCCCGCTACTCTGACCTCAGCGATTCGCACACCCCACTGGCAGGACCGTCCCGGCAAAGAGTCTCAGTGGAGCAGAGTCCTGACTCAGGCTTCGTCGCCACACCCGTGAGTGCCAACCCCCCCTCTTCCCCCCGCAACCAAGCTCTTAAAACACACACACATGCATTCACTCACACACACACACACACACACACACACACACACACACACACACACACATGGACACAACCACCCCTAATGTCACATCACAGACACAAAGCCCCACTGATAACCAAATCTGCAGGCTGTTTATGTGTGTTTTATACTACTGACTATTAAATTATACTGCATTGCTCAGAGGATTACATTGTATTATTTATTTGCCTGGAAATATAGTCTTATCCTGGGGCAATGCACATTGCTTGCATTTAATGTATTATCCATTTGTACTGCTGGGTGTTTGTGGAAGCGTCTCAAGTTAAAGATCTCGCTCGAGGGTGCGGTGTCTGTCCCACATGGGGGAATAAAACAAGCGCCTCGTGTTTATAGGACCAGACCCTCAAACACCATTCCACATGATCTCGGTCAGGTGTGAGTAACATCTGCTATCTGAACACAGATTTAGCTGAGGAATTCATCTGATTTACTTGTGTCCTCACAACCAAGAACAGGAGAAGAAAGATGAAAACATGATTGATATATTAAAAAAAAAACACTGTCATATGAAAAGTTTTTTAAGTATTTCTAGTTGCTGAAGGGTTGGCCACCCTGCCCGCCCTGCTGCAGCTGTCAAAGGACCGGTTTGGATCGAGAAGTACTTATTTTGCAAAAAAAAAAAATTGCTTGCTTGGAAGAAAAACAGTACGCAGACTTGACTTTGATTTTGACGCAGAGCTGGCCTCAGATCAGGTCAGGAGGAAATAGTACTGTACATTACTGAGAGATTGAGTGCATGTGATCAGGGATCTGCGAACACTCAGGCTGAGTGCTGAGAGTAACAGTGGGGAGGAAAACATCTCTCTGTCTCCCTGCCTACTCCTCAGCGACTGTCTGCACTAGCACTTGCTGAGAGTAATCTTAGACTCTGTGTGTGTGCAAGCTGACGTGCACGCATGTATGTTTGTGTGTGTGTGTGTGTGTGTGTGTGAGAGAGAGTGTGAGTGTGTCTGTAAGTGCATATGCGTGTATAGGTGAGTGTGTGAGAGAGAGAGAGTCTGAAAGTGTGGATGCATTCGTGTGCGTGTGTGCATATGTGTGTGAGTGTGTAAGTGCACGGGCATGTGTGTGTATGTGTGTATGTGCGGGTTAGACAGTGACTACCTATGTCTGCAAGTGTCTGAGTGAACATACACGTGTATGTGAGTGTGTGTGTGTGTTTGTGTTTTTAATTCTGCTCACACTCGTCAGTGAGCTCCTTGTCATTCTGAGCGAAGGTGCCATCTCAGATCTGTCACAATCTCTGCAGCGAGGTGTTCGTCTCTGCCGACGTTTGTCAACACGCCGCCGGGGGAAACAGAAGGGACGCGGACACAGTGTGCTCAGAGAGTAAAGACGTGTGACACACTTGCCTTGGGGGGTTGATCACATACCCCTCGTCAAGCAAACAGTGTCTCTTATATTTATATGTTCTTTCAGAGAACAAATTCAGAGGTTTCAAACTGTAGGAGTCAGAGCCCTCATCTGAACATGTATCATATTTAATTATTAGTCATTACCTGGCAATTACCTGCCTGGCCCAGGTGATGAGGAAGATGAAGATGCGGAAGATTATTACAGTGTTTATTGTTGCTGTTATTATGCACTCATACAGTTGACAGACTCTCTTATCCAGCTGGATGAAAAGGCTGTTGCGCTAATGTAGTGTATGCGATGCGATCTGAACTGTAAGATAAAAGTGTAGACGCAGAAGAAGAACCCCACCACCACCAGGGATGTGAGACGCTTTGTCATGACCTTGCTCAGGCTTCTCAACTGTATGTATCAGAACAAAAAGCTTTCCAAATGTGGATAAATCATTGAATAGGTAACATGTATCCTGCTGTGTTTTAATTTCAGCCTGTATCAGACTAAGTGTGGTAGCTCAGTAGTAATATAATCTCTGATCTGTCTTGCAAATCTTAAAGACACTCTGCAGTTTAATTTAGGAAATCATTTATGTGGTTACACTGTCGTTATCTTAAAGGACAACCCACTGCATTTATTGTGACATACGATGAAAGTATGTAATTACAAACTTCTTGTTACACTTTTGCAATTACATAGCAACCAGAAATGGTTTTTGCAGACAGACAATTACACAACGCCAAAAACCTTGCTACATTAGGTAGTAACTTGCTCAATAGGGACCTGCATGTATGTTACACATTCAGTGTCAAACACTGTAACCGCGTAGTAATAAAAGACACAATTTAAAGTAGTGCCAAGATTTGTTTTATAAAATTGGACGTCCCAAGCTGCTCCGCAGTTTTATAAAAGTTCATTTGCTAACTCATTGACCCTGCTTTGTGAGATACCCCTGGAGCTGTCTCAGGCCATCCTGCTCTGAATATTGGAGGCTAATCGCATTATACGTCACTGTGTTGTGTGACACGTGCTCTCTGGCTGGGCTCTGACATAGAGGTCAGTGGTTTGGGATCTGAGTCAAAAAGGATAGAGTTTCTTTCTGTGGCAAGGGCACACACACACACGCGCACACACACACACACACACACATTTTGATTCTTTGTTTGATTCCACATAAAAGATCATTTCAACAGGAATCAAATTTCATTTAAAAGTCCAACATGATACACAGTTCTTTATCCACTAAGGAAAAAGAAAACATCCACACAGCCACACACACACACACACACACACACAAACACACACACAGGGGTGGAGCTGTGGGGAAGTGCTGGCATCCCTACCATACTTGGTGGCTGGGCACGTGGCAGCTCCTGCAGCACCATGACAGCGAGCTCAAGGTCATCAGTCGGAGGTCAGTATCAGGTTATGCACGAAATCCTCGCGCCCTCCTCTCCATTACAAAAACATCCTGCGGGAGGGCCGATTCACTGCTGGATTATATCACTTTTCTATGGGATTAGGCTAATATTCTCCACAGAAATTGGGTCAGTTTTCTGTGGGATCAGCTGCATTTTATGAAGGCATAAGAAAAAAAATTATATGGAATAAGACAGCTTTTCTCTAGGATTATACTAATTATTATTTAAATCACAGAATGTTTCCTTTTTAGGGCAAGGCCAATGTTTCCTCCCGTCAGTAGTTGGTACTACAGAACTACACTTGGTCTTTTCAGTATCAGGCCAAGTATTTGTGTGTTTTTATCGTGATAGTTGTTATCGCCGGTCATGGTTCTGTTCCTTAAGTAAGCCTGGATATTGCTCGAGTGGGTGAGTTCCTTTGTGTTTTCTTCTGTTTCAGTCACCATCCAGTCGCTTTCGTTTCATCTCCTGGTACAAGTTAGAGGAGAATGATGTCCGGGGGGACCAGCTCATCTGCCCCAGAGTGAGAGAAGGTGAGGTCAGATCTGTCCACCTCTCAAAACCCACCTGAGCTGCCGTACCTGCCTCAGCACAGGTGATCGGTCCCAGTACAGAATCAGCAGTGGTCATCAGAGACAGCCACAGGGTAGTGACGGGAGAAGCGAGGCTCCAGTTCCACAGTGGGTACAGGCCTCATGTAGTTCCCCGGCTTACTTCAACCTGTTTTGCTCACTGAACTACTTGACCTCACTTTGGACAGCAATGATTATTTTCCCCTCTTTAAAAAGAAGCTTTTGTCTTGAAAATAGAGTGATAACAATTGATCAATTTTGCTTGATTAGCAAACATAGAAATTAAATACATGATCCATTGGCAAGTAATCCTAGTTTTCTCTTGTCTCATTTTGTAGTTTTCTCCTTCTCCTTTTGATGTTAATGCATGAAAGTTGAGTTGAGTTCATTTCTATTGAATTGTTTTAAAGCATAGGCAACACTTAACGATCTGAATCCACTCATTAACCACGTAGCACTTTGTGCTTAAAGCAAGCAAACAACTGTGCTTTTGTATGATTTATAGATTAGATTAATGGATCTTCATGTTATACATTTCCTTTGAAATTGGGCACAGAGAACAAACAGCAGCTAATGTTTCTGCTAAAAGTTTAAATAAATTTGTGGACATCAGAAAGTACTGCATACTTTTACTGTGTAAATATAAATAGGGCTACCCCAAACTCAGATACTGGGATGCCCCAGATGTAAATATCAGTGAATTATCATTGATATGTTTGAGAAATTTCAGAGACTTCTCACATTATGACATCAGCCATAATTACTTGTCATGTGACAAGTTCAGATTCCAAATGAGACTTCTCTTCACAGTGCTGTCAGAGACCTCCCACTGAGGTGCGGAAGCGTTCCACCCGTACCTCTCATGCAACACTTCCAAATGTAGCGCGAGAATCAGAGATTAATATGCACTTGCAGCCAAGATCCTCCTCAGACTATAAAAAACCTGTCGTAGGATGTGCCTGTGGCTAAATTTATATTCCACAACACGCATTTTTTCATCTGGTGATGCTCCTTTTTGTACTGAAAGCGGAGTCATTTTGGTGTTTGCATATTACACAATATAGCAGCGGAGTATAATGAACACTGTGACTAGCATTCCACATTCACAGGGAAAATACTACCATGGCTTATAACAGAAAGAGCTAGTTTACCAATGACACCAGGCTTTAGGCATTATGGAGATCCTCACTTCGGAAGCCTCAGTCCTTTGTAAAAAATGTAATTATAAAAATATAGTTTATCACATACATTTTGATAGACTAATTAACCGATAGCCTAAAGGCATGGCTTTGGGGCCAGTTTATAAGGCATGTCATGTCTGTCCAAAAAAGAAAGAAATATTTGCACATAAAACATTTACGACAGGTGTGAGAATAATAAATACAGTACTGAGAAAGTGATCCATGCAACTCTGACTAACCTGCAAAAAAGTCATATCTATAATAAAACGAGCTAAGCTTTCGGTCCAAAAGCTCTGCTTGTTTCATGAGTAGGTTGGTGTGACTTTTTTTGTACGTTGCTCAGTGTTGCGTGGATTTCCTCCTCATTGCGGTATATGTGCGCACCATACAGGTCCCTCAGAGGAGGAGCTGTTCCTCAGGGGAGAGCAGAATCCTCCCAGATGGAGGAGAAGGGCGGAAGAGGGCCAGACATGGGAGGAGAGACTGCAGGAGAACTGGGAGAACTGTGTGGTGAGAGAGAAATCAATAACCATGATATACAGGAGCAAACACAGACACATACATGCTAACGCAACACACACACACATATTCTCACAAATGCACGCTCAAAATATATACACACACATTCATTCACACTTTCTCAGATGGACGATCAAAATGCATGCCCACACACTCACATTCTCACAGACACACACTCATGACTGCATCTTGTCTCCTTAACTTTGCCTGCTTATGTAAGTGTTTTCTCCGCTCTTTGTAGGAGCTAAACCTGTCCTACCAGGACCTGGGGGATCCGTACCAGCTGGAGAACTTCAGCCGAATTTGCACAGGCTGATCCGAGTGGAGCGCCTGCAGCTGGTCGACAACGCGCTGAGGGACTTGAGTTCTGTCCGACTGCCAAGGTAGGCCTCCCACAATGCACTGGGGGCTGAAGTGTAGGCGGAGTCACTGACAGACCCACCACCTGGGAACAGCCGAGTCTAATCAAGGCTGACAGACATAAAATATATATTTCGCAATCATGGTTATGTGAAGGCTGAGAGGGGAGTCTTTCAGAATATTGCAAGCACTGATCCAAACAAGCCTGAATAATTGTTTGGGACAAGCTCTTCCAACACGTTTTATTTACATGATTGAATTGATGAGATGTATCTGTAATGATTTTTTGAGGAGATTTTTGTAGTGACTGCATCTGTCTTATTAAAGTTTCATAATCTGTCTCAGCTCATCCCCTCTCGCTGTGAGGGTGTGAAGCCTAGTCTCTACATTCACCCTCTCTACCTTCCAAGTTTCTGAGAAGTTTTCTAAATTAGTTTCTGAGAATTCAAAGATTAATTTTTAACTTCCGCAGCATCTGCAGTCACATTGCCAAATGTTTAAGGAACTTTAAAGGCAGCCCTGCATGGTTCAGCTTAACATTTAATTAAAGTACCATTCTGCAGCACAACCAAAGCTAAGGAATTAGAACATTAGTCCCCAAGAGCATTAAATACCAACCAAAGCTAACATTATGAAGACTGATGTGTGCCTCCTTTCCTATTTGCTATTTGTGTTTACTGCTGCTTGATTCTGCATTATTGCATTTGTCTGTGTGCATTACCATGCTTTATTTTCCCACTGTGCATCACAATAAACAATCAATCAACACCAATATGTTAGACAAAACAAACAAAAACAGAAAAAAAAATATGAATCTCTGCTGAACAGGTGCATAAGCCTGAACCTGCACAGGAACCACTTAACGTCGATCCGACAGCTGCCAAAGATCCCCCGGATCCAGCACCTGTGCCTGTCGGAGAACGGCATCGGGGCGCTCGGAGATCTGGCCCTGCTAGGGTCCACGCCCCTCCAGTCCCTCACGCTCAGCCGCAACCCCTGCGAGTTCCTGGAGGACTACCGCTCACGGTGAGAGAGGGGCAGCCTGCACACACAAACACACACACAGCACACGCTATTATGTGTGTGTGTTTATGCTCACGTGTGTTTGGTACAGCTGTGACTGTGTGAACAGCACAGTGGAATCTAATATAATGCAAAAAGTGCAATATAATGCAAATAGTGACCCAAACTAGTCTCATATATTATTTGGGACAAGCTTTCACAGCACCTTGTCGTTAAATATTAATTTAGTTTATGACATATATCAATAATTTTTTGGAGCATAAACACGCACACACACACTGTCATGCACATGTACTTTATGTACATACACACACTGTTAAGGAATTTGCTCATTTAATTAATTTGTTCACAAAAATGTCCAAGACGAACAACAGAAGAAAAAAACATAAATAAACTTTATTCAGATTAAAAACCAAATAACATACCAGAGCATATTTGCTAAAACTGAACAGAAGGCTCAGGTACGAGTTCACTCAAGGATACGCTTGCTGTACTTTTGACCAAAGTACTTGGGTTGCTTTTTTAATTATCAAGCTGCACAAAAGTGAACTGTGCAGCAAGGAGCCATGTCCATCCCTGGCTGGCTTATGGGATTATACCTGTATCTGTGGCATGACGCAGGACAGAGTGCCAGCCTCTCACAGATCCATCACTACCCATCCATCTCTGTTAAAGCTCAGAGCCAAGCAGAGGGGCTGCAGCCTCCGTTTTTAGGCTTTGCTATGAGTCAGCGAGAGACTGAACTGCTACCAACTTGGACGGAGCAGATACAGCAATAATAACAGCACTGACCATGTTTTGCAAAATAAATGCTACATAAATAATAAACCCTGATGCCAGCAACAGACCCATGTTGTGAAGATGCCACTCCCATACAGTGCAGGCAGCCATGAAGCAAGTCAGGCTGTCAAGCTTTCATGTTCACGTTCACTCGATCTCAAACTCCCATTCTGATGCATTCCTCCAAAAGCAACGCTTCCGATGTTTGTGACCTTTCCACAGAGTGTTCTCCTGCTTGCCAAAACTGGAAGTCCTGGATGGGATCCCCAAACTGCCAGAAGACCATGTGCCTCCAAAGCCCCTAGCCATCTCCAGAATGTGCACCATTCTTTAACGCGGGGAAGAGTCACCACATGCCATTTTAATGCACTCTGTTTCCACATTTACGATCAAACCATCTCGCACGTTTTATACTGGCACACAGTCCCAGACGTAGCAGAGGCATCAACCTCGGCTTATTCATTTTAACTGCAACAGATAAAGACATTTATAATGAATTATAAAACATAATTTTCATGCAAAGCAGTTTTAATTGTTATGAAAATACCTGTGATTTGTTTTTGTATTTGTAGACAATGTAAGCCATTTTGTGTACATTTGTGAACATTTTCTCATTTGTGCCTGACACAGGAGTGCAGTCTTTATTTATTCAACTGCTGCGGTATAATTATATGGAAATACAAATATTCTTCTAAAAAATCATGACTGTTTTTTATATTTGAACCATTGAAAATTAATGGCAAATACAAATACATATGCATGTGGCCTTGCCCTAATTCATGTTCAGCATAGATTGTCTTTTTTTATGATGTCTTGTACTCCTTGGTCTTAGCTGCATTTCACTGTTCGGTTTGGTTGATTCCTGATCTCCGGCTGTTTGGGGTAGAGTGGAAGAGATAAGATCGGACACAGAAATGTGACACCGTCCTCCGTATCCTCTCAAACCCTCAGTCACCACATACCTGTCTGTCTCCATGCCAGCAGTGTCAAACTCAGCTCCTGCATTTTGTGTGTTTCAGCACTTAATTGATTTATTTAAATCAGTTATTGGCCAAAGAAACCACACAGCAGCTTTCCAGGGTTTAAATGGCTGCCACTTGAAAGGAAACCACAAAAACCTGCAGCCACTGCAGCCCCCCATGGACTGGAGTTTGACAGCCCTGCTATGTCCTCTATGGTTCACACTCAATGCCTGACAACCAATCTACATTACACATCTGTCTACCAGCTAATCAGCCAGCCCCATGCCTGTACACCACAGACCTGTCAAAATGAATGCCATTCACACACACACACACACACACACACACACACACACACACACACACACACACACACACACACACGTATAACTGAACATCAGTCAAAGGTGTGACTTTGGGTTAAACATTGTGGGGCGTTGAATATTTTTCATTCATCATGATGATATGATTATTTTGGGGGCTTACAACCCCCCCATCCCCCTGTAATTTACACCCATGACATCAGTCTAAACCACACACAACTGTTTACCCTAAATCAGTATGCACCACACACCAGTTTAGACCACAAATACCCACATACCCAAAAGCCAATATAAACCTGTCTGTTTGAATGTCTGTAACACAAACCAACGCACCCAGGTACCAGTATAAAGCATAAAGCATACTGTACCTACATGCTACAAACATGTCTAATCAAACACCTGAATATAACATACCTGCCAGTCTTAAAAAAAGCAGTCAAAAGTGCTTTGCATGTTACACAAAACCTCATCCCTCTAAACACCATACCTATGTAAATTCCTGTGAATTTATAACCGTGTAACTCTGAGTATAGTCAGGTTTTAAAATGAGAATAATTTCTTAGACTGCAGCTCGGTGGTTGTTACAGGTCGTTATGGGAGCGTGATGTTAACACAGCACTGTACCTGAGGGGAGGTTCCAGGTGCAGGTGACACAGGAGACCCTACAGAGGTGCCCCATTCATGCCCGTTCCCGACACAATAACAATGGCGGCCTGCTGTCAGCGACGCTTCATTTATTCATCTCCAGTACAGTATTTTGTTTTAATTTTGGTGTTGATTTCAGTTCCGCTTGAAACGCGATCGAAACAGCGATGGCAGGAAACCAAAGCTCTCATCAAAAGCGTTCAGTGATGCAATCGCTGGCCAAATCCATGAGCTTCCCCATTGTTCCCTGTGAACGTACCCAAACCCCTGGAGGGAGTCACAGGGTTGGTTTCTGTGAATGAGGAGGGTAGTTTTATTTCTACGGCAGAGCTGACCTATACCTGAGACAATAGGGCCAGAAGACAGTGTAGCACTGCCAGCTCGGGACACAGATTGCATATATTTACAAGACACTATCTTGTTTTTCAATTTTGCTGTAACTAAATGGTTTAATCAAACAAAAACAAAGATTTCAGGGCTGGGTCCTCTCTGAGAAATGCATTTTTCTATCAACCTTCCGCTTCACTCCCTCGTTCTTTTGCGCAGAAATGATGGGTCCCTGACTTGGGAAACACAAAGAGCATTGTGGGATTTTTCCAAAAATAAGCTAATAACCTAAACATGAATATGGTATCAGAGCCCTATTTAAGATGTTTACATTAGCTCTTCCCTATTACATTAATGAGTGAGCTTTGTGAAACAGGCGCATACAGAGGGGAAATACATACATGAGGGATATGGTGAATGAGGAGAAAGAGGGAGAGAACGATACTGAGAGAGAATAATGAGAGAGAGGGAGAGGGAAGGATATGCTGGAAAGAAGAAATGGAGGTTACAGTTAAGACTGGGAAAGAGGGATAAATGAAAGAAGGAGAGATGGATATAGTCCAGATTAAGAAAGAAGGACGAGGGGAAAGATACGGTGAAAAATGACAAGCTCAGAATGGAATAAAGAGAGGGAGAAACATGGGTGAGAGGGACAAAAGAACAGAGAGACGAGAGTATAAGAGAGAGGGAGAGAGTAGAATGATTAAAGGTCAGATTGGTATAGATCTCTCACCTAGATGGAACACTATTAAACAACAGAAAAGTAGAATGTAGAGAGAGGTCAGTCAAAAGCAGATCTGTTCAAAACAGCAACCTCAGATACCTAAAGTCTACATTCTCAGTATTGTTCAATGAAGCATGTTCACTGCGGCTTAACAGCTGGTGTGCACTAAACTGACATAAGACAGCACTATACAAATATGGTTTACAGTCACTGTCGCAATTCATCAGAAGCTAGACAAACCATTTAAAATAGAGCTGGGCGCAATATTTGTCTTGTTTAATTAACTGTTATGGTCTCTACACATTTATGTATGGTTATATATTTTTGGGTAACCTTGGTGACTTCACGCAAACCCAAGATGATTCTGGAGGGGCAGAGCCAGATTCTTCTTGGGAGGAGATCTCCAATAACACCACCTGAGCTGCTACTACTGGTCCTTTTTTAAACAGGACTTTCAGACATTTTCTCTTCTTGGCGTGAGCGGGCTATTCAAGTGTGTAATGGAGTTGCTCAGAATGATGAACTTTCATGGTAATGACTTCTCACAGCACTTGATTCAATAATAATGTGCCATTAATTTGTGTTGTTCCCTACACAAGGTGGGAGTTACTACTCTGTCCATTAATCCACTAAGTCTAAAAGTTACATTCAAATACTTGGAATTACTGTCCAGTGTACTTCGCACTGCGTTTTTAATGGAGCCGATATAATTCAAACCTTTTTTCAGGAAAAAAAAAAAACTTATGCTGAGTAATTATCTCTCAAGGCTTCTTTGAGATCTTTTACATTAAAAAGATTATGCAAATGTGGCCGAAACCTTCACTGCTCAAATTTTTTTTCGTGATCCATTTTCTAAGAATTTTTACTGAGATCATTTTGGACAGCTGACATACCACCGTGTATAGGAGTGGTTTTTATTTTAACAGAATACCTGTGAAGTCTGGCCTTCAGTAGTAAGTAGCTGCTGCTGCCATTCTCCCTTTTGACATACTCTAATGCAGAGATGTAAGCAAGATGGTGGAGTAGAACATGCTCTTTTCAAGATTGTTCACTCACTGTTGCCATTCAAGATGACATGTACATGACATGTATTGAAAAGTATGGGGTTGATTTAGCCAAACATGTACACTATTGTAAATAAAATCCAGCCATCTCTTCCCCCGCCCCAGTGTACAGCAGAGATGATGGTTTTCCATGGAAGGCAGCATGTCATTTCCAATCATTACCATTAGTTAGGAATGTCGTATTCCTTCAATGTCGTATTCCCATTTCTTCCTCTGAACCGTTTCAGTAATCGTGTCTTCAAGCCTCTTCTTGGATAGGTAATGAATCACCTCTGGAGTGAACCTACTCCCACGCCATCCCAGAATGCCCCTGGGGGCCACAGGGGGGGGGGGGTGGGGGGCTGGAGAGATCACATGGATTCCACTGGTACAGCCGAGGTGTGTGAGCATGCACCGAATTTTAAGAGGCTGGAGGGAGGCAGACAGATTGGACTGAGACCAAGGGGGGGGGGTGGGGGCAGATGAGATTAACCCAGACATCGCCCTTCTCCCTCTCTTTTTAATTTATGTTCCAAAATAACTAGCATACCCCTGGGCGAGACCAAGACTATCCTTTAACCCTCTAATCATTCCTTGCCGGCTGACACTCCGACCTCATCAAGCTAACTCAGTCTCCATGGCAACAGGATCCCGCGCAACATTTCAACGCAAACAATTATACACATAATCCCAAACGGCTGTGAGAATAACCAGGGTTTCTTTTTTTTCTTTCTTTCTTTTCTGAAAACAGCATTTCCAAGCACAGCATGAAATGGTCTCCCTGGTGGTCCTGAGAGGCTGTGCTGTATTTCAAAATGGCTCCTCTGCAGTCAGGCACGTAACAAAAGCACTGTCACAGCACCTCTATCTCACAGACACACGACAGCACATGGAACGTCCCTTCACACATTTAATTCCATCAGCCATCATCTCCAGATACAATGCGACGATACATTTTTTTTTTGTTTCAGTATAAATCACATTTTTAACAAAAAGAAGTTCAGGCGCTGAAATAGAATATGTACAAATGTACATACATTTATATGTCTTTATACATTACAGTAGGTATAAGAGAATCAGATTGCTTCTGTAGTGTCTGTGATCAGAAAATCACCTGGTCACAAAGGGAAAATACAAAAATAAACTATCAGGAGAAAGGGTATAGGATTACAATTACAATAGATAAGAATCTTTGAATGTCTATTCTAAAAATAAATAAGAGTTGCATATTGTTTGGAATGTACACTTTACAATTCAGCATTCAATGAAAAAAAGTTACAGTAAAAAAAAATTCTTAAAAAAACAATTATAAAATACTTCATGACACACAACAGTAAGTAACCCCGTATTGTACATGACAGAAAAAAAAAACAATTTCAACAGCAAAAGGCATCAGGCCACTATTTTTCTTCCAAGGCCAGCTCGACCTCTTACTATGAGGGAAAACTGGGTCCAGAAAGACCAGGAATATGGATTTGCTGCCCAAGTCAGTGCCACAGGGATCAGGGGGCCCCGTTCTGGCTGGGCCTATCACCTCTTCCCGACTGATGCACGGCAGCTGGATACGCAGCTCTGCGCAGCCAGGGAAAAAGCATTCAGGTGGGAGGATCTCTGTAAACAGAGCCGTACAGCTGTTCAAAGGCAGCGCAAAAGTGTTCCTAAATGTTTATGCACTCCTCTGATTTTCGTTTGCCTGCAGCATGTCACGCGTAAGCTCTTCTCCCACTGCACAGCTCGATAGCTGCTTCCACAAGAGCGCAGGTCTGGCTCTTTGTCGAGGACGGGGGTAAATCGTTTGGATTCGTCACTCGTCTCTAGCGGGTCAATGAGTCCTATGACAGTCGAGAGCCAGCACTTCACTGCTTCCATTTTTATTGCACTTGCATTTGTTTCTAACACAGATGTGTGTGTGTCTTGAATTTTTTCCTGAAGGTTTCAAATGTGGCTCACGAAAAGCACAGGTTCTCTGGCAGTGTGAGCCGCTCTGGACATGCTACACATCAGCAATGCATTTAAATGATCATTTGGTACCAGATACCACAGTCATGGAATTCCACAGCAAGGGAAATTATTTTGATTCCTTACATTGTGTATTGCACTCAGATTCACAGTGTGTGTGTGTGTTTGTACCTTGCCAGTTCCACTATGGTTGATGGCAAACAGAAAAGCTAAATTTGTATCTTAATGCAGTGGAAACCCAGGTTCAGTGGTGAAACACCCCCTGTTCTCCACGCTAAGGTTTTCAGAGGTCCCAGCACACAGTGTGCTCTGAGTGATTTAAGCAGTGGCCTCTCAAGATTCAAATCTCTTTCACCATTTTCCTCCATGTATGTACAATGCTTGTGGGAGATTTTTATAAACAAGACTAATTATATAACTAATTAAACCACCTAATAAAATTCAATATCAAACATTCTGTGAAAAAAAGTACATGATTACAGCAGTGGCCTTTGATGAACATGGATCTCCCATTTAGACAGCGCCCCCTGGGGCACATTGACAGTCAATGCCCCTTCTGTAGATGTGTCCTGAATCCGTTCTTAGGAAAGAGAGGTTGTTGGCTCCAATCTCAGAAGGATGAAAGCACACATCACATGTCTCCCGGAAGACTTGGAAATACAAAGCCAATCCCAGAGGAGTTAAAGAGTGGATTTCCACAAAATATAAAAGGTTTTTTTTTTTTTTTTTTTTTTAATAAAGTGAACACAAAGCTTGGAAAAGCCCCAAGGAAGAGCAAGATCCAGAGGAAGGCACATTAAATTAGTTGTTCTCGGTCCACCTCTCACATCTCCGCTCTGCGATTGGCCTGCTTGTCATTCACTCCTTCCTCCTCCACCATTTCATCCTCATCCTCCTCCTCCTCATAGTTTTCGTCCTCATTGGCTGCTCCTTCTTTTATGGCATCAGTGTCTTGTTTTCCCGGGCCTCCCTGCCGTTTCACATCACCCTGCGGTACAACAAAATGAGATATTAGGGCAAAGCTACCAGGAGTCTTAGTAAAGGCCTTAAGTGTAGGCTGGGCAGTATGGAGAAAACACTGCAGGTTAGGGCTTTGGCTATGCCCTTAGCCCACTACGACCAGGACTCCGCTTTGGAGCAACACATCAGGTCTGGAGTACAGCCAGATGGGTTACTGCTGTATTAGTTCTTCCCAGAGATGTGCCAATTACCTACAGGCTACTAGCTGTCTTCAGTGAGATACGCGTCTCCTGCCCCTGAAACTTGTTTGCCTGTAGCGCTGTGTGAGAACTGTATGAGAAATCCCTAATTTCCCAGGAACTGCAATCAAAGAAGCTGCTGCACAAACAGAAGCAGATGGAATGTTCTGGAACACATATGGGTGTCCTGTTACGGTGATGCAACAATTGAGCACAGTAATTTAAATGAAAGAAGAGGTTTAACCCCATTATTGTGGTACAATTAAAGAACTTCCATTTGAAACATGAGGATTCTGTCAAGAAAAGTGCTGCAGCGTTTGAGCGCATGTCAGAGAATGAGGTAAACTGCAGTCTGAATATGAGTGCAGACTGAAGCACTGGTAACTGGATACTGAGGAAGAGGTAACTGATCCTCTGCTCACCCAACTGTGGCACACAGATCAGTCTATGGTTACAGGAGTAGCATGTGCACAAACGGGCGTAATCACATGCACATGCACAGACACACACCCCTGCGATTGCTGTGCGTGTGTGTGTGTGTGTGTGTGTGTGTGTGTGCATATTTCAGCTAAGGCTGAAAAGATTTTAAAAAATCCTACAGCAAAAAAGGAAAACTCTGATCTTACTATCTAAGCCTTTTAAAAGTCTAAACCCTGAGTGGTCAATTCAATTATTTTGGAGGGCAGCTAATTCAACAGCTCACACAGTCACAGCTAAAATAATTTGCAAGTGAACCAGAAGTATCTGAACCGCATAATGACCTGACAAGAAATCAATGTGACTTATGTTGTGGTAGATATATGGGGGGGCGGGGGTCTTTAAATTGCAAATCTAAAACTAGAATTCAATATTTCTGCTCTGGTCTCCATTTGAGTCAATTACTGCTGTGTAAAAGACCGAGCTATTTTCAGTGTCTGAGTGTGAGGGGGTAAATTAAACATTCAGACTTTTATGAAAGTTATAATTATTAAAAATTAATCAAGCTACCACCATGTGAGATCCAGCTCACCTGCTGCTTTTTCCTTTGCGTGGTGCAAAGACTCAAACTAAGCTAAAATCTCAGAACTGATGTCTAATCCCTGTCCCGTTGTGCCATTCGATTGGCAGACTCATCTGCCTGAGATGAATGAAGCACCCTAATGGGTTGTGTCATAGGGGAAAATCCATGAGATAGTTTATCAGCAGGGAGATAGAGCACTGTTGTTTTCTTTCCAGTTCCAGGAAGTTCCTGTCTCTTTTTAAATCAATAAATGAAGGACTGTGGGGTAAGGGCTGGAGCGCTGGGGGATCAGTCAAGTCAAACGCAATTTTTAGAAAAGAGTGCTGAAATTCATTTGGTCACCTGCCAATGATTCAACAATTTTGTTTTCAACAAAAATGAAGACAAGGGAAAGAGTGTGGTGTCTTTTTAATTAGTTGAACATGTCTTTAGAAAGTAACGTAAGTTTATGAAAGCAGTGGATGTGTCTGGTTTAAAGGTAAAAACAAATTAGGAGACTCACGCGTTCCCCATTTTCATCATTGTATGGGTCTTCTTCCGCCACGTCTACCCCTCCATTCTGACCCGGCATCAGCTCGTCCTGGGCCTGCAAGACAGTTCAACAGCAGGAGCGTCACACCGTGTTCTACAGGAACTGCTCACTCTGTGATCTACAGCACATGAAATGTGCCAGAGTAAACATCACCCTACACAGCACACATACAGGTAAGGTCAGTCCACACCCCTGACAAAGCTGTGCTCAGCGAACACAGTGCTACCCTACCCTGAACATCACACACACGGACAGCTAAATCCATAAAAGTGGTGGGGACACGTCCCCAGCTTCCCCATTGAAAATGACGCCTATGACCACGCACTAGAGGGTGGATACCCGACCTGAGCCTGACGGACTAGCCTAGCTGCAGGGTTCAGACAAAAATATAGAAATGATGTTTGGGTCGGGTTTGGTCATGTTGGCCGAACAACAACTAGGTAGTGAACATTTGACTTTTGAACTAATAATTAGGATGGGCTAACCTAGTTGGCATGGTGCTTCAAGTTACTTTTAGTGGAAATATAGGCTAGTGTAAAAATAAATAAAAATGATGGACCTACCTACTGCCTGTGTTGGGCTACGTTCTGTTCAGTGCTGGGGTCTGTTTATTTGCAACGTGACACATAGGCTATTTCAGGCGGTAAATACTCATAGGCTAAAGATGGAGAACTATATAAAACAATGCCTTTTGACGGTCATTTACAAGGTGCCCACACATGTGTAATCAGGGTAAAAAGAGCAGGCTGTAACCATGGTAACAACTGCGTGACAGGGTGACACAAACTCAGTGCTTCAGCTTACATTAACTGCGTCGGGCTTGGGTCGGTTTCGGGCATAAAAACAGAATGCCTTTTGGGCTCGGTTAGTACTCTCTCAGACTCGGGTCTCGGGTCGGGTTCAGACAGAAATATGCAGCCGAGCCGCACTCTACTATGCGCATCCAATCACCATGACCACTGCTGTCCCATGTGTGCTCACAGTACATTACCAGTGTGTTTCGGTGTGGTTGAGTGTGTTCACGTGTGTATTCTGTCGTCTCACCTCCTCCTCTCCTTCCTCCTGGTACTGCTCATCCAAAGCGTCTTCCTGCTGGTCTGGATTCCCAGCTACCTGCACGAGTCAAACCAAAAAAACCATTTCCTGTTCCTGTTCAGCTACTCACACTGCCTGTCCCAGACAGCAATCACTGCTGCCCCTCCCCTTACCCACACATCAGTTTATTTTACATTGCTCTACAACATTCAATAAATATTTTATGATGTATTGTCTAACTATGGATCGTGCTGTGATAAGATTTATTGATGTATGACATGCATTGTTGGTGTTGGTAACCCGCTTGTCAGGAAGTGACACACATCACTTATCAGTAAATACAAAAGTTAAAATCTGGAAGTACCTCAAAATGTCATACCAGTTATGCCAGGTATGGACAGGCCCACATATATCCAGGGTGTAAAAACTATTACATTTCTATTACCCACTCATGATATTTCTGCTATTGAAGTAATATGATTTGCCTCAAATCACCTTCATTGTTTCTCTTTTCCCCCAAATGTCTTGAATGTCTTTTGTAGTTATCTTATTTTATTTATATATATTGTGTCTCAGTTGTTTCCCTACGTGTCCCTTTTTCTCCCACAATCCCTTTCACCCCCACTGCCTCACCGCTCTCTCGTCTCTCTCAGCCGCAGCGGGTCGGTTCGGGTTCTCCACCGCCCGGAATCCTGCTGGAGGCTGCACCTCCTGCCGCTGATCCTGCGCCTCCTCGAACTCGTCCTCCCCCTGATTGTTGGGGTCGTCTTCGGGGTTCATGTCTGCCTCCGCCACATTCTGGAAGGAGGGATGGCGAGAACTTAATGGAGTTTAACATTCTAATGGAGTTTAACATTCCATTGCAGCTGGTGTGTTACTGGAGACAAGTTCCCGTCAGGTAAATTCAGATACGGCATCCCAAGCAGCACTATCCTGCCTAATCAAACCCGTGTATATGGGCAGGGGCCCAGTGCCCTCATAAAACTGCAAACCCACTGACTGAATGCTGAAAATGACAGTGCAGAACAGGAAGTCCCAACAGCGCTCGGAGAAGTCTGCAAACACTGAGACGCCCAGCGCAAAGGGGACAGTCATAGGTCCTGCACAGTAACAACGATATTAAGCCCGACCAACATGGACAACAACACTGGCTGTGTGTGACGTGTGTGAAAACCAAAGATGGATGGGGATATGCAGAGACATGTAGTAAACAGACACCCTTAGTTTTATCAAACACTGTTGGTGTCTATTTACTTCTTGCATGTCTCTGTAGAGTATAGATATATTTGTTTGCATGACTGTATGCACTGATCTGGAAATAATTCCCACTTAGGTTTGCAGTTCCAGTTTCTATGATGTTTTTGAAATCCCTACAAATATCTATGCATAGCAATATCTAAAATTTGAGGACAATTAACTTCCAAAAGAGGAAGAAGCTCCTGTAGTGTGTTAGAGGTCCAGAGAACGGTTCTTTTGTTCCACTCACCCCTTTATGCTGTCTCCCATTTTCCACTTCCTCCTGGTTCACCTCCATTTCCTTCAAGTGGTCCTGGGGTTTCCTCACTGCAACACAACGCAGAGTCAAACCCCAAATAGCCCTGCCCATTCCCTTCAGCTCTCCATCCATGCCTTTTGAGCACCTTCTCCCTGACACACAGCTCGCACTGTGTAAACAACCGCCGTAATACAAAGGTCTATGTGACAGAAGACCCTGAATGCACTAGCCCCCGTCGTCAAAGTAAAGAACAGGGAAACGGAACACCAACCTTCATTTTCCTCAATTTGTGGGTCATCTTCACCCTGAACGATGTCTGCATCGATATTTTCATACTGAATCTTTTGCCTGTTAGACATGGAGAAGAAAAACAAATTGAAATACAGTGCATAAAGGCACATAAAATGGAAATACGTTGACCTTTGACCCCTGACCCCTCACCTAAGCTGCTCCTGCCTGAGGAGCTGCTCCTTGCGGTCGGCCTCCCGGTGCTGCTCCATCTCTCTCTCCCGCTGCGCACGTATCTGCAGCTCCCGCTCACGGTGCTGCTGCAGCCTCTGTTTGCGCAGTGCCTCCTGCCTCAGCTGCAGCTGCCGGCGCTCCTCGGCCATCTGCTCTGCCAGGCGCTGCTGCTCCAGCTGCTGCTCGTAGGCCGACTTCACCTGCACAGCCGGCTCCCGCTGCATGGGCGGCTGCACCTCCTGCGCAGGCTGTGGCTATAAGAGAGGCAAAAGTGCCATGACAGAGAGTGGTGACCTCCTGCTGTACTGTGTCCCTTTCACAGTCCTTCAAATGGCAGTTTATCAAGAATAATCATACAGAGTTCAACCAGTAAAAAATAAAAAATAAAAGTGTTAAAAAAGGTTGTTGAATGTTGTGAAATATTCTTTTCTCATTGTTTAGATGCAAAAACATTTTTAAATGTTTCCAGTGGAAATAAAGTATAGCTGTAAGCCTTTACTTTTTACACCAAAGCTAAAGAGTTGCAGTTTTTATTTTCTAAGTGCTGCTGCAATGTTGTTATTTACCTAAACCAAATTAAAACTTTACACATACTCCCAGCAACTTATGTAAAATCGCAATGTTTCCTGCTAACTTCGCAGACCACCATAAGTCAAAACAAATTACTTAACATCCACAAAATGTTTTGTGCTTTATTATTCTTGTAAACAAACACTACATGCAAGCAATCATTTTTAATGAGTTTTGTTCTGCACACAATTTCTGTATATTCATGAGTTTTTAATTGTAGTGCACAGCCAGGACCCTCCTGTATTATGTCAAAGTTTCTCCAGATGACTTCAGCAGGGACTGAATGTAATCTATATGAATACAGTCCTTTTCAATAACTCACATTCTCCAGAACCACAGCCCAAAAGCATCAGAATCTCTCCCATAGACACACTGACTTATGAAAGACACCGTTCCCCCAATGGACAGAGAGGGGTGAACTAAGTGTAACTGTATATAATGATCCTTTGGTGTTGAGTGCACAGTACAGAGTAGCCATTTCATGCATATGGCATGCATATGCATTTCAATATATGTGCATTCAGAAGTATACACTGCATGGTGAAGTGTTCCTCAAAATAACTAGCTGCAATGTATCTACAGTAAGCCTCCTCCTACTACATTTACCACCAAGTCATTTGCCCATGAACACATTTGCCCAGAAGTGAAGGACTGAGGTACTTGACTACTTGACATGCCAGACTATTAGGATAAATGGCTGGATTTACACAGGAAGTCCTATGGTCAAGCATCAGCCCGTGTGTTAGCGTGCGTTTCCTGTGAGAAAATATCTCAGCGGCCCGAGTTTGCTATCCACAGCGCTGATTGGAGGGGACAGCTTCCCGAACCCTATAATGGGCGGCTCTATACGCAACTGAACCCACAATACTACATTTCTGCGGAAACCACAGACTTTTGATTGAGTTCAGACTCGAGATTGACTGTGCACGGTGCAGTGCCTTGCAAGAGCATTGTGACAGAAAAGTCAAAATTGGATTTTTCACCATAAACTATAAAAATAGAATTTCTCTTGACAAAATAAGAGGTGGCTGGAACTGCAAGACATGTTTTTTTTTTAACCCAGGCATTTCAATTCCATCCTCTTTGGCATGGATTTCAAAAATTCAAACTAAGGGGGCAGCAGTGTCAATGTGTCACCAACTTTAAATGATCTGATCTAAGTTATTATTAAGTTCTCTAAACACACCAAAACCCAGGAGACACCAAGGCCCCCTAGACTACATTTCAGGATCACTGCTACATGTCAATGAGCTCTAACTCCACCCAATATTCAGAGAGTTCAAAAAGAAAACGGCAAGACAACCAATGGCAACTGCCTTATGGCTTGTTACAGCATCACAGGACCAAAGATAGCAACAGAAAGCAGGACTCGATGTTAGGAACACAGTAATTAGGAAAGGAGGGACCTGTAAGCGGGTGTCTCATGTCGGTGCTCACCTTCACTACCTGCTGGTGGTCGTGATCCAGCGCGTTCTCGTCCGGCTGGTCGTGCTCCGCCTCCTCCACGTCCTCATCCTGAGGCTGCTCGGAGTCCTCCAGCCGCTGGGGCTGCCCCGCCTGCTCCATCTCCTCCTCCGCCAGCTCCCTGCGCCGCTCCTCCTCCTGCGCCCCCCCCTCCTCCCTGTCCTCCTGGGGCTCCGCCCCCCGGCCGGCCGGGGCCTGCGGCTGCACTGCATGCTGGGGTATGACCGGCTGCGGTTTCTGCTCCTGCTCCAGCTTCACGTGGAGAACTTGGCTCTCCACCACCTTTAGGAAGCCACATTGAGGCATACATATGTCAATATCAGGGCATGCGGTATTAATTATGAGCTAGTTTAGTTCTGAGCTTATTTGCTCTCCAGAAACCCCCCTCCACAGTATCACACTATAGGCATGCTGAGTTCTCGGACCCCACAGCTGGGAGTCCACCCCATGTTCAACTGGTAGCTGATTATGGGGTTCGCAAATCTTACCCGAGGCTGTGTCTGGGCGTGGTCGGCTCTCTGGACTGCACCTTGGGGCGGGGCTGGGACGTGGTCCTGACCCGCCTTTCTTAGACTGGGCATCTTGTTCAGTGTCTCCTTCAGCTGCTTGTACTCCTCTACTTGGACCTTAAAGGAACCAAGAGACGACCATAGATAAAGGTTTCAAAACAGAACACTAAAGATTATGCGCTCAGGCAGGGGCCTTCCTGTAAAGCTGAGAGGCGCGACAGAAACAAGCAGAAGGAAGGATTCTCAGACCCAAGCAGAAAGAAAATACACAACCGTCACCTTCCTGCACTCACAAACAGGTTTGGAGCGGAAGCAGGAATGCCATTAAAAACCCCTCTGACTGCTGAAAGGTGAGGCGACACAGAATGATGTACCCCCCAAGACAAAGGACCATTGAGAAGTGGAGTTTTGAGCCCGTGTAGGGACAACGATAAAGGTTATGATGAGTGAGAGTGTTAGCAGCAATGTGTTCAGCGAGAGGCAGGCGTTGCAGTTATAAAGAATAAGTGCCAACGGCCTGCAGCGAGCTCCCAGGTTAGTGGGGCAAAGTCCAGCCCATGGGTGGCTGCATGCAGAGGGCCAGTGCAGGGCAAAAGCAGCAGAGCAGACAGGTACATATCCCATTCAGATCAGAGACCCCACCCATGATCACATGACCCCCATGATCCCTCGGGGGAGACGGCACCATGGCAACAGCTCCATCCCGTCTCTCATAAACACATTTCTTGGCCAAGTGAGAATATGCCTTTTTATTTTTCAGCTCCCCTACTTCCCTCCTGCCCCCCCCCCCCAACCCCCTTCTGCTTTTGTGAAGCAGTGCGCTTGTCTTTCCAGTTGATTTCCGAAAGCATGCACGCAACGTGCAGCGCAGTCGCCTCGGAAACTGCCCCAGGGTTCCCCCAGAGATGAAAGCAGGGGTGAGAGGAACCCGAGTCAGAACCCGGTCCCTTCCCACCTGAACAACAGAACCTCAGCACCTATTTACTCAAACCGGGAGGCCTCTGATAGGAGGATGCAGTGAATAACTAATGGGTCGTAACACAAGCCTTTCTCTCACAGCTCGATTTGACAGGCCTCATATTTTCACACTTAACTATAGAGGCCTAAAGTGAACGGACAAGCTGGATGAACTGGGCCTCACTGGGGCTGTGCACTGTGAGGCAGCTACTGCCAGGAGCAGGCAGAAACACATGAGGGAGGGAGGGAGGGAGGGAGGGAGGGAGGGAGACAAATCAACTATTAACTACGATTATTTACACTTAACAAGTTCCACAGCTTTTTACTTATCCTTAAATGAACCGAAAGAAAAAGCAAGCAGGGCTTTCTACACCGTTAAAAGGTGAATGAAAATCAAAAACCCTTATTATGATCTGCTCCAAAACTATTCCAAACACTGACTCAATCAACTGCAGTGAGGTGGAGGTGAGATGTCGGGTCTGCTCACCTGACAGGATCTAGGCAAATGTACAGACATGTAGTTGAGATTCTTATGCAGAGGTAGGTAAATGTAACTGCAAGTGCATGCAGGGCAGGTTTACACCAATACCCTTATCCATCAACCAGCCAAAAAAACAGTCAATGAATTCTGAAAACATAACAACGAGTGACCTGTGAATCATATCTAATGCCAAGGGTTGCACACAGAGAGAAACCAAGGAGCAGGGCAATAACAGACACAAACATTACAAACACTACAGTACTGTGTATCGAGGAGAGTCATAGATTAGTTAAAAGGATCAGGCCAAAACAAATCATGAGACGAGAAAGAAAAATACATCACTCATCATGAAAAAAAATGCAGCTTCACAAGCTTGTATGCTATTCTGCCTTACTGCACCTGAAGAATGTTTGGCCACTCTGACAGAGAAAAGCATCGACACTGTCCAGACCCAGCGGACAGACCATGGCAGTGACAGGAAGACTGTCTGCTCAGGCAAAGGGGGTAGAGAAAAAACGGCTGTAGAGACCAAGCTCCATGTCCATACAGAATGCTTTAAAGACCAGGGCTTGTGAACAAACTATTCAGATCATCTTCCCTGACTTCTGACATCCCAGCAACACTGAAAAACTTCCACATACCCTGGGCCAGAAGGCTGAATGTGTGGCGTTAGCTGAATGTTACGAGGCCTCATGTCTAAAAATGAGGGATGACCAGCGAGGCCGTTCTGAGTCACTGGCATCGTTATTTGTTTTATTTGCATTGTTATGATTACCCATATTTATCATTTAACCCTGAGGTCCACATGCTTCATTCTTTGATTTTGTTTATGCTTTCGTTTTTATTGCACTGCATTAATTCTGTGTTTATTGTCTTGTTTCATTGTTAATTGCTTCGACAATATTGTTATACTTAGTCATGCCAATACATCATTATAAAATTGAATTTGAAACTGAGAGAGAAAGAAAGATTGAGGGAATGAGACAGACATCAGAGGGAGACAGAGAGAGAGAGAGAGGAAGAGAGAGTGAGAGAAGGACAGATGCAGGCTGTTAGCTGTTAGTAAGCCGACTGGAGACCCAGCAGGGTAGGGGGCACTGGCAGTTGGCTCCCCCGCAGAATGTGGCCCAGCACTGGGCTGTCTTTCCAATGCGGCATGCACCTCATGCACTACAGGGCCCGCCCCCCATAAAACCCTCCACCAATATCCAGGCTCGTCCCTCTGACCTGTGCAGCCGCCAGCGCACTCTTGTGGTCTTCTAATGTCAGTGCAAGTCGGTCGTGTGAAGACTTTAATTCCTTGTGCTGTTGCTATAGTGAAGATTTTACAGATCAAGCACTGACGTTAGGAAATGTTTCTCCTCCTGCCATTTCTGAGAGACATAACGCCCATATCTAACAGATTCATAACACACGGCACACTGCACACACAGCAGAACAATCCAAACCTCACCGGTCTAATAGAGCAGATACACTTCCAAATGGTAGACTACACACTGTATTGAAATTTAAATATATTTTCAGTTACGTAATGAAATTATGAAACTATTTACATTTACAGTATTTCAGAATTTGTATAATATTTATGACAGTTATGATTTTCACTGATACATCATGTGCCACATCCATCTTGGACCTTTCAGTGTCCCCAGTGGAGGCCAGTCTAAAGCTGCCTATCTTTGTCCCACTTCCCCAGCACAGCTACGACTCATGTCCCCCCACCCAGTCCTTTACCTCCCCCTTACCCGAGCATCTTGTAGCTGGACATGAATATCCTGGTGGGCCCTTCTTAGCTGCTTGTTCTCCTCCTGCAAGTTATACACGTTTTCTGAGAAGAGGGAAAAACGAGAGTGAGTTCTTTTTAGCACAGCTTGTCCAATGCTCCATGATACTGTAGGGTCTCCATTCTGTGAATTATCCTCACTGTAAGACATATCAATAATTCCCCCATCAAAACTGTGCAAAGTGTAATTCTTCTAAAGGGCCAACAGAGGGAGCCAAAGTCTAAAATGAAATTAAAAGAGTGTCAGCTAGAGAGGACCATGAAGCGTGAGAGACTTTCTGACTTCTTAAGTGCCTTAACAGATTGCTTCTCAAATCTTTTTTCCAATTAAAGTTCATGATAGCGACAGACTCCATTTAAAACCCTACACCCACTCAGTACTTAACTTTCACAAACTGACTATAATGGAAAATTGCGCTCAGTTGCATCACTTGCACAGACTGCTGCCACAAACACACCACACATCTTGGAAATTTTCAGCAGAATTAACAATCAAATGATATGCAAATTCCACTTCAAGTCACGCACATTCCATCCCCCTTATAATGTTTGCTATATAAACATACACACTCCAACCACAGCACTTCATTTTTTTCTGGTCACGCAAATGGCAAACTTTGGCCAACTAAATAAGAAATGGGTGGATGTGACCGATGTGCACTTAGGATCCCATATGAAAATGGCAACATAAATCAGCATACCCGTCCCCTCCCACAAAAACATCAAACGCTGGCGATGGGCAAGGACATGGTGCACGGTCTCCACAAAACTACCCATCCTCTTCGCTCTTTAAGCTGGATCTGAGCAATACGTGTCCCACCAAAACTCTGCTGCACACACGGCACGCAGTCCATTGCCTGCTTTGGCAACTGGAGACCTTTGAGGCAAGCTGAAAGGTGAGTTCTAGCTCACGCACCTCTGAATTTGGAGATCTCCAGCTCCTTGGTCTGCTGTAAGTTTTCGAATTTCTCCCTGTGCTCATCCAGGGTCTTGCTGTGCACCTCCTTCTGAGCCTGGTGCTCGTCCTGGAGGTTGAAGAACTGCTTCTTCAGGTCATCGTGCTGGTTCTGAAACAGGAAGCACATCAATGCTTACAGCAAACAGTGCAAGAGAAGTCAATGAACCCAACTATGCATGAGCAACTGTAATTTGTTTTTTAACCCAGGTTGTTGTTGTTAATTTTCCCTTTACTAGATTAGTCTATAGGGGAGTCTTGATCTATTCTGTCACCTTAGGCACTTGGGACTTTACCCTTCTTGAGGGCTATCTTTGCACTTTTTTGTACCATTCATATGAACTTTGCCTTTTAAGTCGCTCTGGATAAGAGCGTCTAAAAAGGCCTTTAATGTAATGTAATGTAAGTGAAGTCAATGAACCCAACTACAGATGTAAGGGTTGAGGTTTCAAACTCGGGGTCTTGGCAACTGTTTCTGTAGCCTTGGAAACGGAACAGGGGTGTTCAGTCTTGTCCAGGCTTTTCCTCTTGCCCAGCGATTTAAAGACTGAAAACAGTCTGCGCCCATACCACCCTTTTTCGGAAAAGATCGCACACCTCTAAAAGGAATGTCGACTGTAACTGCTGGGCGATAGCCAATATAAGCAATCCGTTTATCTGTAATTTAAAAAAAATCAACTGTCAGTTTCACTGGCTGTAACATGAACATGGCTGAGCTAGCATCGGGTTATGACCAGGGCTGGCACACGTACTCCTACAAACCAAGCAACACAAGGCGCTTAAACCATAGAGCAATCGATGAGTCACCCTCACAGGCGAGACGGTCAATGGAGCAAGCATTCTGTCATTAGCGGACACTCACCCAGCGCGGTGAGTGACCAAGGACCAGCACCTCACCATGAGGGTGAAAACATCAGTAAATTCCCCGCACAGCGTCTATGGCCTCTCTGTGAGAGTCTGTGTGAGTCATCAACTAATCACGGAGCTCTTCACCCTTCTCAGCTTCACTTTAGAAAGGTATAAGACACTTGGAGGACATATTTACAGCTTCAGTAAAGCCGTGTTTTTACACTACACCTGGACTTCCCCGGCCCTTCCACAGCAAGGTTAGTTAAGGTTAGTTTACATACACGTGAGCCTGAAATATAGCATTTGTGAGTGACTATAAAAATGAGCGAGTTTTACTATATCTGTATGCATCCTGTAAGAGCTCCTGTGTGTGTGTGTGTGTGTGTGTGTGTGTGTGTGTATGTGTGTTGGTGTACCAAATTACTGATAATGGCAGCGGTAGAGACAGACTTCAATGGCTTTGTACGCTAGTTTGTGTGACAGGTTGAGTTTGAGAGTGAGTGTGTGTACGCCCTTGTGTTTGTATACTTGTGTCAGACACCATTTTACACTTTAATTCAATTCATGTGTTTTCCAGTGGGTAAGCACTTATTTACTCACCTTCAACATCTGGTGTTGCACATGCAACGAATTATATTTGTTACTGGAGTCTTGCTGTTAAGAACAAACAAAGAGAAGGGACTCAGTCTGACACATTTCAACTGCAATCACATCTAAGCATGCTGGTCCACAGCTGAGTGTGTTAAAATAACAGCTTCCTGTAGAGAGATTGACCTTACCATACTATGTGTCTGTTTGTTTTTCGTCTAACTACTTATGCTCTATGCACAAACCAATGGTTTCATGTTGTCTCATAATAATATTAACTGTCATCTTGGTTCTGTTTTGAGATGACTGCAGTTCAGAAAAATCTCTCAACTCATGCCTTACCTTATCCTTGTTCAGCGTCTGTTGTGCTTCAAGCTTGTACAGGAGGAAATCTGTAATGAAAACGAGACAAATTTTCAATGTAACATATGAAGCAGCATTTACCCATCCAGGCTGTATCTTCATCATCTCAGTCATCGTAATCTTGGCCTTTCTGAGGGGAGTGGAGGAGATGAACTGAATGAAACAAACCTTCTTTGGACTTCTTGTGCTCCAGTCTCTCTCTCTGCAGTGATTTCTCCAGTCTTGACCTGTGCTCGTACACCACTGTGAAGAGAGGGGAGGGACACAGACATCACTGTGGAGATGTGTACATCAGGCCTCTCACAGTGGACCAGGCCTACCTGCCTCCAAGCGCCTAAAAAAGAGCGTGCTTATGGCACACATACTTGCACACAGCACACACGTCTCAGTGCACTCAATTTCACAGACAAAGGCATCACATGAGTGGCACAAATGCACAAACCAGCAAACACTCAGAGACACATTTCTGTCTTTCATTTCTGTTTTTATGAACAAGCAAAAAAAAAAAAAAAAAAAAAAAAAAAAAAGGAATAAGATAGCAGTTCTTTTTCCACTCGGGCTACAGTCCAGCTGCAATGGAAGGTCTCTCTAGAGTTTGACAACAGCTCCCTATTTCTGTGCGGAGCATTCCCCTCACTGCTCTCCCAGCCTGTTGATTTATAGGGTGAGGGCAGCACGGATCAGATAACTTATCTTTGGGTCTGGATGCGCTCCCTCTTGTTTTTGTGGCTACTCGGGTCTCCCAGCATCACTCACCGTGAGCTACTGTGTCAGAGGGTCCAGCAGATGGCAGTCTAAATAACAGCGCTGCAATGGCTGCCCCTTAACACCCCCCCCCCCAGCCTGTCATACATCAAACAGCCCCCCTGTCAGCGCCACTGCGGAGGGTGACCATCGCTCATGGCCCACGCCTCTATAAATCGCAGCTCGTTCGGGCTCTGGAAAGCTGAGTCTCAGCACTGGCTCAAACTGTAAACACATCTAACACACTTCTGCCGAAGATCGGAAAGGGGGCTGTACATATATTATTATTTTTTCATTACCGAAGATATTCTGCTGGGGACAGCAGGCCGTGAGCGGGGCCACCTGTCATGCTCCAGACCAAGCACAGACCAGGTGTCTCAGTTTATCAAACTTGGCGCTAATTTAATGCTAAATTTGAGTCTATGCTCAATATATGAATGAAAAATGGGCTACATATCAAGTAGCCTTATGTAGGCATAATTCAGTTAAAAAAAAACACTTTTCCATGAAAATGTTTGGACATGCTCAAGTTTAAGGGGCAGTTCACCTGAAAATGGAGCGTATTCTTTCATTTTCTTTGAGAATTGTGGTTTGCCTGGATAATGACAGCTCTCCACACTGTCTGCCAGCAAATTGCTGGTTGCAAAAAAGTGCTTCAAAAAGGATGCAAAAGATCTCAGTGAATGGCTGAGTTATGGCCAAGAAAAGGTTCTGATTTAAAATGTATTAGTAAATATTTGTGAAAATGAGTCAGTTAGAGGGTTTGTGTGCAATTACGAGAATATTCATCCAAACTGATATAACAATCAATGGCTACGTCATTATCACGCCACGTTACACACTCCTATTTCTCCATTTTCCTTTCTAAATACATTTCTGCGGACCACAACACACGTTTACAGCTTACTAGATAATCAATCACTGAACCAAGTACCCTTCACAATGACTCATCCTTAATCATCATATGGTCAGGTACTAACTATCATCACGGAGGTTCACAGACAGCAGGCTCCACATTGCTTCGTAAGGAAGTCCGCTTTCCGAGCCTGTCACATCTTCATCATCGTTGATGGCTGTTTGACATCGCGCCTCCATTTTAATGTTTCCCTACCACTTGTTGCAGCAAACCAGTATCGCAATAGCCTTCGAATTAAGCATTGTGCAAACAAAGAATCTCTTATTTATTTCGGCAAAAGAATTACATATGTCCCCTGAATTTTTGGAAGGTTTTCTCATCAACAGTAAACTAAATGACAAATACAGCAGGGCAGTATGCAAGTTCACAGCTATCAGAACCCACAGTGATAAAGGAGGCTCCAGTGCATGAACCGAAGGACTGTCTTTCCTACTGTAGAAAACATACAGGCTCAAATCGACAGCTGGAGGGCAATTTTACTGATGTGTGCAAACTAAACATTCTCAATCTCCCACACGTACATCTGCCTGAATGACGCCAGTCATCGTGTAACAAGCTTGTTCTACACCATTCCTGCTCCCTCATCTCACTCATCAAGAACCTTCCAGAGAACTTCTCAGTTTATTTTTCATAATTCAACTAGACATGACAGTTCCAGAGTCCCGTGGCTGTTTCCGCGCATAAACTGAGGTAAACGCTGTTAACACACCTTTTTTTATGAGTGGAAAACCATTTACTCATTCCAGCAAGCAAATGAACCTTCAATGAACAGGACAAAAATTCTTGATGAAATAATTGAATTTTCAAAAATATGCAGAGCTAGGCTAAATGATCAAAGAAAGATTTTCTTTTTTTTTTTTTGTGCAGCTGGATCATAGCTTTGGTAGTCATGACAGTGCAGGCTTTTCACACAACGGAGCTGGGGAATGTTGTCCTCCCAGCTGTCAACAGCATTCCCTTGCTATTGTAAATCCATCACAAAAGATGCATACAGTACATTACAGCAAAACTGGGACAGAAGTTAGCCACTGCTGACATGAATCCCCCTCTGTATGTCTCTGTACAGTACATCACCCCTCTGAGAGCATGTCCACTGCATTTGCACTGCTTTCTGGGTCTGACTGTGAGCCATCTGTCTGCGTTTGGAACACTTTTTGTTTCGATCCGATCTTTAGTTGTGTTCAACGTACTCTCCACTGCAAACCAACTGCCAGTTTTCTCTGATACCGTCTGTCCCTTCACTGGAACCAACTGCACAGGCAGTTAGACAAAACTGTTCCATTGTTAAGGGCTAATCCCATCATATCCTTCTGTACACTGACATTTTGCTTATCTTTCTGATGTCTGCAAACCAGTTCCTCACGCATTAACATTGTTTAATAAAAGTGGCTCCTTCTCTGGGTATGAAAGCAAGGTCAACATCTAATTTTGTGCTGTTGCTGACCGTCTGTTTTCAGTTACCCTTCTCATCATTCATACTTCACATTCATGTCTTTTGTATGTAAGATACCGCAACTCAGTCACCTGATCCTATTCTTCTCAGCACATTAACATACAGGGTGCAACAGGCAAAAAGACAAATGTGTGTAAATTTGAATGCTTCATTTGAGTAGCATGGGAGTCCAGTTTCTACAGTCATTCTGTTGGGGAAACGTATGCCATGCTCAGGCACAATAACTTTAGCACAATAACTCAGGGAACTGTGGCAATATCCCGCCTGCCCGAGACAACAAAGGAGCAGTTGGTATTTTTATTGTGTTTGCCTTTTATGAATCACCTGAATGACATGCAAGTACAAAAGTGAGGCCTTTTCACCGATACAGTACAGCTAAAGAAAGCCCTGGTGACCAAAAATCATGAATCAGACAAGACCCTAAAAAACAGCATCACTCTATGACCTCTGAAACAACGGCAACACTTTTATGAATAAATGTATAATTAATAAATAATTCTTTTAGCTAAATTGTTGCCTTTGAACCACACCTCACATATCAGAACTGTTTAAACACATACCTTTTGTTAATTTCCCATTCTCTTTGAGAAATCCTCTGTTTGTTCTACAATGCTACAGTGCCCTTCACTAGCATGAGGTTTAGCGCTTTGAGGTTTCGAGTTTAATTCGAGGCCTTTCAGTGAGGCTTTTGGAACGTTTTTGGCTTGCTTGCCGCTTCACCAAAGCTGCTTCACTGAAACCGTTTGAGATTCAAGACACATCTTGTAAAATGTATAAAATGATAGTATTTCATTCCTGAGGATTTTTTTGTCTTGTCTTACTTATGGTTGTAATTATTACTTAAGTGAGAAGACAGTATGCGATTTCTAATGGAATAATAATTTGTTAGCTCCCGAGTAGCACAACAATCACTTATTTACATTCCAAAACTGACATTTAAAATGACATTCTCATTTTAAATGATTTTTCCAAAGGTCTTCATTTGTTCCATGACCCATAAGAACACTATTGTCTTCACTTCAACTCACCAGCTACTACACTTCTACAAAACGTTCTTTGACCATGCAAATTCAGGTGCATGTTTGTATTCGTACGCCTATGACCAAAAAAGCAAAGGATGCATGTGTGGGAAAGTATGGATGCATTGTGCGGAATGCAAAATTATGTAATACACAAACCTATTTTGTATTGTGTTTTACTATTTGTATTATACTGCACTGTGTCCTAACACAGTCTATGTACAGTTAAATGGATCTTAATAGTTATTTCTTGCACTGGAAGTCAACACAGTAGCAATTTAGAATCTAACCCAAAGACGTATTTTATCTTTTGTTTTTGAATTTCCAGTTACATTGTCTGTTTGGTTATTGTGATTTTTTGCCACTTGCCAAATACTATACATTTTTGGAGATGACACCCAAAAAGAATTATGTTGGAGATCATGAAAGTTTCAATCACACATTTATTTTTCTGTTTTATGTTGACCTGCAGTATGAAAAGGTTATCCCCAAGGGATAAGGGTGAGCTTTGCCTCTGGAGGACAGAAGAAAGCCTACATGAATGCTGAATGACACATCATTGTGGTGGAGCTCCTGTATGAGGTTGTTTGCCTGCTTATGCTGTCACCATACTTATTTTGACACACAGTAACCTCCATATTTTGGAAGTCCACTTTGAGATGATTTGTGAGACTAAAACCCTGTAGGATGACTTTTAATTTCAACTGCTTTATCATTGACTGAACACGCCTTTGTGGAGAAGCTGGGACTCCACTGAGCTTGAAGCCTCCTCTCTCCTCCTTTAATTGGGGCTTTGGTTTTCCAGCTTTGTTTATCATGTCAGAGAGTGGAATCCATCCATCTTTAGCGGCCTAGCCCACACAGATGATTTGTGCTTTGTCTGCCTATAAATAAGCATTTTATAAATACACAGCTTTTGGATGCTTTTTTTCTTGTCTGCATTTATATATACTGCACTCCTTAACCATAGAAAATACATGAAAAATTTCAAAAGAAGTAACCAGGTTACAAAAATAATATCAATTTTTTTTACTGAGAAGAAGACTCCATTTTACTCCCCTTATCTGACCTCCCTTCCCTTTTTGTTTCAGTAGCTTTGGTTTCCACTTGCTACACATGCCATTACTACATCAGGTTAGGCCTTTCTCATTTTTGCTCATTTCTGTGGCTATAGTAACTTAAACTACTTAAAGGTCTGGGGTTAGAAACCAGGTTTGGCTATATACCCTGGCACAGAGGACTTGATACTGCCATTACACTGGTGAAAATACTAACAGTGCTTGCCACAAAAAAACAATAAATGAATATGATAACTGGAGGAAGACAGGTTTGAGGTGAACGAGCTACCCCATTCACAAGCAGGGCTGAAAAAACAGAGAAGCTCAGCTGCTGTAGTAACTACAGGCTTGGAATTTGCACAGGTAAATAAACGACCTCAACAACACAAACAAGATCGCATTACTTCACCTCATACTCAACATTTCTGCTGTTCCACACACTTGTGCTATCAGCACCAGATCTGAGCCAACAGCAGTTGTATCTGAAATTTTATTTGAGAATGTCATATTGTCCAAATCGTTGACATATTCACATGTTTATGTTCAACTAAGGCAAATGTTAAATGTTAATATTTGACTACTCTATTTGGCAAAGCAAATATTATTTGAAAGCTTTTAAAAATCGTACAACGCAAATATTAGCTGAATGTCTTTAAATATGAGTTTGCTCACATTTGAAAACATATTCGAAAAAGTAAATATACTCAGTGGTTCCAGATCAATGAGTGACACCTCTCCATGATGGTCAAGAAGGATTTCATATGACAGACATGTTAACAAGGACAAGATCAAATCATTCTTTGGATTCAGTTTTATCATTTGAAAAAATGTGTGATAGAAAGTTACAAAGACCAAATCCATCCAAAATTAAACAAAATCTGCACCAATTATTCCCTTACCAAATGCAGAGCTCTGGTCTTAGCTGGAAATGACACATCAGGAATCTGAAAACCCAGACACAGGGCTCCCAGCTGAATTACTCTGTGAGGCCCTGGACCAGTATTCAAATACTTCGGAGTTTATAAGCAACACTTCATTATTTCTTCCATGCACTGATCTATGCATTTATACAATGGTTACTTTTCACATGCAACATTTAAAACTCTGTTTATCCCAAGTCAGATCAGAATCAAACAACCACTCACAGCACAAAGTTAGCAGAACACAAAATATCTGAGCCCATCCTGGTGTTCCCTCAGACTGCTGAGAGCCTAACAGATGTTCCTGAGTCCTACCCCAGAGCATTGAAAGAACATGAGCACACGTGTGACCCCTGCTGTTGGAGGAGAGTAATGTGAGCCCATGTCAGAGAGACTGAACCCCCCCCCCCCAGGCAGACATGACTAATCACTCTCAGAGTGGCTGCCAGCACCCTGGCTCTGCAGATCCATCACTGCGAACTCCTTCAGGCGCAGAACGCTTACTGGACAAAAAAAGTAACATTGTCCTGGAGCAGGAAGGAAATGAGAGAACAGCTACCCCTGGACAACTGTGCTCTGTTACAGTATTTGAAGGTATGGTTTAAGAATGAAAGAAAAACGTGTTAAGACTCACAACATAATCGGCAGAAATGAAGATGCCACTTTACTGATGGTATGATACTGTAATATAATAATGTGTTATAACAGAAAAATGAGAAAGTGTGATAACTGCAAAAAAATGCAGTAGCAGGAATGTACACCAACCAGTCCCACCTGAGGGTCAACAATCTGGGGCAACGTAGAGTTCCTTTAAGCTGACTCCAGGTAAACAGGTCTGAGAGTGACAGCAGAACACACAGAATCTTGTTTTAAAACCTGAGGGCAGAGCATGGGATGGAGAGAACCATAGCTTCCTGACACCCACTTCAACAGATACTTTACACAGACACTGCCTGTGTGTGACAGAGCAATGCAATTATCGTCTGATCAAGTCACACTTGAAGGAAAAATATATATATATATATATATATAGACCAGATGACCTCTAATGCTTCACGTCCTCCCTGCTCTGTAATTGGATTCAATTATTTTATTTTCCATTAGGAACCTAATTAATGCAAGAGAAAACATAAGAGAAACAGGACAAATAATCACAGAACAGGCACAGAACAACCATGCACTAGATCAGTCAGTCATTGTTAGCACAACTATAATATTGTCAATTATGACCATAATATTGCAGTCTCTATCAAATAGGAGCTCCTTAGTAACATAGCAGTGTTTAAATGTGCTGCAAAATCACTGAGGCATAGTTACATGGGTCTACGATTTGGTTAGGCAAAGGACGTTAAACTCAAACATGACAACCCAGTATGGGTGCAAAAGGCCATATAAAGCCCTATTCACACAAAATCAGTGCCAAGCAGCAAATACCAGACACACCACTTTAGATACCTCTGCCAATGTTAATATTACACAATTGAAACATGAGGCCAGAATACACTATGTACAAGCAAAATGTGGGCTTGTCTAAATGCAAATCTTAGACTGGATCAGTTGCCTATGAACAGAATTTAGGAAATGGAACAATAAGGAATTGTTTGTGTCTCCTGTGTCCTGCTTTCTCTGCTCGCTAGTTTGGTGGGCGCAAAGTAACAGCCTAAAACAGCCTAGGCAGTAAGACCTAATCCAATCTCCTCTCAAGGGAGGAAGAGTTTCTACAAAGTTCCCACCCAAACGAAAAATAAGGAGCGTGTTTTAATCGCTTCCTGCTCAGCCTAAATGAGATTTATGTTTCCATTGTGGCAGATTTTAATCCCAATGATATGGCACTCCATTGACAGCACCAGAGAGGTTTGACGAATTAAGAGACGGGTGGTCACGACACAGACATGCAAGGCTAAATAAAAAAAGCCCACAGAGAAGAGATGTAGTTCAGGAAGAAAAATTGGAATTATGGAGAGGGAGGGGGGGCTCTGATGGGGGGAAGAGACTAAATCCGCACCAATGATTGGGAGTCAACAAGTCACAGTATGTGGTCTGAAATAAACTGCCACCACAGAGAGTGAGATAAGGGCAAGGTGAATGGCCGTATGTCCCTGCGCACTGCGTTCGCTTGGCAGCTCCTCTCTCACCTCCCCCGCCCCTCCCACAAGTTTAACTCTGCCCTTCCCACCCCTTTCGGCTGAGCCAATCACATTTGACTTTATTGGTCTCCCAGACAGAAAATGACAACGCTAACACACCCACTATCTTGCTGAAAGAGTTTAATGCTGGTCGATTTACAGTGATCACGTGACATTGCTCTGACATTTTGGAGGGCGTTGAAGTAAATTCATGGTGGCATGACTGTGCACAATGGTTTTGGTTCCCACGGCTTGGCAATTAACCAAGCTTTATTAATCCAATTAATACATACAATTGTACACAACTGTACAAATGACTGATTCATTTTAAAAATTACACCGTTGTAAAAATACTGCACAACCAATAAGAATGCTAAAAAAAGTTTTTTTTGATGACACAGTACATTTTGATTATACAGATCATGGACCATTCCTGAGTTTCCATTCCATGACAGACATATTTGCTGAAGAGAGAACTGAAAACACAATGATACAATGAATGGTCTTAAATCATACGTCTTTCACAAGTCGTGATTCATTTTTTGCATTGCTCAAGGGTACACCTCAAATAAAAATAACACCAAGGTCTAATTCATCCTGTTAGGCCACTGCTCCTCAGAGTGGATTTTCCCCACAGAATGGTAGTGAAATGCAGACCATACCAGTGCCATCTGTGGTTGCCGACCCCACAGGATAGTCTTCAACAGGCCACACCCTCTCCCAGGGAAGATGGGCTACAGTTATTGGGCGTGTCTGTGTGTCACAGCAACGTCTTCTGGACAATCCGGCACCTGCAGTCTGACTGTGCCAGTTAAGCATTTAAGACACTCATGAAATAAACTGCACAGCGGAGCTGAGTGGACCATGGAGTGAAAAAAGCAGCAACTGGCAGAACTGCCTTCAGAGGAGAGCTTGTTTTTATACACTCTACATACTGACGGGAGACATTGCAGTGACGAGACCAGCCTAAAAAAACACAACAAAAACAACAAAAAAAAATCTATTCAATGCATTTGTTTAGTCTAAGCCAGAGAACAAGGCGCAGAGGGAGAATGAGATTTACTGGTCAACGGTATCCGTCAGGAGAACAAACAAGAAAGACTCCTTTGAAGATGACCTTTCCTTCCTTCTGCATGACTGTGGGGGTAAGGGTAGGGAGAGGTGGGCTGTTTACCATATCAGGTTTTGTGGTATGGTCCTAACCCTTTGGAATTTTGAAAGCTGGAAGGGGGAAGGGGCTTTAATTCACCTGTACTGTAACCCAACTCACCCACGCAACTTTAGACAGGTGAGACCCAGGCTTCTTTTGAAGGGGAAAGAGCTTTTTCGGGATACAGACTGAGAAACATTCTCAGGGAGGGAGGTGTTCTGCAGGACCCTGCTGGACCAAGTGACCTTTCCCTGCTACTCTTTTCTTTCACCCCTTCCCTCAGCACCACCCAGTGAAGCAGGTGATGAAAGCAAGAGTGGCTATCAGTTTTTTTTGTTTTTTTTTTGAAACGGCACTAGTAAAGAGAACGGGGTGAGTTTCCTTCCCGCAAAAGTATATCACGGTTTCCTTCCTGTAAGAGGAAGCTGGTGGGGTACCTGATGCGTGAAAGTAGACACAATCTACACAAGATCTCAGGATAATGCATACATTAATCAGGTACAGCAATTCATTCTCTGTACATCATAGGAGGACGGCGGGGTTAAAGTCCCATTCACACAGCACATCAGCTCTCTCTGCCCCTCCCCTCAATACTTAATCCAAGCAAATGAAGTCTATTTCTTATGTGTGACCTACTTGCATTTTAGCGTGACACCGAGGCACCTTAAAAACACACATTTACAGTACCTTGAATGACAACCTAAATTGTAATCCTACACACCTGGCAGTTTATGGCAGGGGACAACCACACCTGACTAATCACAGGGAACAAGATTTCCAAAGAACAAGATCACTTCAACAGTGCAGAGACAATAACACAGAACTCCTGGTTCCAAACCACTCACTGAAAGCATTCACAGCAGCTTCCCACAATGCAATTCTTCATTACCCTGGGGAAAAAACTCAAACCACCTAGGTTGCAACTAAATGTAAACATCACTGGTATGGTTCAGCACATGAATAAAAACAAAGGCAAAAAACTCAAATGCACTTTTTTGCATGCAATAAAAGCTGCAACATGTGGCTATGTGCAGCGTGTACATCCATTCAGCAGACTGCATTAGGTGGAAGGATAGTTTTACACAAATCAACTCAATCTCTTCAACTAATCTTGTGATCCTGTGTCTATAATTGCAACACCAGACACTAAAGGACCACAGCATGGGCTGTAGGCTGTTACCATATAATGCAATCAACTTGAATGTGATCCTCATCTCACTACTTACACTCAAGAACTCTGGGGGAGTACTGCAAGTCATTCAAGAGGCTATCTTTACACAATGGCTCGCATTGACTAAATCTCAGGTGTCTTTTTCCAACTCTCTGCCCCCTTGAGGTCAAAACACCAAAAGATATCCATATCTCCTCATTATTCCAACAGGCTCTCTACCAAATATTCACTAAGCAACTGCCCTTCTCTGCTATCAAGCTGGTCAGCTGGTAGATTCCTATTGTACCAAAAGGCAACTCTCAATGAATATACAGGCCAAATTAATCTTGAACAGTGACTGCACATATAGGGAAGGACAAAATAGTGGACCTCTCAAACTAGATATGGAAATTAATCAATGAGCTGTGGTGCACCATTTTTGAATTCTGGGAGAGGTGGAGGAAGTGGAAAAACAGTCATAAATCCACGGCTTTTCACAGCAGTTAAATACTGTTTACATTTGGTGTCAGGAGAAGCAACAGATGAGTTTGACTTCATCCTTGTGTTCCTGAAACCATTCCTAAATCCTTTCAGCAGCGTGTATAAGCGTCACTGTCTGGGATATGGGACCTTTTTGTGGAAGTAATGTTTGCCCCATATGGTGCACCTGGTTGCCCAAAATGGCATTGTATTCCTTGGCCGTCATTCCACCATGCAGAGTAAGAATCAGACCCAATGGCACCCACAAGATGGCTGCCCACGCCATAAAAGATCCCAACCACACTGTTTATCACTTGAGAAAGGGCAGTGTGGGTGGACTCTTTCTTTGGCTTTCTCCAAAAATAAATCTATCCATATGTAGTGAAGAGTAAAAGGAGAATCATTAGACTGCATTACTTAGTTCCACTGTCTGTCTTTTTCCTTTCCTTAAATCCTGTTTTTCCTTGTTTATTGTGCCAGGTTATGTACTGTTGTGCATTGCCATTGGTTATAAACAGTTTCCACACTGCACCCTTGCCATTCATTTTAACCTTGGAAAACTGACGATATAGCTTCTGTTGAGCCTCGGTCATGGAGATGTAGATTAAGTTCCATGGTCATTTCTGAGGTAATCGTTCCATGGGTATTACCAACTACCCCATTAATAGTGAGGAGCTTCAACTTCCAGCTGCTGTTTGTCTTTCCTGATGCAGTTTTCCTTTTTTGCCATGTTTGTTGTGATTTTTAACACTACCTACGTAAATACATTAAATGATTTTGCCATTTACTATTTGGCCTCGCTGAAAATTGGTTAGATCTCTTATGTTGCTTTAGAAATTCAAATATTAAAGTGTTGCTTTTAAATCGACTGGTATAACAGAGCAATATTGGTAATTCGTGTTACTGATTGTTTCTATTATTTTACCCCTATAATTTTTCATTTCTATGCTTTTAATGCAGACAGTTAAACTTTCTGCATTAAAATTATGCCAATTACACTGCACACGAGTTAAGCTCAGCTCATACCAGTTGCTCTATGATAATGTATGTCTTTTTCGCGCAATGGCATTCACTGCATGTCGCCTTCCAAATTTACAATTTACCAACTATAGGCTAATACAGGAAATGGAAGATCGATTGAACAAATGCTCGCTCTGGCTCTGAGCAACAGAAACCCCCAAAAATTAGGTCAATTAATTAAACCAGTTTTCGTTGACAGATCGAATGACAGCGGCATCCAGTCAAACCGGGATTGAGAGATGAGACTCATATTGATGAGAATATTACATTTCTGGCTTCAAGACAGCTCATAGAAACAAATAAATAACAATACCAAAACCTGAAGTTCCGGTAAGTTGAAAGGTTGGGTTAATTTTTTTGTGTGATCTATATCCAGTTACAACACGTCTGCGAGGTTGCGGGACAATATCACAGCCATGATTAACTAAGCAGGCTAGTGTAAATTTACTCTGTGCGTACCTGTAGCGTAATTATGAGTTTATCTAAAGCTTGAGATAAGTTCTTGAGGCTTTTTCGTTTGGGTTTCAGAGGGTAGGCTACTTCGAACCAGACATGTACGTGAGAGGATTCATAATTCATAATCTCTACGAGCTCCACACGGTGAGCCCAAAGGGAGTCAGAACTCGGTTGCCGATTTTGAGTTCCATTACCACATCTAGGTTGAGGAGAGCTCCCCGGTCTGATCAGAACGGTACATAGGGAAAAACTCCAAAAATAATCAAGAGCGCACAGTAATACCTATGATCGCTGAGGTTCTACAGTTCCAAGTTAACATGTCTGAATTAGTCAATAGTTATATGTTTGAATGCATTTATATATATGCATTTGATAACATTATTCAATGTAACTCTGACACTGTGTGTCACTTCATTTAATTTCGGCGCAAAGTGTCAGTATCACAGCAAGCAAAGAAAATGCAAGCTGAAACCTCACTCCATGCCGTGGTAATAACCGTACAGCAACGCACAACTAACTCAACAGTGATTAACACTTGTGCACAAAATAACTGTACAATACTATATACTAACACTGGCTATTGACCACAAGCTATACAAAACAAGAAATGTGTAATATGGTAAACAGGGATTATTGTTTGGTCAGCTGCACGACATCTGGCAAAATGTTTACCTTGGAGCTGCGCCGACAGGGACTCTTGATGCTGCTGGTACTTCACTGCCATTGCTTCAGTCCTCTTCAGCTGCCTATGCATTTCGTAGGATAGGATTGCCCCGTATATGAGACCGAAAATCAGAGTGCTCAGTAACAGAAACTGGAAAATCTTTTTCTGTCTTCTGGAGCACATTCCGTTGCCCATATTAACAGGCTTCTTCCCACTGCCTAAGCGAACAGGATGAGAGACTTCGAACTCCTCTAAACTTTTTTTAAACTCGAGCCCCTTTTTCTTGGTTCAATGTGTAAAAGTCATCAGTGCTATCTTGACAGCGTATGCAAGACAGATTCGAGCACGAAACAGCAGTAATGCAGTTTTTCATGTAAACTAGTTACTGTAAGGAATATAATCTGTGCGATCAAATACAAGCAACCATAGTCAAGCACTCCTGTCACACTTCTGTCGCAGCTTTCTCCTGTAGGCTTTGTATGTAGCCTGTTGGAGTTCTCGTTCAACTCGTTTGCCAAAGTTTGTCCAATGCTCTTCATTAGATAAAGGGATTGCAAAACTGCAAATGTCAATCTTCCCCTTGACCAAACAAGCACGTCACAATAAAAGTCTAACAAGGTAAACCCAGCACGGCAGCTGGTTCTGGTACGGGACTTTCAAGTAGTTCCTGCATCTGTTCTATCAAGGCCTACAGAATTCCTTTAATTTGAGTTACGTGTCACCTATGAGTAGCTACCGTCCAACGGCAATCCAGGAGGAAGTCCCTCCCGTCTGTCTGCAGTTTAGAAAACTACGTGCCCCCCTTCATACGCCCGCCCTATACAAATAAAAGTTTTTCATTGGATGCTGATGTTTTCTGTCAAACGGCAATGTAGCGATAGAAAGGTGGTGTGTGTCTAGCCTGGCTGTGGAAACTCACCAGTGAGCAGGCAGACTCTTAGATATACCTCCGCCCGAGGAACGGCGCGACCCAAGAGCTCCACTCAAACACAACACTTTCATATTGCTTGAGTAAGACGATTGTTCGTTTAATAATGCTTTTGTTTAACATCGTATTGGTGCCATAATGAAATTGAATGACTTCAAACATAATCCATGTTCTTCACCACTTTTCTTGCTCTCATATACATTCGTTCATCTATCTCAAAGTTCAAGTTAATAAAACATAACCTACTTTTCCCCCGGCTGCACCCCAAAGAAAACAAATGGAAAAAATATCGAAGGCAATGAGCTGTTATGATTATATTGCACTTTATTGTCATTCATTGTTATTTTTAAGCATCAACGCAATATTGAAATGACAGAGAACTGAAGGCTTAACAAAAATTAAAATAATTTCAATTTGCAACATATTTATAAAGAAACTGTAATGCTTCCAAAAGATAAAAATAGAGGATACAATTCACTGAATAAAGTAAATTTAAACCTAGATTATAAATATATAATTTTATCTGGTTATTTAAAATGCACACTACAGTGTTCAGTTGCTCAAGTATGAAAACATTACCATCATTATCTTTAAAAAAATCACTTGATTTTACTGTAAAATAAATATCTTAGAAATTCACACTTGCTTATTTTCTGTCGATTAACTACAACAGAATGGATCTGGAGTTTAAAGGAATGCAAATTATTTTATACCAGTCACGAAGAAAAGGCCAACACGTCAGTATGACATATGACACCAGAATGCCATTTTAAACCTATGTGTAACAGTACAGGGCATGAGAAAGTAAATTTTTCTCATGGGCTTCACAAGTTCCATTTTTGCTAACGGAATCCAAACAAGTAAATGTGTAGCATGGAAGTACAATACACAAGAGCTACTGCAGAAAGGGAAACCACTACTCTCACTTTGACAGAATATCACAACTGTTCCAGTGTAGAAAATGCATCCACTTGAGACTAATGCGGCTGGATATTTCTCATTATAAAGTTATGACATATTTGACTAGGGTCAGGTAAGAAGCACCACATAGACTTTCTGGGTCAATCAGAGTCGAATAAGATGCATAATCAATTAAAAAAAAAAAAACCACCTTACAGGAAATCATACACATACTCACACCATACTCACAAATACCAAGACCCATCCCAAATATGAGAGACAATCACGCACAAATTCTGCAAATTAAATTATTCATTCAACAACTGGTACATTCCTGACATTGAGAATGAGGTAGAAAAACAAGGGCCAGCAGAACATGCACTACTCTCCGCACTGCATTGTAATCTATGGCAATGATTTATTTACATTGCAATCACCATGGTGACAGGAAACATACATTTACTCAAACCTCCTTATCCAGACTGACTTCCTGAAGGTAGCACATGCCCACAGCCGAGTTTTGTTCAATATCATATCAACAGTAACCAGGGAAAACGACCACATCTAACCCGAGCAAAGGCTCTCATATATAATGTCACACTATTGCTGCCATCTCCGTTGCATCACTTGATTTCTATTTTACACCAAAATTCACCTCCATTTCCAACAATCAGTGGAGACTCTGCTATGGTTGGCAGGACAGCTGAGCGAGGTGCACCGACGACCACTTCACTGTGGGAAAGGCAAGGAAACACCTTGGAAACAAGACTGGCCCACCTACAGACAGTGGTACTAGCACACCATGTTTACACTGACAATCGACAGCTGAGACTAGAAAAAGGCACAATGAATCCGGCTTATGTACAGGAGCCCAAAGACACAACCGCAGTTCAGGAGCCTACTTTAAGGAACAGTCATACAGCAAACACCATAAATTCTACATACATCAAAAATCCTTTTTAGTGTGTTCACATTATCTGCATCAGAAGTAGAGCTATTTTAACATCCTCTTCATTAGCGTTCAGTACATCCAAAAGTATAATTTGCATGGCAATGCTGTCTGCTTAGCATTCTTGTGCAAATGTACTTCCATCACTATCATTATACTGTGTCCCACTTAGAACCTCAACTTCACAAAAAATATGAAAACACCAGGAGTTTTCCAAGGCCATTTCTACAATTACAAGATATAAAGATGGTTACTTTTAAGAAAAAAAAAATTAGGAAGACTACAATAATGAGAGGCATAATGGCTTAAGGAATATTGCAATGTAGATTTAAAAAAATGAGGTAACAAAAAAATAGCACAAAGACTTGGTCACACATTTTAAATACATCTGGGATGAAAAACACCATCAAATGGAGCAATTTCAAGTAACTTTTGTGCCTATTTAATAGATAAAATATAAACATAAGAGTTTATAAATACAACATATATTATAGCTGCATTGTATCTAATGATGGATAAAATTTCATATTTCCCATTAGAATTTGGGGGCTTGGTTCAAGAGTTCTCGGTTCTGTAAAGTTCCACAGTAAATAAAAACTCTGGAGCTACTCTGGAACGTTCACATTGAGGACCCTTTTGGAGCATTCATGCCTCTTCTTCATCACAAAGCAGGGGCTCCACTTCTGGAACCTTTTCAGGGCCAAGTGATCGGGCAGTGAAGGACTCTGCTTCCTGTACATGATGAACTGGGCGGAAATCTGGGCAGGATCACTCATTAAGAAACACAGACTGCAGTGTGTATGCGTCGAACAAGCGAGAAGTGAATTAACTCACACATTTTAAAGAGCCCTCCCTTAGAGTGTGCTTCTTTCAGCACCTACCACAGAAAAAAAGGATACAAAGAAGTCCAGGAAGAGCACGCCCAGGCTTCCAATCAGCCAGGCCAAGTGGTTCAGGATGAAGAGGCTTTTGGACCCGTTCAGTGCAGGTAGGACCACAATGAGGCTCAGTCCATAGGTCCCGTTCCCCAGCATGGCCAGCGCGAACAGCAAGTAGGACGTTCCCTCTGTTGACTGCCTCTTGAACTGAACCAGAGAAAACACTTTACATCTGACTCTCATCTAACTCATTTTGCATGTTCTTCAAAAAAAAAAAAAAAAAATTAATAAATAATATATAAAAAAAAACTGGTACTGGATGAAATCAAAACGCTGGGAGAATTGGACGCATATCGCCAATGCCAGGAGGTCACACTTCAAGGATGACTAATCTATTCCAACATCCTCACAAATGCCCCAAAATACAATGCAGGCACAGATTGAGTAACATCTCATATTTTGGCTAAATCTACAATTCTGCATATTAAGAGAGCTGTTCTAAGCAACCCGTGCGTTTGATCTGAGCATAACAAGGAGGAGACATGGCGTGGAGCCCCCATTACAGAGGGCAGCAGCGAATTACATCTCAGCAGGAGCCTGAGTGGCTGGTGTACCATTACAAGGCACAAAACTCCATTGTCTTTTCTGGCCTGTTACTCATTAATGATTTACGCAAACAGCATATGCCCCCCAACCAACTTTCAGCATTCCTCAGAGCACAGTCACCCATACGTTTTTGTAGAGCTGTGGAAGACGAGAGGCCAGGTAAAATATGGAGGCCAGGTATCCACAGGCGTATCCAGAGATCTCAACGCTGTTGGAGGTGCTCTGTCAGAAAGAGAGCAGAACGATCCGTGATTACAGTCTTTATTCACGTCACATTCATTTCAATTTCATGCCGATTTCCCCCACATAAGAAAGATCTTTATCCAAGGAGTGGTGAGCACAGTAAACCAAAAATTGTTAGATGAATTTTCATTCTGGAGGGAAAAGAACGAAGATATTTATATAGGTCCTGAGTGTGAAGCTTTCATTACACTTGTGTTATTGTAAAAGAGTTAAGTATGTGAAATATTCCAGTATTAACTTATATGAGCCCTTCTGTAAAACCACATTCAGTTAATGAGTTAATGAGTAATGAGCCCCGTACAATCAAAGATGTGGAAATGGCATTTGAAACTCTGACCTACAAGTACAATTTACTAGTTATTCAACATTGAACACAGGTTAGTTAGGGGTTCATTTCCTTTCTGAAGACAGTATCCCTCCACTGGTGAGGGGTGTGAACCACAGAGCAGTGAACCTCTTCACAGGCTTGCACACGTTACAGTGGTCCTCAAAATACATAATGGTGACTCTCTAAAAGCTGGTCTCTTCTCACCTGCACGACCGCGGTCACTTTGTTCTCTTCGATCAGTTTGGGCAGCATCATGCAGACCACAGTGGCGAATCCGCACCACAAGAAGCAGATCCACTTCAGGAAAGGGTTTTCTGAAACAGATGAAGCCAGACAGATGTTACACTCCAGTCAACTGAGCGTGCCAGTCTAACACTGTCCATCGGCATTCCCACTCTTGTCATTGTCATTCCCGATCCAGCCAGTCTTTCCCACTCTAGACAATGTCATTCCTGATTCAGCCAGTCATTCCCACTCCAGTTACTGTCATTCCTATTCCTGCCAGTGCTCATTACTAACACGACTAACACTTAATCATTCAATGGTTTCAGTGAATGACCAGCCCAACACTGTTTGCCACAGTGCACACTCCCGTCTTTTGAGTGGTCTGAACTAACAACTTTTCCTTCAACTTTCATATGCTTGTACTGGAGGAGTACCCTACACATAACAGTAGGGGACTGCTACCACCGGGAGGGGGGGAGCTAGCTACTCATCGCTAGCTACTCTTTACCAGGGTGAATCAGTCCTGAAGCCTGGTACGCACTATGCAAGCAATACTGTGTTCTGCTTCTAATTTGTGAGGCAGAGATGCTACTGGCAACTGCTATGAATAACAGACTGCGATACATTTACACAGCTGGATTTTTAAACTGAGGCAGTTAAGATTAAGTTCTTTGCTCAAGGGAACAACAGCAAATATCCAGTGTCCCACTCCCACTGCTACAGTTTAAAATAAATTTCTAAGCAAGCAAGATCCAACCAAGCAGTGAGCATTATATTGAAATGAGGAGAACTGCTGAGCACTCGAGTTTAGGCTTGACAAAGAGCAAGCCAGTACTATTATGAGTTCTATGTCCCCAAAAATGTCCTTCAAATAACCATTCCTCAATAATGTGACCATTCAAAAATATAATATTTGAATGTAACTATATGCTGTTGGCATTAGGAAGTATATTAATGCTTATCAAGATTGTAATACCTGTTATGGCCACCAGAGGGCAAATGCTTAATGTGTGTGCCAAAACTTAACATAACAACAGTCCATAATAACAAAATGCTGGGATGAACATTAACAAGGGAAAAATTGTTTAGCGGCTCTTCTTAGTGTGGTTAGTTAAAGATTACTGTTGTGGGATATCAATTTTTATTAATTCTGCAAGCTACTCAAACTTGCTTTCTTCCCATGAGCGACACAGAATCCAAACACTTTCCTATCATTACTTCTGAGAAGTTTAGGAGAGATAATCACATTGACAGCTGGTGCACAGTTTTTGGCCATGAATATGCAGCTGTAGAGCTGGCTGGCTCATTATGAAACAGACTGATACCGCAGGGGAGAAAATTTATCATGGCAGTGAAATCACATGAGAAGGGTGAGGGACGTGTTCAGTAGGCAAAAATGTTTTGGAAGCACGCAAATTAAAAAAATTATGCCTATTCTATCCATAATCTTTTCATTCAAATGAATGTTTTGACTTTTCAATTATGTTCACATTTTAAAAAATTTGATCATTTATCAGTGTGGAAGTTTGAACAGTACCACATCTGTATCTCACATCTGTGACTGGCAAAGAAATTTTCAATGGGGAAGCCTGCAGTCTAGTAGCATGACTGGGTCATGACCCCTGTCTAGCCACAGCAAGAACCCCATTGCTGTTGGGCCCCTGAGCAAGGCCATTAACCTAATGTTACTCCCGGGGGGGAATTGGTTAGCCTAATTAACTGTAAATCGCTTTGGATAAAAGTGTCCTTGGGATTGTGCATTCATAATCTTGGTAGATGGATCCAATGATCTCCCCTTCACTTCCAACTACACCAAATACATTCCCACATCAGATCCTGGCCCTGGCTACAGGCACACTGGGAGTCATCCTACTGGTGTCCATTGATGTCATAATGGCAACTTTGTTTTGATCTAGGGCTATGTAGGCATGTGAGAAGAGGAAGTAAGGGTGGTCATTATGGAAAGCCAATCTGACTCACACACAGACACGTAAACCCACACAGAGGTAACGGAGGGCTGTGCATGGTGACGTACAGCTAGAAATTCAATCAGGGGCCTCTCTTGTGTACCACAGGTATTCCACACCAAGCAGACAAAAAGGGCCTTTACAATGTGGGAACTGGCCAGTCAGCAGTGGTGTGCGTGAACTAGATCTGTCTCAACACAATGAAACCCAAACAAATACAAATGAGTGTACTCGTGGCAGAGGATCCATTAAGACTGGGGTACATTAAGCAACAGTGCAGTATGAATGAGTCACACTGCAATTCTCTCACAGACATATAACGCCTGAGCCAAAGCAGCCTCATCCATTTAGTATAATCAAGATTTAAATCTATGCTGTGAATGTAGGTCAGTGAACAACTAATTTCTTCATTGATATTTTATGCTTAAGAGACATTTTAAATTTTGATTACAAAACACTCCATTTTTCCCTTGTTTCATACACGTTCAGCATCAAACAAGCAGTGCTTTCAACACATAATGTCACTGCAAACTGCAAACAAGCTGAGATGAATAATCACGCAGGCCATCTTTTGGCATTTTGCTTCAGTTTACACCATAATTACAGATCCATTTACAGTTGTGTGAAGTATATTCAAATGATATAGCCTAACTTACTTTTTTACAGGTTAACTCTTTCTATAATATGCACCTTTAAAAGTGTAGAGTAGGCCCTAGGCCACCATGCAGCGCTGTTTTCTCAGTATGCTGCACCTAAATATATAAGGCATTTAATCCTTCAATCCATCAGAATTTTACTTATGGATGTTCTTACTCCATAAGGTACAGGCTACTGGAATGCATAAGAAAATTCTACAACCAAGCAAGGTAAGGGAGTACAGATGGGGTGTGGTTTGTTTATTTCACAAAATAGCAGGAGCTAAAATCAAACCAATCTTACTTCGAGCACGTCTGTTCTTGATCTTGTAGTACAGGAACTGAGAGATAAGGATGACGTCAGTAAAGATGTAGAAAACAGCTGTCACAATCTGGAAAACATGAATGAGCAAAACGATTTATATATTTCTAAATAATGCCCAAATTGTAACTAGCTGCACTATAAGATTTTAACTCCACTTTTGTTGGTTTAGTTTTTACAGCTTTCATTTCTTACATTTCTCATATTCATTGAGTCCATGTGTACACCTCAGCATGATGGAAGAGGGGAAAAGGTCCAATGAAAATGTGCACCATCTAGTGCTGTAGTCTAGTATAGTCCTAGAAAATTCTGCACTACCAGTTGTGATGGTCACTTTGCATACAAATCAATACCCTTTTGTTTAAAGCCACAAGTCAAATCAAATTATGCTCAGTACATCAGCCTTTGAAATAAAACAGTGATTGACAAAGCTGTTGATAAAAATTAAAACACCATTAAAGCTTAAATTACACATTAAGTAGATAATATATGGACAATTAACTATTCAATTGTACATGGGTTGTAAGAAATTATGACATATACAATCTATTTTTCAACATATCATTCAACATTCATTCAACTTAATTAACCTTTTTCTGTTTGCCTTTTTCAGTTTTGCATTACCTGGATTGGAAGCTGGTTGGTTAAGTAACACCCAGCAAAGTTGCTGAGATCCCCGCTAAACAGAAAGAGCAGGAAGCCCATAGACATGGCCTCTTCAACCTTCCCATTCCTGTAGGCCTCGTACACCTGACTGCAGACACATCCAAGAGTGAGAGAGGGTTGGAAAGGATTTTAAGACTGTAATCAATACAAAAAGCAAATGCTGTATGTATACTTCATTCCAGAAGTAATGAGCATTGAGTTTAAGCAATTTACCCATTCATTCATCTTACTACTGCTCCCTGCTAAACCCCAACCTATTAATGTAGACAGCTGAAGATTTCTAGGCCTACCTACTTCGAAATGATGTTAAAATGTAAACCTTTTTAACTTTTTGTTTTACTTTAACCAGGGGTTGTATTTTAATATGGTGTTGTGTTTCATTTCAGTGACAAATTCCACTATGAAGCCTACAGCAATGACATATGACACGTAACCAAAGATGTGCTTTATATCAAATAAATGTAGGATTATTTAAGTAACAATTTGTATGCATGTATTTTATATGTAATAGCTTCAGCCTGCACTAAATTCATTTATGTTTAATTGGTTTTGTGGGCTGTGCTAAAGTATGAACTACACAAAAGTTTGAACTGTTAAAAGGTTATCCAATACCCAAACCACAATCATGCAACAGACATGCTACGCACAAGCTCATGTCTACAAACCAATAAACTCAATTCACAGCTATATTAACGTCAGTTACTTCTGATAGTGGCTTATATGAATACTTACGGCAGAGTGGACAGTAAGAAACAAAACATTGAAACGAGGCCGATGACGACGCTGGAGTATTCCCACACATTTTCGACGCATTCCTCGAACAGATACAGGATCCACGGAGTTCCGTTGACACACAGGGGCTGGCCTAGCACCGTGGACAGGTTCGTGGCCACGTCTACAAGACTGTCCTCCGGATACCGAACATGGGCCATTGAGACGACGGCGATTGTCTCTCCGTCCGGAAAAACTGCCACGCTACGATGGTGCGCTGCTCAGCTGGTGTCAAGTGCTCCTCCGAAGTCCGGCGTTCTTCCGGACATTCAATCGCTCCAGCTCATCGAGTGTCTCAACTATTTGACAAGAGCGCCACACCTTCGACAGCAAACAGCCGTGTGGCGCTTCTTCTTAGTCTGATGTCATTTGATAGGTCTGTGAGAACACAAGAACAGTGATCTGACCTATATGAGGTGGAAGAGAAGCAGTCAAGAGACACTGCCAAATTATTATGACAACTGCAGTCTGTTCGAGTAGAACGTTTATAGTTGCCTATAGCCAGCTATATTGTCAGAAAGCTTCAAGCATCAGCTAGCTTGCTATTTAAATTGCACCGTTAACTGGATGAGAACATCACTAGTACGGAATACAGCTAGGATCGATTCGATTGGTTTTGTAAAATGGTCTGATGATCGCTCGCTTTGATGAGCACACCAAAGCACAGTTAGCTAAGTAGCTTGCTAGCTAATGAACTAGCTACCTTGGAACAATGGTCAGTGTACAGCATCTCTACAACATAGCCTCAGCTAATAGCACTCAACATATTAAAAACAGTCTTGGCCACACAGCTACACGATCTTTAGAATGAGCTGTATTCTAACATTGTTGCTGTCTAGCTAATAATTATGTTAGCATAGCAGTACACATAATTTCGAACCCTCGTTAAATTGCATTAATGATAGCAATGAAGTTTGCCAGATTGCTAACAGATTTAGCTGGAAAAATATCAAGTACAGTTCATAAAAAATAGCGGTAGGGGGCTGCAATAACGGCAAATAATGATACGTCACACAAATGTAACAATACAAAATGGAAAGCTGGGACATCAATAAGCAGAACGACACAAAACAAAGGCCCAGATTATAGCCATGCTTTTGTCCAAATGTTGACTGAGAGCAACTGATCTCTTTCCATCCTCACCTTGCCGCCAGACGTTGGTTTGACTTCCTTTGCATCGCTGTGCAAATGTCATCCATTGTGTTTTGGTGACGCTACTTCACTTGTACTCGTCTGATCATTTGAATGCTGGCCCTTTCGGCTGCCTGTGAACCAGTTCCTGCTGTGTGCGAACAGTAATGAAAAACTCCCAAAATTCTATTAAAATTCATATCCCTTGAACTGACGACACCGACCACCACGACTGAAGAGGGACAAACAGCACCGTCCTCAGGGCGATACAAATAATTGCAATTTTTATTTTTCACAGCATGAAAAACTGAGAACAACTGCAAGTTCGAGCAGTTATGCTTTTCTCCTCGCACCAAGTAGAAAATTAGTCTGGTTAATTAACAGAAATGTGCACATTTAATTTTTTCGAATTGATGGTCATGTAAACTTTCATACAGCCAAAATATGGGTACTGAATTTATAGTTATTCGGGTTTGTCTTTTTCGGGTAATCATAAAGACGACCACCAAGATAATCAAGAGAACAGCTATTCAATTGTGACACTAAACGAAACACAATTATTGCAATGAGCAATATGCAACAAAAACATGGAAAGAGATGCACCTGTTGCGCATGGTAATGCCCGTCACCACACGGTGGCGCGCTTTCCATAGTTCAAGAACACAATATTTGCAACCCAGGTCGACATGAAGGAGTTGAAACTAAGTGCTAATCATTTAAATACAAATGGTGTGTTTTACCACTTTTCTTCGCAATTCTAATGTAAACATAAGAACATTGTACCTGTGTATAAGAAAACGGTGAGTCGTTTGTTTTTATCTTTGACGATGTTTTCTTTTCAAAAAAATGTACATTGATGCACGAGTTTGAACGTTTGGCTTTGGAATGTGTCATTGCTATCACGCTCGCGGTCACAGAGAAAGTTACGTGTGTAAGATCTCCGTGCGGCTTTGACACAGATATTTATAGTATATAAATGTTTATAACAATTAATTAAGCGCTCTCTTCCACATGCGTGGATATGATTAGAACAATTCGTGAATTTTCTAGCGGTGCCGCAATAGGCTGTATAGGTGACTGCATGCTGCCTTTTTTGAGTACAGTTGAGTTAAAAGAGAAGCCATTTCATCCCATAAGAAAAAGTATGTTTAGAGATACAGAAATAATGTTCGTTTCAATTTATATTAGCAGGAATTTGTGTGATTATATTGGTAACTGAAATGTTTCCAGTATATCTGAGCGAATATGATTTTATTTGCTCAACTAAAATGCTATTTATATTGGCACATGGCCTTGCTCATCAACCGTGATTAATCGTACGAAGGAGTTTTGTGGTAATAATTTTGCGGCTGTTATGGGAGACCAACCCTACTCGAGCAATTAGTGATAATTGTGTGTTTTGGTCAGTGCACGCATTGTCATTTTTAGTTTTGTCACAGACAAGTCAACGAATGGCTAAGAAAATAACATTACTAAAACATAATATTTTCACACTTGCTAAAGCAAAAGTAGCTTTATCTGACGCTAAACTAAATTTTCGAATTCTCATTCACATTCTAAGATTTGTTCTGGAGGGCACCGCAAGAAAATTATGAGGATGTTAACCTGAATATTCATCCAATTCCCTTCATTTGAGAGCACACACGACTTGAATGGTGTGTAGTACCGTCAAATGCGCTGTCTTTGTGTGCGGAGTGATGAGATAGGCCACTTTATCACACGTTGTCACGCTCATTGGTGTACAGTGTTTTGTAGCACCGAATGTTGCTGCTGAATGCGTCGTGGGTCTCTCGCAAATCACTTTACTGCAGCAGTCGTTTTTTTGCAGAAACTGACCTAAAATGCACTAGCTAAGTTCCAGTGTTACCATTAGCTGAGAGCGAAGGCAGTCTGAGAAGGACATTCAGGGAGCTTAGCTAATGCACTACATGCTTCATCTCTTAGGGTTTACCTGGGTCAGAGTTATTACAGCCCACTGCTGCTAACCCAGGAATATTAAGAATTAATACAAAAAGAGAGTGAAAGTGTGTGTGTGTGTGTGAGAGAGAGAGAGAGAGACAGATTGAGTAAGAGTGCCTTATTTTAATCGTAGCAGATTCCTTGTGTGTATTTGTGTATGCTTGAGTGTTTGTGTATGTGTGTGTGTGCATATATTTGTATTTGTGTGTGTGTGCGTGCGTGAGAGAGAGAGAGAGAGAGTGACTGTGTGTGAGGGAGAGAGAGATTGTCCCTTGGGTTTCTCGGTATTGTTGTACTTGTTTCTTTCCCGGGCTCTCAGCAGACTGATGCAGTTGTGAGAGCCCTAGCTGCAGAGCGACCCTGCATAAAAATGCACTCTGGCTCTCAGACATCAGGGCCTATCAAAAGATTTATTGAGAAGAGGTCCCGTTGATTGTCAGCCACATGGAAACCATAGGAACACAGAGCAGGCTCTACCTCTCCCTCTTGCTCTCTTTCTCTCTCTCTCTTTTCTCTGTGTTTGAGGCAGTGGGGCACTCTCCATGCAGCTGTAGTGAGAAGAATTTGACACAAGCTACTGGAACCTCTGCTCTCGATACCTCCTTCCCATGCTTTTTTTTCTGCTCTTCTTAGTTATGCCTCTTTTCTTTTTCCTTTTATGTAGAAGGCTGGTGATGATGTAAGTGCACCTCTTTTTGTCTGGCGATGAAGTTTGTGCATGTTTGACTAGAGCTTGCTTCAAGAGCTATGAGTTAGAGTGTAGTGGATGGGCTATTATCTAAATTAAAGGAAGCCACATTCTCAAAAAATTATTAATATACTCTTCATAATCAATAAATGGTGATTAAATAGTTTTCTATAAATGATAATGAAGATTCTAAAAGGGCACCATGGTCTTAGATGATGAATCTCCTTTTATTAGGTTATGCTATACCACAACTTTTGAAACAAGCTTACTGAAGTCGAGGGGATCGAAATTAAAAATGGACCTTTTTCTGGGACGTGTAGATGAAGACGTCGCAGATGGGTCTCCTGTCAGTTGGATGAACGCGTTGCTTAGCGACTGCATACCTCATGAAGGTGCCTCGTGCTGAGAGTACCGAGGCTGACAAGTATCTCCTTCTGAAGGACTGACGCGTGGGGCAGCGCTGGCGTCACAGCGAGGGGCCGGAAAAGGGGGACGCTCGGCTCGGTCTTTGGGACAGATGCAGAGTGCAGGGGCTGCAGCATCCTGGCTTTATCCTGTGCTCAGTGATGCTGCAGAACCATCACTGCCTGCTGCGCAGCTAAAATACTGCAAGCATTTAATAATGCAGGCTGCAGATGGGGTTTGAAGGTGTAACCCTATTTCTTTTTTTTTTTTTGTAAAGCTTGCATTGTTGATGGCCGGTACCAGCTATTTTTAGAAGCTGCTTCTTACTAATTAATGAGATGCACAAAATCCAGCATGTTACACAACACAGTGTGACCTACTTTTATTTATTTTTTTAATTATTTATTTAGACTACAGCAGCCACTTTTGCCTGGAGTTAGCCTATGTTATAGCTTGATGTCTGAAGTGAGAGATATGGAGATGTTGGAATTTAGGAGGTGGCATGTCTGTTTCAAATAATTTTCATGTCATCCAGGGCAGTTGAGAATACTGAGCTGTTGTTATGTCAACAGGGCTATTTTCATAAATACAGTATGGGAAGTGTCTCTTTAAAATATTATGTTCAAATTGGTGACCATTCATTAGTGAGCTGATATTAGACAGCTTCATCGGCACTGCAAATTGTTTCCTACAAGCTCTCACAAGAATAGCCTTTTAGTTCCCTGACACCTCCTGTCCCCCGCTCCCCTCTCCACAAAGGGGCTCTTTAATTATGTGCATAAATAAATGTCTGGGAAAAGCTCACACCAGCTTTGAGGCACGGACCATTTTAAGTGCGTTTGCTCTGGTGCCGTGTGCGTGCCTTTTGGAATTTATTTTTGGACGAGCTGAAGGGATGCAAGCAGCAGAGAGATCAAAAAGCTTTTCCCTCCGTAAGGGAGAGCGTCCCTTTCTGTCCCAGAGAGGGAACTGTATCCGGCGGGTGCGTATTACAGGGCTCACTGGCAACAGGGGTCGAGCAGAGAGCTGGGAGAGGCCTGGCTTATTGGGGACACAAAAGGACCAGTGTTTCCTCTCTTTCTCTGCCTGTCTTTCTCTGCTCAGTAAGTGAGGAGAGTCTGGGAGAGCAAGGGGGCTCCACATGACTAAGCCCTTTAAAGATTTCCCCCCATCACACACACACACCCACACACACAAACACACACACACCCTGCCCCCCTACCCTGGTGCCCTTCTCATTCAAGGTCCTTTAGACTGTCTGGATGGATCTAGTCAGGCTTACTGACCTGGGATCAGCCTATCCAAATGTTGTTGCTTAGCCTGTTTTTTTTTTTTAAGCCTGCATTCCTGAGATTTCTGCGCTGTAGCGGGGTGATTAATAGTAACTAGCTGATTGTTTAGGAGCTGAATTCCACAGGCTGGTTTTTTTTTTTTTTTTTTGCTTTCTACATGAGACTCCCATGGTCACATTTTGCAGCTGAGTTTACTGACCATAGCGGCCACAGGGCAGTGTGAGATGTCACAACCTCCGAGTTAAGGCAGCCTGCATGCATGCATGCATCCATGCTCATGCGGTAGCAGCAAGCTCCGTCTGTGCGTGAGAGTGAGCCGAGTGAAATAATGGATGTTCAGTGTGTGCGTGTTGAGTGTGCATTCTGCTTAAGGAGGGGGGAATTTAGGACACTGAAACAGAATCTTACCCTTTTTTCTATTTCTCTTTTGCTCCCCTTCTTTCTCCTTATCTCCCTTTTTTACACACCACAAGCACGCCTAGATGTACACGAGATCAGTACTCATCCAGGCACGATCTTCAGCAAATTATGTTTGCACAGTGTGGAAAAAGAATGCCTTTACATTGTTGTTTTGTAATGTTTTTGCAAGGAGAAATCTGCAAAGGACCTGTCATGATTTTATGGTGAAAGCAAATATTTATATTTGACTGTAGAGCAACCATTAATATTTATGGTTTGGTGGCTTGATTACAGAGCAGCTATGGGCCGGTTGGCATTCCTACTTTTGTATCCCAGCACGCTAGCTTTAGACTGTTTCAACAGACTAACATTGAGCCACTGCATCCAGGAACATGGCATTGAAAAGGGCATTCATGGCAGTAGATCCAGTGTGCCCATAAGTACACAGAAAGGTCAGTACTCAGACCCACCGCACCCACTGACACAAGGCGATGCCAGCTGCCGAACGCTGCCCTTGGTGCACAGCAAGGCCAGCTGATAAACCGAGTGTACCCATGATTCATAATGCATGATGTTCAAAAAATGCCTCTAAAAGAAGGCATCACTGTTACTTCTTGTATCATGGATGTACTTATGCTTACATTGTTAAAAAAATGCTTTGTTTGGCCTTGTGGATTGTGTTTGTCCTGACACTGGCAGAGTTTGGACCCTAAAGTCAGGGTTATATGGAGAACAATAACATCAACAACAATAGGCTAGAAGAAGACAATAATTTGAGTTTGGATAATTCAATCAGCTCACAAAACAAAAGTGAATAACAATGATTGTGCCTGTCATTGGCCTCTGTGCCAGTTAGTCTGAAAGGCAGGTCTGTAAATCACTGGAGTACATGTATATTTCTCACTGTTTGCACTTGGATTGCTCTGTCTCTTCACACCTGAGAGAGGGAGGGAGGTCTGCACAGAGTTTGGTTCTAGGTAATGCTAAAGTAATCTCAGTAGAGTGTGTTATCAGCATGATTTCCTTTCCAGGGAAAACAAGCAGCACGGGTCCTTTATGTCTATATGGTCTGAAGAAATACAGAATAAAACAGAATGGGACTATGCTCATTACAATTGCAACCTGTCTGGCTTGGTGTTTTTGTCTGGAGTTTCTCACTAGCGTACTTTGTTTCACATAACACAGCGTGATTTGTTGTTGTTTTTTAAACAATAACAAAACAGCTTTCAGGGAACATTACTTATGGTCTGTGCTAAATGCTTATCTTCAGGGACATAATGTTGGGAAGTTTTCAATCATTTTTGAGTACAAGTAATCGTAATCGTTGAAACCTCGCGTCTCGTTTTTTTGAGATAACGGACATTTTGTCCCGGTAACCTTTGTCTGATAGAGAGCAGTGATACCTTTTCAAAGGAATGCTGCACTCTCAGCTTAAAACACCAGGATGCTGATATCCCCAAAGTTCCTCCCTGGATGCGCTTTACAAGCGTTCCGGATGGACCTCAGTGCCGGTGGCCCAGACAGTGTGGAGGTCTCCAGTGCTGGACAGCACCTGATCCAGGCTGCTGCAGCTTGGCTCTGGGCCTGTCCGTCAGAGCCACCATCCCCTCCCTGCAGCCCTCAGGGTGTCCATGCTGTGGACCCCAGACCCACAGGGAGCCTGTTAGCTGAAGTGAGGGTAATGTAACTGCAGCTGGGTTGTGCTGGCTGGCCCAAAAACACTTACATTTCTGGAGCAGGATACTGAGGAATCTGCTCTGGCCTCAAATCATGAATATTAACAGCTAGCTTCTGGTCATGGGGGAAGTGTCATATAATTACAGCATTAATTTCATACTTTCTTGAAAGTTTATGTAATGCATAGGTTTTGTTATCTTAAATCATACCATTATGGTTTTAATTATCTGTGAGAAAGTATATTCGGATGTGTGACAAAGCAGTCTTATCAGAAGCCTACCCTAAATGTCCTAGGAGGAGAATCTCAAAGTGTTATCAAAGAAAAGCAGACAAAAATGCTAAAGGCAATGCTTTAATTGTTCTAAAGATTCTTGTTGTCTTTTTGACTTTTGACCTGGTCATTATATTGATGAGTAGACCCTCTGAATTTTAAAAGGGCCATTGGGTGGTGCCATTATGAAGCCCAGGAACCATGGGAATAACTGTCAAGCATATGAAACAGTGATAGATACCCAGCTTGTAACATTTCCATCACCTTTCACCTCCTGTATGTAGTTCATGAAGGGGATGTTGTTTCCATATAAAGAAATATAAATAATTCACTCATTAGATGAGATGTGACCCCGTTGCTGTAAATATGGGGGTCACCAAAACAGCCGACCCCGGCGCCCTAACACTTAGCCTCAAGGCATGAGTATTGATACGATGAGAATCGTCAATACCATCACCATTGGCCCAGCATGAGACTGGCTTTCCAATGGAAAAGCAGCAGCATTCGTTAGACAGGCGTGGGACGTGTCGACAGGGCGTCTGGGCTGTGGAAAACAGGACGTGAGCTCAAGTGGAAATTTGGGAGAGGTCTTTTTAAGATGATGTTATGTAGCCAATGGGAACGCAGTAAATGGTTAACCCCCTTTTTGTCCTGTCCACCACCGCTGGAACAGTCCCACTTGCTTCCAAACAGGTTCCTTTCCAAAAAAAAGTGCATTTTTTAGAGACAGGTTTTTCTGGCTGTACGTGCACTTGTTCATTCTGGAATGTTGTGACCTATACAGTGGCATTTCTTGAGAACTTTGCTGTGTCTTTTTTAAAAATAGCACAGTAAATCCAAGACCGTGAGGGTAAGATATTGATGGTTATCAAATAAGTTTTTTTATTTAATGAATAACATGCTCATTAAGAAAGAAGATTAACACATTACTCATTAACAGGTATAGTTTAACCTGGCTAAATGACAGGACAACAGTGTGTGGCTAAGTCAAGAATGTTTTTAAACAAATGGAGAGGGAAAAGGTCAGATATGTCTTGACCAGCTCTGTCTCTCCAACATGAAACAGTTAACCAAAAGAACCTTGACACACATTTAGTAAAACCGAGAGGTATTTGTTGAACTGAAATTGATCAACTTTAACCAAATACATTTTCGGTAAAACATCTAAAAATGTTTTGGTGAGTGTTAATGTTATTAAATTATATAATTATTAAATTATATATTATATAACATGGTACACTCGTTATGTGATATTGTAGATTTTCCTCTTTGCTGTTATCTCTTAAAACCTGCTAAATGACCTGCAAGGGAAAGGTAGGTGTGCTGCCTTAGTTGGAGCTGTAGCTTTGGAATGCACTTGGCGAGTGACTCCATTTTGAGACTGCAAAAATTATTATGAATGAAGGATTTAGGCATAAATTTAAAAAAAAAAGGTAGTAGTTTGTGGGGATATATGTGAGGCTGGCAGGTTGACTGGCATTTTGAACTAACTCAACAATTGAACCACACTAACAATGAATGCATAGAAGTATATGTATAAAATAATATTTGAAATTGCGCTGAATAATTGGACAGTAGCTGATGTATTTACTGACCTAAGCCCGCTCCTCCACTCTGTCTCTGCCCAATCTCCAGGTAAAGGTTGCAGATCTGATGTGTGTTGAGCCGTTGAGCAGACCACCCTCCCTCAGAAGAGCTGGCGCCGAGCGTGCCATGTGCAGTCGTCACGGCAACGCAAGGCACAGGGAGGAACCCGAGTCGGCGCTGGCCACAGTCTGAGTCAGGCCGGGCGGCGCCATGCACCACCTCTTCAGCCTCGTGCTGGGCCAGAGGGACCTGTCACGGGCCGGGGACCTCTTCTCTCTGGAGGATGCGGAGATCGAGGACTGCCTGTCCGAGGCCCTGGAGGAGATCAAGGCCATATCCTGTTCCCCGGTGAGAGTCCCTTCCCACCCCATCAGCTCCGCAGTAACCTGAGGCCTGTATCCCAGCATGCCGAGGGAGTGGCGATGCACACACAGATGTGGCGAGGGGCGCGGGGGGGGAAGGGGGCAACGACTGCCCACACCAATTTTATTCTGGGCGCATTAGTGCCCCTCTCAGTTTAAGAGAGTTTAAGGCCTGAGTCGTTCACTCCAGAGGGGTAATGGGCAGCAGATCTGGGATCACTTTTTGGCAAAGTGGCCCTCTCAATTTAAGTGGAATTTAAAAGGGTTAACCTGCATGCCAGCCAGCAGTAGGGCCAGTTTTGGCAGTCTCCCTCTCAATTTAAAATACGTTTTAAAGGGCATGGTGTGGGGGTGCCCTTTCAGGTAGCTTATTCTGATCTGTTCCCCAATGAGGGACACATGCTCTGTCAGGCAGCACTATGATTGGCTGATTCTCTCTGTAGCTGTGTCTCAGTGTGGCCTTCTATCATGTTCCCCTCTCCTGGAACCCCTTTTCATCCGTCATTATGACATCACTGAGTGGGCGGCCTTAGGACTGAAACACTGAGGATGGAGGGAGGTGGCACAGGCTCGGAATGTTCACCCTGAGTCTGACACACGCACTGTGCCCCAAACTCTCTTTGTGAAGAGATCCATTGAATCAGTGCAGCTCAATAAATTTCATGTTTGGTCAGCAGTCTGTAAGCATTTGATGCGGAGAAATGAGGCCAGCTGTGCCAATCACTGACTGGCTTGGATTGTCTTTTTTAGCTCGCAAGCCAATGTTAGATTCCATCAGTGGATGTTGCATCACAGATTATCTGGTTAAGATTGTTTTTGACCCTGCAAGCTGACATAGCTGAGTGAACCATTTTCTAGCTTGCTAGCTAGCTTGCCACCTTGTAGCTGATGAATATAAAATTGATATGCTTGTTTAAAAAAATTATTTTTACTATTTATTGTACATATATAAAAAAATACACCAAAGAAGTTTTCACAGCCGGTGTACCAAGGGTTATATTTATACAAGCAAAAATCAATCGTGTCACTATTTTAAGTCTCTCCTGTTTTAGCTGTCTCTGTCTGTAACCCTATGAGTTATGGGCAGTGATCTTTGCCCCCCTCAATATGAAGACTGCCCATTTGCATGCTGTCACTGTTACCAGCCCCTTCCCCTTACATAGATTCACATAGTTCAGTTAAGGCACTGACTCAGTGCCACAGACACAGTGCTTGTTTTAAAAGAGACTCTGTATACATTAAGATTCTCCACATGATGCGGGTAACATTTTGTTTCCCAGCATGCAAAATTCACCTTTATCAGTCCATTGAGTAGGCCAAGGCAGATTATGATCTGTCTGAACCAGCCAAATCAGCAGCAAGCAGACATCTCTTAATTGCTTGAGATCTTAAAAGCTATGCTATGCTAGCAAGCTGATCCATTTATTTTATCTCGGACCCCTTTCTAACTGACCCTGTCTTTCAGAAACAGTGGCTGTCACCCAGAATGGTAAGGAGGCACATTCTGCAGCAGTGGAACCTTACCCAGAATGCCGAGGGGCACACTGTATTGCAGAGCACATTCCCTGATGGCTCTCAAATTTTATCTGAGCTCATTCTCTCAGATAGCTCATGAGCCAGTTTCAGTATTTTGCGTGTGATACTGATCCAAGTAGAGTTGGTTAGCTGTGCATGGATCTGTTGCCTATTTCCTCTGGAACAGTGGAAAGACCCCCTGCAGGTGTGGGGGCCCACAGTGTGTGTTCCCAGGACTCAACATGAGTTACAAGTCAAAGACATGTTTCTAATTCAGTTTCTCTCCTTTCATATTCTATTTTACATGACTGTGGGCTCATGCACCTTGTCGTCTCCCACAAGCGTTTCTCGTGTCTCAGGGCTAAATGCCTTTGCGGTCCTCAGACCACACTGTGTCCTCCATCTTTAGCCTGACTTTGTTTAAACAATCATTCCACATGCAAAAAACAGTACACCCATGAAGCTAAATAATCTGTTCTCAAAAGAATAAAATCCTCTTTTTTTCATAGAAATGTAAATTTGTAGTATTAGTGTACTTATTTGTTTTAATAATGCAAGAATAAGTATGTTTCCTATAGATGAATAGCTTTATTATATTAGTTTAACATATTCCTAGTACTAATACAGTACTATACAATGCAATAATATATAAGACATAACTGGATGTTTGGTCCCTACCATAACTGCTTAGATTGATGGCTTCCTGTAGCTGAGACAGCATACACAAATCAAAATGGTCTGCTACAGCCTGTCCTTGACATTCCTTTGTTACTGATTGGTTGTTGGGCAGGACTATCTGACCAATGACAATGACCAGGCTGTGGTGGAGATTTGCATCACGCGCATTACCACGGCGATCCGGGAGACGCGCTCCATCGAGAGGCATGGGGCGGCGCTGGTCTCTTTGTGGGAGTCCTGTCTGGAGCACAACCTGCAGCCTCAGGGCAAGGATGAGGACACGCCCCACGCTAAGATCGCCTCTGACATCACCAGCTGCATCCTCCAGGTCAGCCCTCTATAGTCAGCATTATGAACACTGTTAGCCTCATGTCTATCAGTTCGCCTGGGTCACCTCCATTACAGTCTAATTCATATCACAATGCCTAAGCACCTTACACACACTTACTCCATTGCAAACTCTCATGCCAGTATACATCACCTCCATTACAAGCACCCACATTGTGAAGTAGGATATGTTCACACAGCATTTGGTTGACCGGTACTCCCTTTGTTGGTCATCCTCACAGCAGGACCGCTGTCCAATATCAGTCTGTCTTATTTCATGTTATTGTCACTACATACCCTGAGCAGTTTGCATCTGACAAACCCAGACCACCAATTACAGTTAAACTGGCTGCACAGTATCAGAATTCAGCATGTCTCAGCTGGGCATTAGAGAATGAGTCTGCAATGCGTTTACATGGCTGGGTATCTCAAAATGAATCAATAAAACTGTACAAAAGTGAACCGTTATTGATTTAGCAAAAACATTTGTATGTCATCAAAAATGTTGTATATGTTTTGCGTATCCATATGATATGGATTAACAAACAGAGCAGTTTTGTATGTTTCTCCATTGGATTCGAACGCACCAGCATCAAGTCTAGTGCTGTAGCCCCTTAAAAAAGCATCCTCAGGCCTTTGAGCTGTTTGCCTTTGGGATTAGACGCAGGGCTATAGCTGTGATGATTGTAAGTGATGGTGTCCATTATCATGGGTGGAACCATCCATCTGCCCCTGAGCTGTTCTCCTTTACGTTCAGGTACGGGGCTATGGTTATGACACTAGTTAATGTAAATATTCCTCAGGCCTCCTCACTGTTTGCTTATAGACTTGGTTTTTCTAACGTCACATCATGGAAACGGTTCACAGAACGTAAAACATGTATTACAAATTCAAGGTCACAGTTAGAAAACAGAGGAATGTGTTTGTGCATCATTCTGACATCCACTGTTTTTGCCTTGTTTTTTACAGTATGTATTTGCTTTCCTTTCCTCTCCACCCCTACCCCCCCTTTGGTTTTCCCAGTGCATCCGATGCAGCCAAGCGGCCCTTGCAAAGCCATTCCCAAAGGCTTGCTCTGTAAATGCAAGATGGAGCTTGCTTGGCAGGTTGAGAGGGCCAGCAAAGGATGTGTGCTATGGAGCAGGGAGATTCAGGCTTAATTAGAGGGTTAGAGATTGTCCAGAGAGGTGTGTTAAATGGCTGGCTTCTCCCGAGCTATTTGTGCAAAAGACTCTTTGATCTAAGAGGAGGACTGATATTGGAATGACTTTTTTTGTCATTAGTTTCGTAGATCGTGTTTTTGGCATGCTGGCACAAGCTGACCTTGGCAGATAAGCTGCTGGTACATTCTGACAGAGGGTTTTGGGGGCGTGTGTGTGTGTGCGTGTGTGTGTGTGTGCTAGCGTACGTGTGTGTGTCAGAGAGTTTATGTGTGTACCCCTGCTTATGTGTGTGCGTGTATATGTGTGTGTTATGTGTGTATAAGCTGCCCCATACTGGACATTATTGGAATGACAAGTAAAAAGTAAGTAATTTACTCAGCAGCCAAAATTCATGTCTCATTAAGCCTGGAAGAGACAGTAATATGCAATAACTCAGTAGTGAAACAATGAGTTAAAATCTTAACATTTGCTTCATACTGTTACTACATTTGCTTTTTACTTTTCAAGCATGATTTGATGTTGCATTATTATAACTACTGATGACATATATTAGATGTTTAAGTGTTAGTAGTTGGACTAGATTAGTTGGAATAAAAGGCTGCTATAGCAGTTTCTGTCAGCATACACTAAATATGTGTAGAAAATGTATTAACTGTGGTACTCTGTACGTTATCAGCTGTGGTTGGGACAGAGCAAGACATTGCCAGTAGTAGTAAGTAATAGAAAGACAGATTGTGTTCTCCAAAATCACCTTTGGGAGGCGCCAGAACCTTTCCAAAGATATTACGCCACACACGCACATGCACATATGGTGGTTAAGGGCACGAGCAGGGAGACGCTTTACGTGTTGAGTAAGGCATTCCAGGCCCGCGGTGCTCCCCTGTCTCCCCCAAGCACTGCCTCAATACGTCACTCCATCTTCCCCCCCCAGGTCTTTCGGGGACACGGAAAGCAACCAATCAGAAGCTGGTCCTAATTTGCTCTCTGTCTGCGTGCTTTCTGCCTCTTCGCTTTTCCTGTCCGCTGCGGTCAGAATCAGCTCATCCCTGTGGTCCATTCGAACATAATTGGACTGCACACATCACATGTGGAGTTTCTGGAACTTATTCTGTGTGGAATTTCCACCACAGAATACATTATTGTGAATTTCTGTGTGCAAAAGGACACAAGTAATATTCTTCCTAATCCTTTGGGGGGTCAACACTGAATCTATTCCAAGAAGGTTCATCGCGGAATCCATATTGGATGCTACATTTAAGGTTGTGTGTGGGAGGATGTGTAATGACTATGGTTGATGGTTGTATATTGAGTTTACAATGAATTTATGATCAAGTTGCATGGACAGCAGCCAAAAACAGTGTCAGGGTGTTTGAAAGTGTCAAGTCATGATTAAGTGCCCTGAGTGGAAAAATAAATTAACGATGGCCCTCCTGCTAGCTCCAGATGACATAGATGTGGCCTGACTTGCCCCTCATTCTTTCATTGGTCACATGCTGCTTATCCTCAGAATTAGGGTCATATTTAACCAATCCCAGAGAACGTCACACAGCACAAGTGTGTCTGCCACCCTCCAGATCCATCATTTTTTTCTCTAGTATCAATGTGCTATTTTGGGAGCATGATGGAGATACTGTCTTGAAAGAGTTCTGGTTTTACCGGTTAATCATCTGTAGAAGTCTCATAGGCATTGGAAGACATAAAGCCAATGATTGTCACTTCCCATTTCTTCTGGAAGCCACCACCATTTGCACTGTGCTTGATGTGTCTCAGTCAGGAACTGTATAGAATTCCCCGAAATACTGACTTTCACTGATGTCTGTTTTTAAACTAGGATCATTGTGTTGACACCATTTTCAGAGAATGACTAGAGAATGTTACATACAGCTGAAATATTTAGTCAGTTGAGTCAAACGGGTCTTGAAGGCTAGAAATAAAACAACACTAATGTAAGTAAGGATTCTAATTAGTAAAGGATTCAGGTTCTTCAGAGGAAATGGCTGCCAAAGGAGTGTGTTTGGGTTATTCTGAAGGTCAATGGGCAGGTGACAGGTGGTCCGTTTGGTTTAAAAATTAAGAATGTGCTGTATAACAATTCAGGAGCACCGTAAGTGCCAATTGTTCTGTTCCTTTTTAGTTGCATTAACATTGCCCATAATTAGTGTAATTTGATCGAAAGCGCACACTGCGCCTTGGCTTCTCTCACTATGGAGGTTATCTCTTTCCCCTCCACAGAACTGTAACCCACTGCAAATCAGTGGTTCAGCTGAGCACGGCCCATGTATGTAATCCCCAGTTGCATTTTAACACATTTGTTTGATTACATTTATTTTTTTTCCCCACTATAATGAAAAAAAACAAAATGACCAGTGGCTAAGAGCTGTTAATATGCAAACAGCTCTGAGCTGGCTGCATTCTCCTGAGTGAGTGAGTGGTATGCAGTGAAGTGCGCTGGACCTGTTCTCGTTCTTGTCCCGTGCAGAACTACAACCAGCCCCCGGTGATGGCCTTGGCAGTGCCAGTGGCTGTGAGGTTTCTCCAGAGGGGGAACAAAGAGCTGTCCCGAAACATGTCCAGCTACCTGTCCCTGGCGGCCATCGCCAAGGCTGAGCTCCTGGCGGAACACACAGAGGCCATCACCTGCAGCGTACTGAGAGGTAGGGCCCGGCCCTTAGAGATGCGCACACGTAAGCGCGCACACGCAGTCAAACCTCTCACCTCAAACTCGAAAACACACCGTCATCCCAATAAACCACACCTCAGACATTCAACAGTCATAGATCGCTGGAAAGAAGCACTACTGCCTGATATCAACCTATGAAGGAACTGATTACATGACAGAACCTTTTACACGGAGTTAAAAAACTAGTGAACATTTATTCACAATAATTTACTGTGGCAGGCATTTGAATGTGTTATGTACTGTATGCCAGATTAACACTGTTCATTTGTAATTGCTTTTCACATTCTGTCTCCTTCAGAGAACGTAATGAAAAGGAATTTAAACTATGACTGATAATTTTGACATAACACGCTTAATTTCCCATTAAATTTAAGGGATTGTCATTTCTTCAATAACATATGGGCTAAGTTCAATCAAATGCGCTTAGTCTCTGTCAGTCTTTCTTTTCTCCTATGGTATTCTATCAAATCAAACTGCATGCTCTTAAGGATCCATGGTTTGCTCATTAACTCTGAAAGTTTAAGAAAGAGGTAAAGGCATGGCCTGCAGGCAGAACATATTCCTTTTATTTTAAAATGAAACAAACATTTTCCAAAAAACATCTTTGCTTGCCTTCAATAAAAGTAGCAGTAAAACCTGTTTTGAAGTATTAACAATCTGTGTTCCCATGCTGAGTTATCATCCAAAGCTCTGCTGCTAGAAAGGTTGTAACAAAGAATACAGCAAGACCTCTGACCTGGAGAAACCAGATGGGGAGGCAGAGAAGGAAATATCTGCAATACCACCCTGGAAATATGATGCAAGCTGTGCTGTCAGTCCCTTGTTGAGAATTTTCACTGGCCATATTGTGGAAGTTCCTCAATAACATTTAAGACCATTCAACATGATGGGTCTCCATTATGCAGAACAAGTCTGCTTTGATTGAACTGACATACACACATGACCTTAAAGTGGCTATGTGCCTTGGTCAGATTGAATGCTGACCTAAGTGTGTTTAATTGAACCCAATTCTAAGACTCAGAGCTGTCACAAGGTGATTTAATGGTGTTTGATAGTATTAGTATAGTGATTAAGTTGACTGGCTAAATGCCAGATAAAGTTGGAACATGAGTAAGCCCCAAATCTGGAGCTGGTTGTGTGGGTTTCATCGTAGATCAAGAAAAAGACTTCATTTTTTTATGTCTCTGGCTTTGAGAGATTATTCCTGGCTCCTCCCCACCTGCCCTACAGCAAACTACTTCAATAAATAATTGAATTTTACAGGACTTAATCTTTTGAAAGCACAAATGGTTATTGAATTGTTTAAAAACCATCTAAAATGAAGATCCCCGAAACAGTGCTTTCATGGCACCAGGAAAGGCAGTCCACAGAGAGAAGTGGCTGTGACCCCCATCTGCTTCAGCTTTAACAATCTGTGGAAGAACATAATTCACTTTAGATTGTGTTTGTATATGTATAATCAAGCAAGAAGTTAGTAAGATATGTTCGTTGACTGGGGGTCGGCCAAAGGACGAGGGTTTCACTCCAGAGAAAAAGTCACAAGCAGAAAATTTCAGATTTTCACCAGGCTATCCGTCTGTCTGCAAGTGTCATTGCCCTTTGATGGGGTCATACAATCCCGAATGGATTAAAATTAATATTCTATCATTTCAAGACTGGATCATAACCCACGGGCAGTAGTGAAAGCAAGGCTGCTCCTTTAACAAGTAGTTTGTCAGTTCTAAGTTGCTTAGCTTTTCCTTTAATTATGTATAAGCGTGCGATACAGCGGGAATTTACGAGAGGAGCACGTGAGGTAAAGTGCCATGCTGAAGGTCGCGACACTGCTCTCCCTCTGGAGATTTGAATCGGTAAATCCTTCACTCCTGAGTCAAACGCCTGTTCTTAGCGCTGCGCACCGCATCCTGGTTGTGAAACGTGAGCTCTGCTGCCCCCCCCAACCCCCAACCCCCACCGCTTCCTCACGAGGGACCCTCGTTATGAAACTTCATTAGGCAACCTCATTAGAGGACCTCGTTAGGGACTCGACGGAGTCCAGATTCCCTGCCCGTGGGCAGAGTGATTGATCGAGCCATAGCCAGTCCAAGCACCTCGCGGAGAGCTGCTTAAGTGCAATGGAGAACGGGGAGCTGTGTTTTGAGAGGCCGTAATGGGCTCTGTTTAAGATTAATCTGCTCCTGAAGTAGACGGCACAGCAGGAGCCCTCCCTTACCACCCTCACCCCCCACCTGACTCACGAATATAAGCTGGACGAGCAGGCGAGAATGCGCCAACATGGACCGCGACAGGTTTCAGCCCTCATCTGAGTCCACGCCCTTCTGTCAACACGGTCTTTCGATATCAGCCATGTCGAGAGCTTTGAGGTGTGTTACAGGAATGCTCTTTAGGGGTGGGGGGGGGGGGGTGCTAACCCTCAGCATTGAGTCCCATTTCCTCACCCACTTCCTGCCCCCCAACTACCTCTCCTCCACAGTCCCAAACATCAGTTAATGACTGTCACTCTCTGATGCTTCTAGAATGTGCTGTTCCACTGAAGTGTACTTCCTGTACACAAATGACAACAATGATAGCAGTTTCAGCAGTGGAATTGGGGTTCAGATGCATGCTGGTATATTTACACGTTACAATTTGCACAGTAAATGCAGCAGCCATTTAAAATGCACACATTTCAGAATACCCGTCCCTCTCTGTCTGTGTGTGTATGCACGATTTGTATGTCCTAACATTTTATAGATTACTACCAGTACAAGGGAGAGTATGTTCTCCCCCTTGTTTTCTCTGCCTCTCTGCGGGTATGTGGACCGTACCGTGCTGCTCTGGAGATGGGGGACTGAAATGAAATACAGTAGAAAACGTGAAAGTCTAGCTGATATCCAAACATTTTCCGCAGCATTTAGGGATTTCGGTGGCGCGGTTTTGACTTCTGGACCATGACTGCGATAGGCTTGCTGAAACAAACCCTAGCAGCCTCAGCAAATAGCCGGCTTTATTAATGGGAAAACTAAAACGTCAGCGGTGTAAATCATGTAATCGGATGTAACATTATACACGGCGTTATAACAGGCAACTGATCTCTAGACACCCCGCACAGCTTGCAGAGGGGTGTATCAGGGATCTGGGGCTCTAATCCCTTTCTCTCTTTATGCCACCCCCACCCCAACCCCAACCCCCACCCTAACCCCCATCCCCTCCTCTCCCTCTCCCCCAATCCACCAGCCGGCCAAGTTTCCAAGCTTCTTCACACACAGCCTTGTAAACACCAGCCTCTCCACGGCTGCCACTGCCACTTCAGGGAACCAATAAACATTGACCTTTGACCTCCTCAGACCCCAAAACAGGAAGTGAATTTATGTAAGGATGATTGTGGGGGGGGGGTTGCTGAGGGGGGTGTTTTGTAAGCGAGTCTGAATGCTTAAATAACACAGCCTGAACCAGGTAACGCAATACCAGTTCAGGTAACAACCAATTTCCTCGGGTAACAAAAGGCAGCCTCAGGTAGCATGCCATTGCCCTAGAATGCAGGGTTTCTCCAGAAACACAGGTTTACCTCAGGTAACACAAAATTGTTACATGTAGCACAACACTGCCTCAGGTATTAGGAGACATCCTAAGGAAACACATATGACCTCAGGTAAAACAACACTGTCACAGAAAGCAGTTTTGTGCTGCACAGAGACCCTAATGACCTGTGGAATGGCATCACATGAGATACAAACACATGCTTGACTTTCCAAAAACAGACCCTCAGTCTAAATCCAAACATTGTCCTCTAATGAAAACTCTTTCCCTAATTCTTCCTCACATAAATTTGCTTCAGCAGTACCACAAAATTGCTGCAAGTAACCCCCTGTTTCAAAGGCCAATACAGGGGCACTTATGACCCAACACCATGGGAGGCAAGCGCTTACGGTAAAAACATGTTCCTGGCACTCGAAAAGAGGATATCGCAGACTGGTTTTGCTTCTTAAGACTGACCCCCCTGCCCACACCACCACCAACACCCCCCAACCCCCAGCGTGGAGGCATTTTCCCACTGAGTTCATAAGAAGTCAGGCTGAGTCACCGGCGACATACCCCGTGGTCGGGCACAAACTCTGCGAAACCCCTCACCTGCGGGCAGGTCAGTAACCGCACCGCCCGTCTGGGGCATTTTCACACGCCATCTCCCAGTCAATTAGTCACCACCGCTGGAGGATCAAAGCGAGGCCTGCCTGTGCAGCCAATTCCACTGTGAAAAGGGGACATTTTGACCACCGGGTGTTCTTTTTTTCCCCTCACCAATTGTCGGGAATCTGGAGTTTGTTATAAGAGCACGATGTCCAGGACATAGTCCTAACCCCTCTCAACAAGGAGGGAGCAGAGCACCACTGAGCTGGGTAGCTGAACTTGGCATGGGGTTTATGGGCAGTGATGGCTATTTCATTATTGTTATATCCTTTAAAGAATGTAGCCCCATTCTCCATCTGGTAGTGTTAATGGGCCACAGTGGGCCTTTTTGAGACAGCCCCGCTGACCGGAGCTTTTTTAAATCATTACCAACGTTTGTTTTCTCAGCAGATGTTCTTATCCAGGGGGACTAACGTGTTTTTGGACCCGTGGCTCTGGGGCACACCAACGACCTCCCACGTGGCCTTTTAACCCACAAGCAGTGAGTGTAGGGTCCATTCTGCTGCCCCAGCCACTGATCCATACTGCTGCAATGACAAACGCTCCATTCAGTCACTTTGACCACTGTATTACACTGCTGTTCTGACCACTGCTCCACACTGCTGTTCTGGCCACTGCACCACACTGCTGCTCTGGCCACTGCACCACACTGCTGCTCTGACCACTGCTCCACACTGCTGCTCTGGCCACTGCTCCACACTGCTGCTCTGGCCACTGCTCCACGCTGCTGCTCTGACCACTGCTCCACGCTGCTGCTCTGACCACTGCTCCACACTGCTGCTCTGACCACTGCTCCACACAGCTGATCTAACCACTGCTCCACACTGCTGCTCTGACCTCTGCTCCACACTGCTGCTCTGACCACTGATCCACACTGCTACTCTGAAGGAGTGGCCCTTTCCAAATGTTGGAAGAGCTAATTGCTTTGGATTGTGATAATTGGTAAAATGGTGTCAATTAACCATTGTCAACAGTAGTGATTATCTGATAGTAACTTGGTGTTTTGTTGGCTCTGTCTGTAAGAATGGCTATTAGTCTTCAGCAAAGAGATTGGAAGGTGAGCCACTGAGTTGTGATTATTAAAAGTAAATTATTGATTTTACCAAGTCTATAATTTCAGTTGTTTTTAAGATTTCTTAGATTTACACTGCTGTTCTAACTACTGCTCCACCATGCTGAATGAACTACTGCCCCGCACTGATTCTCTGAAAAATATTCCACCCTTGACCACTGCTTCAAGCTACTGTTCTTACTGCTACTCATCACTGCTGCTCTAACTGCTCCATACTGCTGCTCTAACTAACTATATTGAGCCTTAGTGGCTTGAGTAGTTGTGCGGACGTGTACATCCCATTTGCACTTTACGATATAATATTTAGGAGGAAATGGTAGGTTTGAGCTGCTCAGTCCTTACTCAACTAAAAATGTCAGAAGAAATTCAGAGATTATCTCATATGTCATAAAACGGCCCTCCACGGCCACGTCTCAGAGACACGGAGACGAGACGTCTCACTTAGCCATCCCAGAACAGCCGTGTGTGTCGTTAACTCTGCACTGGATTGAGGAGGCAGTCGTTCCTTTGAGCCGCTCTGGTGGACACAGTGGTTCCACACAGAGGAAAGCTGAGCCTCGCAGACGTGCGCTGCGAGCTGTTCTCCCACCTTTGTTTTATTTGGAAAGCTCCTCCGTAATAAACGATGCACGCGGACACATATGGAGCCGATTTGAGGGGACGCATCTGTGTGCGCACGTGCACACGCCTGGCCCTGTCCCAGCATGCACTGCACCTCCTGTGTGACATGTCAAACTGACCGGCCACGCGGTGCTTGATCTGCATGCCGTAATGCGGGAGGTGACCTGTTTCATAGTGTTACACATGCTGATGCAGTACTTATAATCAGAGAGCACATAACTTTTTTCAGCTCAGCAAATGTAACAAGACCAAAAAAGATGGTTTTAGGTAGATGTTTATTACAAGTTACCATAAAACTCATTGGATAAGATGTAGGATTTATATTAAAAAACAGAGCACCCCCACAAGTATACAACACATATTCAACTGTAATTGAATGGTGGAAGATTGCTGATTTTTTAAAAAAGTCTGTACTGGGATAAGTTCTGTTGGTTATGGTTACCTTGCTGTTATCTTTTTTGGTTAACTCTATGCTTCAGGGACAAAGGACGTTGGTATTTCTGCAGAAGTGGAAGGGTTGTTTTTTTGTCTTTTGTTGTGGCTAGACTGCATCAGAAAGTAGCTATATCTGGTCCTTCTTAGCTGTCTCTGATTTTTGTGTTTCTGTTTTCCACATGTTCTGACATGCTCAGATTTTTCACTATTTGATGTCATACTGTTGTTAAGAGGATGCTGTCAGAGGGAGATTGAAGACACTGTGTAACCCTGAGTTAAAGCATACACACCATTTGCTGGCCAGGATTTATGATACTGTGTGCTACACAAGCATTTGTATTTTTTATATTGTTGTACATTTTTCCTGTACTTGTTAATTGGATAATTTAGAGTTGACTTAATTGTGCATCTTTGTGCCAGTTTCTTGGTTTTGAGTAAGTATAGCAGAAAGTTGGAGGTTATTCTCGGCTTACTTTGCCTTTGACTGGTTAAAATCAATGGTATTACAATGCAATTACGTATCTATTTTTCTTTCAAACCAGTGAATGTAGAGTGAACTGATTGTTTGGACAGTCTTAGCTTGGCTGTTTGCTGCTAGCTAAATAATGATGCATTCTCACTCTTCAGCTGCTTAGTTACTGATGTGCTTTTGTCAGCGAAGCAGCTTATGGTTCTGCAACATTACCCTTCATGTAACGGCATGCTGAAATGAATTATTTAATCTTTTTCCCAGACACGTGGGTGCACCTGATGCACTTCTGTATCTTATTTGCAGGGATTTATCATAGGTGTATCTCTGTTGGTAATTATACACTACACTGCAATGGCTTCTATACTGTGGATCCTCCTAGCTGGCTGTAGAAGTAGTTTGGTTACAATGAGCAGGCATGATTTCTGTACCACACCTAATGAAACTGCCATTGTTTTATAGTTATTTATTCTGTTTATTTATTAGACAAAATATTTATATACAAAATACATTCATTTTCATGTCATACCAAAACAATTTACAATATAATACACATTTTCTACATTTCAAAAACAGAATGATAGTCATAGCAGACATTGTAAACATTTTCCTTAATCAATATTAAAAACATTTGTCTCTGTGAGAAGTGAAATTGAATGAGGAATGATGAAAATGGTTCTATAACATTGACCAATTCACAGATAATTTTAGAAGCAAAACACAAGTAACAACACAAAAAACAGAGATAAAATACAGGTAATGTTTTGTCAGATTTGATTGTAAACATTTTGATAAATACAAAAGCTGGAAATATTACACATTATGTAGGTGGGGAAAAGCCTAAGACTCGCTTCATACAAATAAAATAAGGTTAAAAGAAGACCTTCTCCAAGGCAGCTTGTAAACTGGCTTCCAGAAAAAACACAATGCATCCATTCACTCTTTACTCTTTCAGAACGTTTGCTCATTTTTTGTTTGTTTTTTTTTTTTTGCTTTGGTAAATGCTGTGTGCTAGACTTCTCTTTCTAAGGCCGTATTATGATTTACGAATACCAGAAGGTCCATAATAAGGAAACATTCACCCTTGAAGAGAGCATACTCCAGTCTTTCTGTTAGAAAAGGGCTTTTGTTTTTGCTGTTGTTGGTATTGCTTCACGTGCAGTTTAGAAACGCTGGCTGTTCTCTTGGTTGCCCACGGCAGCAGTTAATTGATGTATTGAGCTCCCCCATGTGGAATAATTTCTGACACTCCCCAGCCCACTACATTCCCCCGGCTGCTGCAGGAGCCCTCCCGCTGAGCATTCTGGGAGATCTCCTCGTCCCCCAGCACCCGATCCCACACGTTGACCCCCGTCATCTTGCCCGCGAAGGCCAGCTTTGCGTCGAAGCCGCTGTCGAAGCCGAAGCTGCAGCAGCTGTTCTTCTCCTGGCCCAGCTGCATGGTGCCGCCGTCGGGTAGGACGTGGCCCTCCGCCACCCCAGGGGAGCTGGTCACCTTCTGCCCGTTGACCCACAGGCTGGCCAGGCCTTGCTCCGAGCTCCAGGTACCGCAGAAGTGACCCCACTGCCCGTCCCGTGCAGCGCCCGGCGCCTCCACCAGGTGCGCCTCCCCGCCCACGGTGAAGTGCACGGCCTGTCCGCTCAGGAACAGCTGGATCTCGAAGGGGTTCTTCTTGGTGCCGTAGGAGAAGAGCACGGTCTTGTTGAGCGCCTCCCTCACCTTGGCCCACATGCAGATGGTGAAGGAATTCAGGCTCATGGTGGTGTCAGGCGTTACTGCTGCATAGATCCGCTTGGAACGCATGGGGAACAGCATAGCCATCTCACACCCTGGAAGGAGGAGGGGGAGAGAGAGATAGGTAGAGAGAAAGAAAAGAGAAAGGGGGGAGTGAGAATTAAAGGAGTGAGAGAGAATTAGAAATAGAGATTAGAAACAGTCTTGACCTGAGAAATGATGTTGTTACATATCCATAAATATCGTGTTTGTCCTCTGAAAGCGCCAAACTCATGTTTAAATTTTATGTTGCAAGGAGCTTAAATCAAGCAAGCTTTGCAAAACATACCACTCTATGAACTCGTGTTTTGCCACAACTCAACATATTTTTTCTGTTGAAAGAGAAAACATTCATAAAAATCTTGAAAATAAACCAAATCTTTCTCAAATCCCAGGCCTGCTTCTTGTCCGCTGGTGGCGTGTTTATAGAGGTCTACCCAGGGATCACAGTAGGGGGTAATATGGGTGTGGGGGAAGGGTCAGGCACTTTGTTTGACTTTCACTTCCTATAAGCATGGCTCTGTTGTTTACAGTTTCTTTGCCGGTTTTTCATCCAGAAAGCCAGTGAACCCAAAACTCTAAAATCAGGGGGAGGCTGCGTTCATGGCCAGCGGTCAGCGGTGCGGTCAGAAATTTCTGACCTGGCGCAGCAGGATACCCAGTAGTCTTTGCTGTTTCTGTTCAAAGTCTAACAGCTGGATGTGCAGTGTGGGCCCTCGGCTCCGTTTCCTAAGACAGGTTTCCTCAGCGGAGCGCTAAAAGTCCTGATGATATGATAACATTTTTACAACGTTGGAGGAGCATCGGGGAAGCTTATCCCTCTGTGCCTGTTTCCCATCATGCAGAGAGGAAACGCCCACCCCCACCCCCACCCCCCCCAGTTCCTGCGGTGTGGGGTTACTGATGGATCGACCTGCTGAGAGCCACGAGTCGGGACGGACGCACGGGGTCTCACACCGGGGGGTAGAGCGACGGCAGAGAGAGGTGGGAGGATGAGGAATTGTACAGTAGATCGAAACGCTCATCAACGACGCGCTTATCATCGTTCGCTGTGACAAGCAGAGATTCGTTTTTTTCCTACCAGACCCAAAATATTGACATTGCATTTGTCTTAGATTTCCTTCCCCTCCAAGGGAAAAATCCCTCATGACAGAAAGGGCCTCCATATGTTTTTCTTTATCGACAGCTTTGGTGTGGTTGTACTACTTTTACTGTTAATGATTATCTCTTGTTCTGTTTTTCATTGAGAGAGACAGATCTGCCGAAGAGATAATGAGGACAATATGGATGTTTGGAGATTAAATCATTCATATCTCATTTAGAGTGGGGAATATATCCGGCTTACTGTCAGAGCTTACGGCCCTGATGTACGCACATGCTTTTTTTTTCTTCTTCAAACAGCACCCGGGGAAAAGTGGAGCACACCCTAACAAGGCAAAATGTGTCAGGCGTAAAGCCTGAGAGCGAGCTGAGCAGCTGCATTATGCCTTGATGTTTGGAGGTGGGGGGCAGGGGGAGCAGGGGGCGGACTTTAGGAAGATTTGTCATTTGAATAAGACCAAGGTCTTACTTAACTCTATACTACCTCCTACGTAAACCCTTGCCAGCAGCATATAGGCAGCACAGATTTCAACATGGAAACAGAGATAGTTTTAACGGAGACAGGAAGTTGTACCTGACGGCAGGAAGTGCTTTTCGGCTGACCGCATGGAGCGGTCCAGCTGGGCCCGGGCCTTTTGCAGGTCCACCGCCATGGTGGCGAGGCTCTTCTCCAGCTGACCGCCCTCACTGGTGGTCACTTCCTGCAGCACGTTGGCGGACGCGAGGTTCTTGGCCGCGGCGCCATTCAGACAGCTGCTCTCCATCTTGGACAGGCGCGCAGCCTGGGCGCGGGTGGCGGCCAGCAGGTGCTGCAGCACGGCGTCCTGGTGGGCCCGCTGCTCGGCGTTCACCTCCCTCACCTTCTCCAGGGCCTGGGCCAGCTTCATGTCCAGCTGCAGGGTCAGTCTGCGGCCGGCGTTGTCCACGGAGCTGGCGCAGCCCCCCGCGTAGTTGGCCACGAACTGGAGCATCTCCCCCCGCAGTGCCTGCAGCTCCACTTTGATGATGTCGTCGGCGTACTGCAGCAGCATGTTCTCCTTCATCTGGGAGTTCTCCAGCATGGTGAAGAGCTTGTCCCACTTGGAGAACTCGGGCGTCTTACAGGTGGACGGCGTGGGGGTCACTGTGGCTGTAGGAAGATGAGGAAGAGGGGCAGGACAAGAAGAAAACAGACCTCTTAATAGCCAAACAGGTATATCTAGTGAGACAGAGGTGATAAAAGCTTTCACTGGCTGATGGACAAATGGCATTGGTGAATACATCAGTAGATACGATAAGAAATAAGAAGACATACTTTACTGAATGAGTGATGACCTGTTGAAAAGCTGACAGATATTGACAAATAGCTGACTGTGAAAGTGTTCATCAGATTGAGCAAATATGAAGCTGAAGTACAGAAGTACAGGTCCTGGTGTACAGAAGAGGCGATAAGTATTTAGCTGGATTGATTGGCTAATGTAAGGTGAGATCAATAATGTTGGGTGTACAGTAGAAATCTATCCACCGGACTGTCCTGTATATTAGCGTGATTAATACTCAAACCCAGCAGAAGCTGCTGTGTGAGTTCCAGGCTGCTGTACCCCTAGCTGATGCTGGTCTGTGTTCACAATACTTGTGTCCAGCCTTGAAGTTTTGCCCCAGAGCCCTCACCATCATGTTTAATCATGTTTAATCACTTTAAAAAGTTTAGCCTCAAGCAGTCTTTCTTTTTTTTTTTTTCTCTGAAGGAATTTGAGCATTTTTCTTCCTTTCTGCCTCCTGCCTTTGCCTCTCCGCTCTGTGACCAAGCACATACTCCAAAGCAGCCCACAACAGAAGTCCCAATTAGGCTTTTTTGATTTTGGTCAACGGCGGCTGATGTCTGCCTCATTATCACGGCATCTTATTAAATCCATAGCTATGGAACTGGCCTGGCCAAAGGACCGATTTCATCCCACAAGAACAAGAGACAAGCCATGAAAATCAAAATCACCATATTTGTTTTATTTATTTATTTTGACTCACCTTCCTGTGGGCTGCTTTCCGGTTGGTTGGTCTCCGCAATCTCGTTGTAAAAGGGATCGGCGTAGTTCACCTCGATCTCATCCTCGTAGCCTTGTGTCAGCAGAACGGAGCAAGAATAGACCAAGCAGACCAGGAGAACCCTCGACAGAGGCATGCTGGTGACTGTGAGTGTGTGTTTCTGTGTGTGTGTGTGTGCGTGTGTTCTCTCGGTTGAGCACAGCGCTGGAGCAGGGCTTCAGTACACGGTCCTCCCTCTTTAGTGCTGAGCAATCTCTTGGCTGTGTTCCTCGGTGTGGACAGAGCACCAGCTGAAGGTAGACTGAGCTTGCATGGGGCTGTGCGGTCTATATAAACACAGCGCAGGGAAGTCGGGGAGTGAGTAATGCGTCGTTGGAGGTAGCATGTGTGTTGTAATCAAATATAACTGCTGCTCCTGCTGGTCAGGGAGAGAGAGAGAGAGAGAGTCAGAGAGAGAGAGAAAAAGGAAAGGAGGGGTGAGCGAGAAACAGAATGGGAGAAATTTTGTCCCCCTCAGAGAATGTTTTTTGCGTGGGTGGATGAGACAGAAAAGGGGGCTACCAAAAGGGGAATATTTTTCCTTTTTTTTTTTTGTTCTCCTTTCTTCTTCTCAACTGCAGAGAAGCAAGCATAATGACTTCCTCATGAGACCCCCCCACCCCCTCACCCCCTCCCCCATCATCCCCCAGGGTTCTCCTGCATCAGCTCGCGTTCCTCGCGGAGATGCGGAGGTGTGGCGTGGCCATGTGCCAGGGTCAGCGGACGGAGGCACAGAGGCCTGTGCGTCCAGGCCGCCCTCTCACTTTCACTGAGGGGTCAGCACCCCCGACAGAGAGAGGAAGGAGCCCCAGCGTTAATGACAAATAAACAGCAGAATCGCCAAGCGCAGACCTCTGTTATAAAAAAGAAAACCTTAAAGAAGCCTAGATTCTCCTTTGGATGGCCCTTCCAGATACCCCCTTTCTCTCTCTGACTCATCATACCATCATATTTTTCTCTCTCCCATCCTCTTCATGGTCATACTTCAGAGGTGCAGGAAGTGGAGAAACATATTGGAAATATGTGGGGAAAGTCATCTCACTACAGCGAATTAAAATTAATATATAGCTAAGGATAAGGCGTTTAAGGTACCTCTCCGGATGTCCTTTCAGATTCTGATGGGTTATCAGGTTTATGGACATTCTAAGGAATCAGTTAAAGGAACGTAAGTGACAAACATGGGCAATATAGAGTAGAATTTGACGAGTGTCAGATTATGTCCCGTCTCCATCAAGGAGAGGAGGTGCACTTGACTCTTGCCAGACAGCTTTGGCCAAAAATATTGATCAACATTTAACAGAAAGAAGAAGAATAGTACCAACACTCTTCAATAAGAGTGCCTGCTCTCCCTGCCATTTAAACTTGTGGTTGTAAAACTCTGTTACCGCTAAGGAGGCTGAGTGACAGATACTAAGGTTTCAAGCTCAGCTTTCTCCAGTCATAGCCAACAGGCCTACAGGGTCCCTTTTTCTCTAGGAGCTGGCACTCAACTCCTTACTGTGAGCTTTTTCCCCTCAGCATGGTTCAAAAATGTCATGAAAACACAGCAATGGAAATATGAGGGCATGGGAACCGTGCTTCCTTTCATGTGTAATGTTATGTCGAATATCTGTGGTTCATGCACCCCGAATATTTAGCCTCAGGTACATGATTTCACATTGATAGACGGGCCGTTGGTGTGCAGACTCATTCTTTGACATTGGTGGAAACGCTGTGTAAATCCCAGCGGCTCGTTTGAGATCCCCGCGTAGTACAGCTGTCCAGAACGAGGCCTTCCTCACTGCAGCCTACGCTCTGATTTCACGACTCAGCACTTTGGCTCCTCCGGGACGTTTTGAAATACAGTTGATGACACAGCCATATTGCGCCAGCGCTGTTCTTTTTGCTGTTAAGGGAGCGTCGTTGGGGGAAATGCCTCGAATTGGTCATGGAAACTCATCGCAGTAAAGACCTATAAAAACCCACTCTCTGGAATGTGCTTGCTCAAGTTGCTGAAATGATTTCAGTTTTTATTGGGGGGCCTGCGCCTGGCATTATAATTGCACATTTGTTTCTCTCATACATAATTTACAAAGTGTTATTAAACAGGTTGCACAGCTGGATTCTAACTTTAGCTGATGGGGAAAAAATCACCTGATGCTCTATTGTATTGTATCAGCTCCACGCCCTCTGGTTCCCTGTCTGAGGCTTGTTTCAAAACAGATGCAGTTTATGAAACTCATTAGTTTGTGATGTATAGATAGTGGTTTAATATTTGCAATACTGTAGCTAAGGTTGTACATATATATATGGAGTGTATATGGAGTGTATAAGGATGCAGAGTATTCCCATCTTATACCCTTGTTACTACACTCATAAATATGGGATTTGGAGTTACAGTATATCCACTTCCCAGTTAGCATGACACCGCTGAATATCCATAAGGTCCGTTCATTTTGTCTGTACTTATATGGTAATTCACAAAGAACCCACAATTTTATTCTGCAAGCACATCTCACAGTGTTTGCACAGAGCATGTGAGAGAATTCGCCTACTCAGCGATCGTTGTCATTCCCCTGCCTCACTTTCTTTTTTTTTTTCAATGGCAAGCAGTGAGGTCACACGTGAACACTCAGTACATTCCATTCATGGAGATCAGGCCCCAGTCGGTGATCGTATCCTATTTAATGCTATAAACCAGCATCTGATACCCCAGTCCTGAGGAGCCAATGTTTCTGTAGGGTTTTGTGGTTTTCTTTCAATCGGCAGCCAATTCAGGCCCCGTAAAGAAGGTGTGTAGTCTCCCATAAATCAATGACTTAGATTAAGCACTAAAATCCAAAAGGACATGGAACCTCTCCAGGATATGAGTTTGACATCCCTACTGTAGGGAAAATGTAGTTGTCATAATGAAAATTCATATAAAGTTCTTTTTTTTTAACTCTTTTCTCCACCCAAATTGAACTGAATCACCTCTGTAAACCCCACCCGCAGGAGGACACGGGAGGAAGAGTCCGCACCCGTGACTCCCATTCACGTGGCACCAAGCCTTCGCTGTGTTTCGCTGCTCACACGTGTGCCTTTTCTGCATGTGCCACCGGAAGACCCCTACCATACCAGTGTAAAAGGAGATACCATTGAATTTTATCATTATGTGGTGTAGCAAAGTTATACATAACACTGTAATTACATTGAGTGAAAATGATATTGTGGGCATAGAACAGAGGCAATTTTAATGTGCCTCATGAAGATAAAAAAGCAAAAAAAAAAAAAAACCATTACATACCATTACAAAAGCAGGTGAGCAGTTACCAGTCTCTTATCAAACTCGTGACGGGAAGGCAGGTTTGAAGTCTGAATTGGTGGTACATTTTTGTGTGAAAAAACAAGCAACATAATTTAGTCAAGCACAGTTACTAACTTTAGTCAGAGAGTAAAAATGATTGTGTATAATTTATCAGTGAAAATCCCCTGGTTCTCCAACTGCTATGCCATGTTGCTGCCCTCTAGTTTACATTGCTTGTTTACACCCCATTATAGGGGGATGAAATCCATATAGTTTGAACATAAAAAGGAACGCATGGAAGAAATGCATTCAAATGGCACATGGATTGTTAACTTGTTTATTAATTATATGAGAATTTATAACACAATCATGTGTCTGGGCTGAGGAACCACAGACAGATTTGCTGTCATCTGCTCTCCGAGCCGAGCCAGTGCCACTTATGCAACTTCCTGTAAATAAGGCGGCAGCATGTGCCGCGGTCTCAGGGCAGGTCCAGTCTCTGCAGCGTTCTGTTTTACTGCCGGGCCCTGAGGGGGTGAGTCTAACAGAACCGGTGTCAGTAGCAAAGTCTAAGTGCTTCCTCAGAGGTCATCCAATAACCACGGAGCATGGCGTTTAATATTATCATAACTCATTTTCACTAATGAGGGAAGCTATAGAAGAGCTAAGGCTAATGTAATATATGTGCTGTAGAATAGTGGGCGTTATACATGTGTATATACTGTCTTTGATGTGTCTGACAGTCATTTGGGCTGCACCGCTAATGCTGCAGTAAATCTGTTCTGTACATTTCATTCTGCACAGACTACAAGTGGAAAGAACTTTTTTTTTTTTCACAAACAGCAATAAAGGGTGTTCTTTATGGCTGTAAGAGAGAACAGAGCCTCATTAAATACAGGCATCGCCTCCAGCCCTGCGGCCAGTGTCTGGGATGTGGCTTCAGTTTGTAGTTCAGTATCGGTGTTTGGAAGCCGTGCGCTTAGCTTTGAGAGAGTCGGTGCAGTGCTCTGTGAATGGCTGTGTATCTCCACTCACCAGCAGCGGGGCGGTTGAACCATTCTGGGTTTCATTGATGAGGTCTTCATTCCGTCACAGTCAGAGACCGGGCTGCATAAACATGAGTTTAATTAAAACTGTTTTCTGTTTTAAGGAGCCGGTTTCTCACCGGGCGCGTGGAGTGGGCCTTTTAAATGGAAGATGGTGCACGGAGTCGTAAATCTGGGAGCGAACCCTTCCTTCTGCAGCCTGCGGGCTCCTGCCCTCCACATTCCACCTCTGCAGCCGATAAATTATGCTTTCACTCCCCTTCTTAATGACACACACAGCTGTGCGCTTACACGTGCAGACACACACACAAACAATGTCTTATCACATGTGTACACACACACACACACACAGGTACCCATGCACATCTGCATACATGCTTGTCTACTGTTGTTACTTAGTTATGCAGACATGAACAAACACACACACACACACACTCTCACAATCCGTTCATACGAGCACACATAGCTGTACTCTAACACATGCATACACACACAGAAAAATGTTATCACATGTGTGGACACACAAGCAACCCACACAAGTCTTCATACATGCATACCAACTTATGCAGACACACACACCCATTCACAGTGTATTCATACACATACACCCTCTCTCAATTCATTCATACAGACTCACACACACATGCACTCACTCACACACCCTTTCATAATGGATTCATACAGGCTCACACACATGTACACGTGCATGTACATGCTGTGTGTGGAAGGTCAGCTGACCCCTGATGAAACACATAACTTTGCGCGGCGTTTAGCGTGTGGGTGCGTGTGCTGGGGTGACAGGGGTCCTGTAGCCACATCAAAGGGCTTTAATTAGGAGCTGACTGATAACCTGCGGCGGGGAGAATGGGTGAGGTGATGGATGGCGGTGAGCTTGACTTGTTGTTTTGTTTGGTTTTCGATGTTGTCGCAGGAAGTGTTAGGTCAGCCCGGCGGGTCAGCCAGTCAGGTCACGGTGAGAGAAGTCTGTCGCCACGGCAGCAGCGAACCCCCTGCACGGCACTGTCACCACCACAACCTGCAGGACCTTTTTGATGGAGAACGGAACTTTGTGGGCCACCGTAGGGGTCTTTTTAGTGTTTGATAAACTAAAATTCAGCTCAAGCTTTCCGTTTCATGCACAATACAAGTCTTTAGACAAGGCTGTAACAATTAGAGTCCTGTTTGTGCATCCCAGCACTTCTGTCCATGTAAAACCATCAGACAAATTGTGGTTCTGGAAACCATTGTGAACATAGTTTTGCAGCTGAGAGCAGTTTTCATTATGTCTATAAAATTTCTCCTGTCATTTGGAGCGTGTCTGTATTAAGATATATTGGATCTCTGTATTATATAAGTCATTCCAGAGGAGAAGGGTGTTCTGGAGATACTTCACCTAACACTCCAACGTGCACGATTCTCAGATAGCAGTTTGGGCCACGGCCAATGTGTGCAAGACATTTAGGTGGATGATCTCACAAACTTAAGCTACTGTCCAGCTTAGACAGGGGCCTTTGATAGAAGGGGCCTGATCACTCCAGCTCAGTCAAGACAGCTAATGTTGTTTTGCAGCTCTTTTATAATGGGTCGTAGTGAATAATGAGCCCTTCACAGTTTGCACATACCATCCTCATGTGAGCCCAGTGTCGCCACTCCCTTGTAATCATGTGTTACTGTATTGAGACCTGACACCAGCGGGCCAACATATTTTGTAGAATTGAAACGTTCCCATGGCACAGACGAGAGCCCTGATTGGTCCCCCTGGCCCACTGCTACAGAGGCACCAGGGGAGATGGACGGATAACTCAAGAGTTTTTCGTGCGTGCTTGTTGTGTTGCTGTCGTCCACTGTCGTGTCTGTGTTTTCTTTCTCCATTGGGTTGGGTGGGGGGTGATCGTTTTCCTCAACCTGCAAATCGCATCGTTTCCATACAAAGTGACCCCCACACACACACACACGGAAAGAATGGGATTGTTTCCAGATGACCTGCAGCTGTGGTTGCACCCTGTTGTGTTGCATGCTGGGATACCTTGCAGGGGAGAGAGGTCTGCTTTCTGAACCCTGTTCTGTTCACAGCACAACCCATGTGTCAGACATATGACATGGCTCGACATTCAAGCAAATAAGTGTATAAATGAGGGAAATAAAGGGCAACAACAAAAACAACTTTGATTAAATGTGTGGGGGGTGTGGGGGGGCCCTGCTACGTTGCTGTTAATTCCACACACAGTAAATCACTGATCCCTCCAAGATTGCATCTGCTAGGAAATCACATCCACATTAGGCCAAAGCAAACTCGTGCTACAAACCTTTGAGGTAGTATTCTTTGTATATCTTTACTTTTAATTATGGGAAATTACAGCAACAAATAAATGTGAATATATAAAAGCAAATAAATAAGATATGTAATGTATTGCCTTGAGGTAATGACAGTTCCCACATAGATGATTTTCAGTGTTAATTCTTTAGTCAGTTATATTTGAATGAATGCCAGAAGAGGAGTGCATGGTCAGGTAGAGTCACAGACTCTGAAGCACAGGAGAATCAGATGGAGAGGCATTAGTGTGGTGGATCAAACATGTTCAGACATAAGCAAGAGTCCTGGAGTGCTTAACACCTTTTCGAATGTCATTCATTTCATTAAATCTGTTGTTTCTGAGGTTGGATAGTTTATACCTATCAAATATACTGATGATGAGTAGTGACATATATAGGCTGGGATAGTATATTATTATCATGTGTGGTAATGATGTTTTTGTGTAATGATATTGTAATGTTAAGTACATGCTGCCACAAAAAAAATTTCCCTTCGGGGATAATCTAATAAAATTTAATGTAATAAAATATATATTATTATCAGTTGTACAGTTATAGTTGTTTACCTGTTACAATGGTATGTCCATCTTCATAAACATTGCACTGTAAGGCTACCTAATGAGACAAATTTCTTGTGTTCAAATGTCTGTTTTCCTAACTTGTGGCTTGGAAAGTTTGAAACTAATCACAGTGAACATATTGCCATAAGAAGCTGTTTCTGTATCTTTTGATCTTGGCGTTGCTCACCGCCCACCGTCACCTCCTGCAGGCAACCACATGCTACTACGGGTGCTTCCCTCGGTGTACAGGAAGCAGCCGGAAGCCATCCACCTCCGCATCAGGGAGCTGGCGGCCATGATGTCACAGCTGGAGCCGCCAGAGCAGCAGCACCTTCTGAGGCTGATTCAGATGGTCGCCAAGCAACACCCGCTGGTGAGTGACGCGCTCTCCCCGCCAGTGGCTGCACATGCCGAGGTTTCGAAGTGAGCACTGCGAGACGGGAATCAGGCTCCAGAAATTCCCAGTGTTTGTGTACGCTCAGGGCCAGCTTGTGTCCCGAGGGAACGGAGAAAAGCCCTAATGAGTTATGTCACTGCTCCAGTTGGAATGGAATAAAGCCCTTTACTGTAAATAATGACACACAGAAAACAAACAGCCATTGTAATTGCTACGTTGTTCCAAGCTGGCTAGTCAACACTATGCCAAAAATAAGCAGAGTCTCGCGTTGTACCGCTCAGTCTTACCAAATGTTTTTTTCCTTGTGCTCACAGTTTCACATTAGTCAGAACTATGTCCACAGACATGTTCTGTAGCTTAATTTAATTCCTTTCTGTTCACAACATTTTAAATAATTAAGCACTGATAAAAGTAGGTATATATGGCTCCACATGCTAAGTAACATTAAGTGTCACAGCAACAGTCCCTTCTCAGTTGGATAACAAGGTGAGAACATCAGTTAATGCCAGTACAGACAGAGCACTGTAATATCCACTCCTGCTATCCTAACAGACTGCTGAAATACCATAAAAACAGGGTTGAAACCTGACTGACAGCGCTGGCATCATGCTGTGAATTGAGGCTTTTGAGTCAACAAAGTGTCGATGGGATTCGCAGTTGAGTGGGCAGTTATAACCCGGCCAATCAGAGCATAAAACTTCAGACCTGACCAATCAGGCTGCAGAGTGAGCTTGTCCCTAAGGGAACTGTGCTTGAGGGAAAAGATCTGAATGCAATTCGTGTTTTTTCCCTTATTCCTCTAACAAACTTATTGTTTATCTTTTTTCTTGTTATCCTTCTCTCTTTCTCCTAGAACCATCCAGTTCAGTGTTCATTATCCCATAAAAGGCCCCCTGCGTTGTGATGTGTGGAAATCGTTCACTGTCAGTTCCCCTGAGTCAGCATTACTGACTTCTGCCCTTCATCCCTCTCCCTCCTCTTTTGTCTTTTCTCTCCATCCACATCTCGACCTCCTCTCACTTCTTTCTCTTTTCCTCCTCTCTTCATGCTCCCACCCCCCCCATTATCCCTCCAAAAAGCAGGCAGCAGTGTAGCATAGCAGTTTTGAAACTATCAATTATAAGAGGGTCAAAGGTTTGAATCATGAATTGAGCACAGTTTGCAGGAATAAATAATTGTATTGGTTGACGATGCGTTGAAATGTAATTGAGATGAGAATGTATTGTATATCATGTGAATGTCATGTGTAGTGTGATCTCTCTCTGCAGGTGTTGAGCCCGCTGGTGCCCCGTTTGGTGGGGTATCTCAGCGATCCTGTGCTCAGTGACTCCGTGCTGTCTGTGTTGGTGGATGTTTCTCTGGCCAGCCCGGCCTCCCTCTCCTCCTTCCTGCCCACACTGCGAGCGGTGGGGCAGCAGTTCCCGGCCCTCCTGGGCCATGTTGCCAAGATCCACGGAGCTGTAGGACTAACCAATGAGGTGAGCACCCCACTGCCCTGAACCCACACCCCCCGTCTCAGGGCCGTGCCCCTAAACTCAGTCGTCCGTCTCGTTACTCAGGCTAAAAACCACTCCAGAACGTCAGTGTTGATGCAGTGAGAGAACTGTGTAGATGTTAACCCCACCCTCATAATCTGCGCCATCAACAACCTGCTGATCTGGGCCGAAGGCGATGTTATCGCCCCTTGTGGACACAGGACAGAACTGCGGTGTTCATTGTGAATTATCTTCTTAGATCAATGTTGGAAACTTTCTATACGTCATTGAGGAGCAGTATATGTTTGTACAGGGCACTACAAACAGGCTTAGCTTAATGCTACAAACCATAGTCCGCAAGTCTTTTTCATTGATACTTTAAATTAATTTTCACTTCTTTCTTCATTGCATTCATTCTGAAAATCATTTATGTTCCTCAATATTTCCACATCTTCTACTTTTACCATTTTCTGTCTCCCTGTCTGTCTCTCATTATCTAATTTTCTCTCTATCCCTGTCTGTGCCTCTCCGCTTCTTTCCTTCTCTTTCCTCTTATTCTTTTTTATATCTCTTCCTCTTTCTCCATTCACAGTCTCAACTCCTTCACTTTCCTCCCTTTACCTCTTTTTCCATAACATATCCTGTCTTTCACACAGCTCATCCCTCCCTTCCTTTTACCCCAAATCTCTCACTTTCATATTGTCTCCCATATCTTCCCCAGAGGTTGACAGGCTGTGCGGTGTTGATCTTTCTGTGCTTGCGTCTGGTGTTTGACTGATCCGTGTTTCCTCCTGAAATGGAATTCCTGAGCTGCTGTTCACACAGGAAGTGAGAGAGTGACATTTAGACCGGACACAGTCACCACCCTCAGTACCCCGCCCCCCGCACACATGCTATGGTCATGCGTACATGCACACACACACACACACACACACACACATACTCATACTCCTCTTCCCCTCTCTCTGCCCTGCTGTACTGTTACTGTCCATAAGAACGCATAAGGCTGTGCTCGTGATCCTCAGTCTCATGGAAAGGAGTCAATCCAGCTACATTTTAAACCCTCACCCTACATTCACTGCCCCCTCGATGCTCTTTGCTCACCTTCACCCAGCAAGCAAACTAAATGTAAACTGCTGGGCCCGATGTGCACAAGGTGACCCCTCCCAACCCTGCGTATGCCTCAGCGTTCGGCCTGCGGTGCAGCTGTTCCTGTTGCCTTGCGTCTGCCGAGGCACTTATGTGCAGAAACAGACCTAATGCTGGAAGCATGTTTAAACGTACGGTGTAGGCTGGAGTGAGCTGAGGTTTCATTTCAGAGGAAAGCAATAAATAGTGTGTCATGCTCCATGAGCAGGGTATAAATCGCGCTTGTGATGTGAGCAGACTCACGTTGAAATAATAAAGAGCAGCTCACAACCAGTATTATCTTTAATGATTTACCGAGGCACAGACATATAAATATCTAACAAAAAACAAAAACAAGTAAATTAATGAATGAAGCTTTTGTGCTGTAGAGGGAAGAAATTAGGAGTATTTTGATAGATTTCCAAAATCTTCAGGGAACGGCTCCATGCAAAGGGAGGTGTATCGTATTATACGGACATGTGTGCATTGGGCCATGTATGGGACGGGAACAGCTTATTAAAGCTGGGGAGACATCGCGTGCCAATTTACAATGCAGAGTGAAGATTTTCAGTTTCCAGTGGGCTGGCAATTAGAACCAAACTGAAAGAAACAACACAAAAATGTGCTAGTTTTTTTTTTTTTTTTAAATAAGAAAGCCTTCCTGTTGCGCTCAGACTGTTTTGTTTTTCCAGAAATGCTCAACATGCATGCCACCCAAGGATACCCTGGCACCCACACGTCTAGAATCAGAAAGTTGGGGGTTATTGGAATCGACAGGCTAAATCGTTCACCCTCCCCTGAGGGGTGGAATCTCTGTGTTCCGGACCCCCGTTTATAGCCACACAGAATTCTTTGTTTCTTGTTTGATTTTGATTCTAGCAAATAATTTTGGCTGTGAAGGGTGAGGGGGGCATTGTGGCTTTCGTTCCACGACCTTCCCGACGTTCAATCCAAGAACGGTCGTGAAAAATGAGGCATGCCTCATTGTAACGACCAGTAAATATATACTGTCTTTTTCAAAATGTGATTTTTTTTTTATCTGCAGTGTATCGTCTATTCAGTGTTGAAGGATTTTGGGGATTTTTTGGGTCAAGGCAGTCCATTGTAAAACATCCATGGCAATAACAAGTCAACTGCTGTGGCAATAAGAATATGAGAATTTGATTACATAAATTCAATTCAGGTTCACATTATACGGAGCTGATTCTCCCTCCATACCTGGTGTGTCCATATGTTTCAGTTTTGGAATCTTATTAGGCTTGAGAAATTATAATAAAAAAAAGCATTTGAATATATATTACAAATGTAAATTTAGATCCTCTTACTCATAGGAACCTTGGGTTTTAGTTCTTGGGTAGTATTCAGCGTAGTGTTCTGCTTTACTTCAGAAAATTGTCTCGGGTTTATGGTTGAGTGGGAAGGGGTGTTGGTGCAACCAATTACCCAATTATCAGTTTTAATCTGATTATAATCTTCATCGTATTTTTCCCTGTTATGGTGTCCCATTTAAAAGTGTGAAAGGTATAAATAAAACCATATGTTGCCTTGGAAAAAAAATGTATAAATGCAAACGGGTGATGAGATGTTGTGATTGGCCCAGAAAATGCACATCTCGTCATTCAACACCTAGTAATTAAAAACTGAAATAAACTTGCACAACAGAGTTTGAGGTGATTTTGTCAACCTAACATAGCTATAGTTTTATAGCACAATTTTTTCTGTGTCTATTTATTTGCAGATGTCATTCTAATGTATCTTAGAGGTTATTTTTATTGAAAACCCAGGACGTGGGCATATACTATGATAAAGTTTAAATGTTTTGATCTTACGATGAAATGGAGAAAACACACTCTTGTGAAGTCTTTGACAAGGGTTTCCAACAACACATAGAAATGGCACTCACAGCCTTGTTTAAAAAATCCACAGAATACATACATACAGAGTGAAAATATGTTGAGATGGAGGAAAATATCCTGGCTATGTCAGGGGTGATACTCTGTTGGAAACACAAGGGAGATGATTTGTGATTTTACAAAACAGACATCTGGCTGAGGAAGGGCGATTCTGTACAGAATGTTTTGGGGAACAATAGGGGGTACAGATTTCATGTGGGGGGGGTTGTCTGGATATGTGTCTATGTGTGTGGGTGTGTGTGTGTGTGTGTGTGTGTGTGTGTGCATTACGTGGGAGTGTCAGGAGGAAGGATGCCAAACTTAGAGGGCACTGAGCTCTGCAAACTAATTCCTCTGGAGGGTTTTGTGGAGGCATCGCTCTGAACATTTGTGATTATTTCCTGATTCGATCAGAATGATGAAATGCAGGGTACTGTAGCATGACAGAGGGTAGGGGGGCGGTTGAAAGATGCCAGGAAAGGGAGGGGAAGGGAGGTGGGCGGATTGGGGTGGGGGGTTCGGTCAGGCGTTAGCACAGACTGCTTTTGGGACCAGACCGGTTACAGCTGGCCCGGTCATAAACTAAAGCAAATGCCTATTTTTGAGAATTTGGTGTGGCGGCGAGCCAAAATGTATTTTCATAAAACATCCTTCTGTTTCTGACAGAGTCTACCTAGTCTACCTGTCAGGTAGCCTCTGTGAGAGTACCTGTCCTCTTCCATGGAAACCTTGGTTATTTTCTCATAGTAGCTGCGAAGTGAACCAGTCCAGCTGGGCATCTGAGGCTCAGTCAGCAGGGTGCTGTAGTGATTACCAACCGCGCTTACAGCTAATTTCTCATTTCGGATTCCCTTCAGTTCGAGCGTGACACACATCCTCTCGCTTTCTCTTAGTCACGATCGTAAAGTAACCATAAACAGGCCCTTGTGTTACTATTGTTCATCATGTGGTCCCTCAGCCCCCCACAGAGCAACACCCCCCTTAGCTGCAGCCTCTGAGGGGTGGCTGTTCAAGCCCCTGGGTTGATACTGAGAAATTGGGCAATGTTGTTTATTCCTTGGCAGTAATGTCTCACTGGGCTTGCCAGACCGAGGAGATAGAGGAGATGGAGTGAGAGAGAGAGAGAGAGAGAGAGAGAGAGAGAGATATCAAGGCTCAGTGGTGGTAGGTTCAGGAAGATCAAAATCAAGCACAGAAGAGCACAGGGCTGGTTGGGGAAATTAAGGCCTGCATTGGGTAACCATGCTTACAGCAGCTGGCAGGTGGTCAAAGCGTTAGCAGAGGAACCATGTGGCCCTGGATTGATATCTTGCTGTTGCAGGCGTGCAGTTGGGCAAGGTACAGTATACCCTCAGGACACAGTATCCACAGTCATAGGGATATGGAGCAGATCAAGTGCAATGTTGAGTACTGTGGCTTTGATTATGCTAAAGACTGTCCTCTGTACAAGCATCAACACAGGCATGATACGCTAAAAGCTATGTTTTTACCTTGTCTAATTCAACACTTATATAAACCTCAATGTAAAATCCTTTGAATTTCATGTCCACTCTCTGTGTTTTTGTGAAATTGGGAGAAAAATAATGTTTTTTTTGCTTTACAATACCAGGATGTAGAACACTTTAGAATCAACAATAGGAAGAAGGAGAAAAGGCTTGTGAAGATATTTGATATTAATAACATTAAACAATATAAGGCCTCCAAAGATTCAATATGAGCACTTTTTGAATATCACTTTCCCAGTACGGACCCAGCTGTAGCCCCTCACTGCCAACGATTAAGGCCGTTCGTCAATCAGGAGTTTATGAACCGTAGGTTGTGGTCTCATTAAATTAGAACAGCAGAGTGATGGTGGATCAAATGGGACAGAATGGTCTCTTTCAGCGGCAGAGACTTATCCCTGAAATGGAAGCTCTTTTTTTTGCGCTCTCTGCTGTATTTAATCACATAATAGACAGAGGTGCAGTTATGTCTCACCCTAGATTAATGAGTTGAGAGTGATACAAGTACATGAGTATTCTGCAGTTTTCCCTCTCTTTGCTTGAACAGATAAAGTCTGTCCAAGCTAGATTTGTGAGTTGAGATGGGGGAGGTAAGGGGGCTCTGAGCTGGCAGCAGTTTGATGGAGGTTTTTCTGCATTAGATCACATGTCCTTGTGTTATGTCTGACTGCTCCAGCAGCATGCTGGATCTAGTGGCAAGTTTGTTAGGAGGCAGTGCAGATGATGCTGTTAGAGGACAATAGTGGGCACAGTTTGTTGGATTGGCCACAGATGCTGTGAGAATATTGGAGGGTTGTCACTGTAATGTTCTGAGGTACTGGGATAAACAAAATAATGCAACCACGAGAAATCTACAAATATTTTTGTGGGCCATAGGGTTTGAGTAACAGGTCAATTTCTTCTTGGAATACTGTTGTACTGTTGTTTTGAACTGTTCTAGTGGGATGTGAGAGCATTCTTAAGAATCTACTCTGTACTCTGTGTTCCAAAACTTCCAATGAAGGATGTTTAGATCTGGTAATTAAGGAGGCCATGGAAGTTGTTTTACGTCAACCTGCTGCACATGAAACCACTTTTGAATCTGTTTAGCTCTGTGTATTTGGGAAAGAATGATGTACATAATTTTTTGTAGTTTACGTGGGGGACATTGAAATTTAGCATGGGCAAATGGGATGATATTGCAATATTAGCGGATGTTACGGGGACAGAAGGATCATTTAATTTTAGAAACGGAAATAATTATTTTAATGTTGGAAGGATTGCTTTAGGGATTCCGCTTTCCATTGTTCCAGCATTCCGGACAAGCTCTGTGTGAGCCCTTGCCGGGTCGATTCCTGTCGGGAGCGGAAACTGGGCAGCGAACTGGGATGACAGTCACTTGGCATCGATGCCTGTATTAGTGGAGCTCTTTGGACCCACTCTTTGGAGTTTGTGTATGATATAAACACTTCCAGATGATCTGCTTCTCTCTTTCTCCCTCTCTCTCAGCAAAAAACATAGAGAGAGCATGTGATGGCTCATGTAACTGTGAATGGTGAGTTTCTGACATCTTGGAAGCCGCTTTGTAAAAATCAGCATCCAAAATGTATGGGTGATCTGTAGTGGATCTAGCTCATGACGTCATTACAGACAATAGTAAAGTGATTTAATCTACAAAGTAAAATGAAAAGTAAAGCATAATGTCTTTCTGTCCTTCTCTTTCTCTTTCTTTGTTAACAAGTTGGGTTTGCTTTTTCTTATGTGTTGTGGGTGTTGATGTTCACTTGAATCTTATTGATTTTGTTTATTTGTAGGTTTCTGGTTATGTTTTTTCTTCATTGGGATTTCATTAATAGGAAAAGGGTTTGGGGTATGCAAGACTTGTTTTCTTGTTTGTTCAGTACAAATTGTTTTGTGTATTAAATAGCCTGAGATGCATGGTATTGTCTCAGTACAGGCCAGTTAAAACTATCACTCTTTCTCTCTCTCTCTCCCTCCCTCCCTCTCCTCCCCTCCCTCCTTGGTTTGTGTCTTTTATTTCCTGCAATATAAATCCCTCACTTTGGGGAAAAAAGTACTGGAAACTGCTCATAAAGATGCCACACAGACTAACTGCTAACAGCTTGACAAAGGATTTCAGAGACAGCTAATTTTAAAGCTGGTGTACTGGTTCAATGCGAGGGGGGGGAGACACCCCTGCATGGAGCTGATGTCACTCACCCCAATGGTTGGCTGTCCAGCAAGGGGTGGAAGAGGGGGTGGAGGGGGAGATGCAATATTAAAGTGGAAGTAGAGCCCAATTTTCCTCGACCTTTGAACCCTGACGTCAGACAATGAGAGGGATTAAGTTGAAGGTTCCTATTAGGAGCGGTTAACCTCACCGCTCCTGACGGATTCTTGAGGGGAAATCGCATTGAAGAACGCAGCGAAAAGGCAGATTTGTCGAATGAGAGTATGATTACAGGGGGAGAGGAGCCCTGATGAAGCGGGGCGGAGTTCGGTGAGTGCTCCTCATCCTCAAAGTGGGAAAATATATGTATGGTTTCCTTGGGAACCATGTGTGCTGGCAACGATGTCAGTGTTCAGGGTAGAATAGGTGCTGGTACAGTCTGAACGTTGTAACTATCCTGAAGCAAAACCAGGCCTGTTAAAATTGATTTTAAGAAAATGGCCAAGGATGGTTTTCTTTCTGAGAGCGTGTCTCCATGCGTTTGCTCTGTGAGGAACTGCAGAGTTTTCAACAGTACCTTGAAATGTACTCTCCTTTTGGTTCGGCCCCCCTCGTCCAGATCTATAGTTGTTTTGCTAGTGTTCGTATACCCCTTCAACTGGTGCAGTGTCAGCCTGGCTCTAACATGGATGTATGGATGTGAACTCCCTGCTCTTTGTCACCGTTGCCCTGTTGCGCTGGCCTTACCCAGACATAAACCTCTCATTCCTCAGCTTCCCACTGTGCTGTTTGGGTGTGACCTCCCTGACCCCTGACCACTGCTTCTCTTTTTTCTCTCATATTCTGTTTCCAGCTGGATATTTGTCTGAACTTATTGCTGATGGTCTTTCATGTTGGTCCGACTGCTTCTCTGACCACTTTTCCACACTGACCACTGCTCCATCCTGCTGTTTTGACCATTCCTCCACACAATTGCTCTGACCACTGCTCCACACTGCTGCTCTGTCCACTGCTCCATACAGACCACTGCTCCACACTGCTGCTCTGTCCACTGCTCCATACAGACCACTGCTCCACACTGCTGCTCTGACCACTGCTCCATACTGACCACTGCTCCACACTGCTGCTCTGACCACTGCTCCATACTGACCACTGCTCCACACTGCTCCATACTGACCACTGCTCCACACTGCTGCTCTGACCACTGCTGCACACTGCTGCTCTGACCACTGCTCCATACTGACCACTGCTCCACACTGCTCCACTCTGTCCACTGCTCCATACTACTGCTCTGACAACTGCTCCCCAGTGCTGCTCTGACCCAGGTTTGTGATGTGCCCCCGCCCCACTCTCTGTCCACCCTTAGGAGCAGGCCCACAGATCCCTGGTGTACCTAGTGTCCCTGCTGGCCAGCATGGAGCACAGCATCCACCACACCCTCCTGCTGGAGATCCGGGGCCTGACCGACCGCTTCTCCTCCATCCTGGGAGGCTGCGGAAAGGACATCTACCGTATGAGCAACAGCTTTACCGCCATCGCCCGGCTGCTGGGCCGCCGTCTGGAGGCCGACCCTGTTGCGGCCAGCAGGTACCGCACACAAGCCACACCCACAGCAATCCCGCCACGCACCGAACTCATGCCTCTACTGAGACAGTGGAGAGGAGGTGAGATTAGTGATGGATAAAATGAGCTTCCTTGAACTCTGCTAGGGTGGAGCCACACTCAGCTGTCAATCATTGACTTGTTTGAACCAATAAAAAATGTTTTTCCCCATAGCCAAGAAGGTTATCAGCCTAAATCACTGATACTATATGGTAGCTCCTCCCATTTTTAGCTCACCTACATCACTATCCAAAATGTTTATTGTTGCATTTTTTGAATGGGAAAATGTGACACAACTATCAGCAGTTCATTCTCACAGAAGTAGCCTCCCCACAGTCAACTGTTACCACAGACAGTGGGTACAATAGGAAGGTTATTAACCTGGCAACAATATAGATATAGTCAGCCAATCCAGAGTGGCCATTTTGAGCCAGAATGCTCACCACACATTGGCTGAGGCGGAGAGGTAGGGAATTACTGGGCCAATTGAACTGGGTGCCAGGTTGAGAGAGCCAGTAGAAGAGCAAGTATGACAGCACATATTCCATATTCCAGAACAAACTTTATGTGATAGCTAATTGGCTGGGCTCATATTCCATGATCACAACCCATGCTAGCAGTGCTTTTTTAACTGATTAACTACTAGTTTACAAGTTCGTCTTGGTAAATAGTGTATCCATGTATGTGGCATATTTAAATGTTATAGTAAATGTACAAAAAATAATTGTAATGTGTCACAAAAATACTTTTAAATGAATAGATAAAATTGATCCCTTGTGTCTACCATCCTTACCTGTTTCTGTAATGTACACAGGTTAATGTGGCAAATCCCCTCCTTAAAAACAACCTGTCTTTGAAAACACAACGTTGAAAAAATATATTTTTTTTGTAAATACCTTTAGGTTATGTATGATAATGGATTACCAGAGTCATGGCTTCACATTTTTCCCCAGAAATGGTCAGACGTTTGTCGTGAGTGACTGCGTTTGAATCCCCCACAGTGTGCGGTCCAGGTCCTGCTGTTTGGGCAACTCACATATTGCACAACACTGTGACATGTTTTGGCGGCAAGGGGGGAAAATCTCCCACCCAGAAAATCCTCGGCCACACCCCCTTCAATCCCAGCAGGCACTATGCATCTACTCCGGAGTTTCCAAAGCAAAGAAAAAAAAAACATTTTTTAGAGAACAACATGTACACACATCCATCAACACACAGACATGCAAGCTACACGTGTGTCTGCACACATATAAACACACACGCACACACACACCACGAAAGTTATTCCTGGCATTTGCCAAACACTGGGGACACCTCTCAGCACCACAGGTCTAGCTCTCACAAACAAGCCTCAAGCTCATTCATAAACAATACCTCTCGCCATGATGTAATCCTGCCATCCAAGTGAGAGCCGACCCCTCCCGCCATGTAAAGACTGAAGCATCAGTGGACATAGTGAACGGTGTGGTACCTATTGGCTCTGGAGAACAGGCTTCTGGGCCTCATGCATTTTAATTTAATGTCAGTATTTTTGATATTATGGCAGAGGATGATGTCCCCTTTCAACTTTTCTTTTCCCCATGTCTCCCTCTCATTACCTTCTCTTTTTATAGTATGTTTCTGTGTTTGCTTTCCTACTGTGCAGGTACTTATAGGCTATTAATATGAAGAATGGGGCAATGCTTTTTGAAACCATGTACAAAGGTTTCTTCATCGCAGTGAAACTCTTGAGTGTTATCTAATTGGTGAAAGTACTTTATAGATATCCCACAAACAGGCCCCTTATTGTCAACAAAAAAAGATGTAAAATACATTAAAGGGTGACCGATTTCCAGCTGTTCCTAGTAATTTATCTTAATGAATCAAAAAAAAGGTTTTCAGATCATTATTTAGTTTGCTCATTTCTCATAACGGCACTCATCCGGTTTTACTGGAACATTTTGTCCACTAAAGAAAAATCCAAAAGCTTTGCTTGGGGTCTCAGTGGAAAGAAAATTGAGAAGAAGAGAAGCCATTAAGATTACAGGAGAAAAAAAGGAGAAAGAAACAGAGGTGATGTTGTTTAAGTAAGTACCCCTGTGCTAGCTGCACTCGGGGGTCGAGACTCTGTTGAAATATGTTCAGTGGACCGGGTCAAGTTGGTCTCCTCGGTCTGATTTGTCTCTCACAGCACATGGAGGTTTCTCCATTGTTCCCCTGTGTTGCATTCCTTCTTAGCGTCAGAATGCCTGCCTATGTTTCTTCTTCCTTGTGTTGCTGTGCTGTCCTTTTGTTTTGTGGCCCTGTGTAGCTACGCTCCTATTGTATGGTCTTCGGTCTTCTATGTGCTCATGTAACCATACCATGGGGGTGGTAGCGTGGTGTAATGGTTACGGAGCTGGGCCTTTAACTCTTAGTGCTGTTCAAGCCCCAGCCAGCCCCAGACTGCCTCCCTGAGAAAGTTACTGGATATGTAACTGCATAAATGAATGTTTTGTAAAGCTGTTTTCTGCAGAGGTTTCTCTAGATAAGAGTGTCTGGTAAATGCTTGTGATGCAGTGTTCCTATATGGCTGCGCCCTCCTGTCTATCATTGCCTGTGTGTATCTGCATACTTTGGTGTACTCCAACACACCTGTGTACCTGGGCAATAATCAGCACACCTGTGCACCGCAGGGCTCACCCAATATCTCCTGGAGATGCACATACACCCATTGCCCATTGAGAGATACAAGAAAGAAAAAGATAAGACTTGCTGTCTCTCTTCTGTATGTGAAGCTTGAAAGCTGAAAGGTTTTCTACTCCACTCAAACTGCAAAGCAGGACTCTGAACCCTGACAATACAGCAGATATTTTTCACCTAAAGAGTCTGTTATAGTGTTTCAAAATGGTAGTCAGAAGTAAATTATAAACTGTGTTTGTACGTGTGTGTGTGTGTGTGTGTGTGTGTGTGTGTGTGTGTGTGTGTGTGTGTGTGTGTGTGTGTGTGTGTGTGTGTGTGTGTGTGTGTGTGTGTGTGTGTGTGTGTTGCTCAGGGTTGAGGACGATATGGAGCAGTGTGCCAAGCCCTGTGATCTGGAGTCAAGCGTGAGCAATGGGGACGAGAAGCTGCAGGTGAAGATTCAGGCGTTCGAGGAGAAGATGGGCGAGGAGGGCGAGACCGAGAGAGAGAGCGAGGGGGGGTCACCTGGTCCACAGCGCCGTCACAGCCTGGGCCAAGCTGCCCGCGAAGAGCGCCGGGAGATGAGGTTCAACAGGTGTGTCATTCTGTTCTTTCACCTATTGCAAGATCAAAAGAGCCAATCCCCGACACCAGCTAGTGCTTTAACTTTAACCGAAATGACAAATTGCCTCTGAGAATTATTGTTTACAATGGCTTAGATACAAACACATTGAGAATGGAGACTGTTAGTCAAAATTAAAAACAAAATGAGTGTGGCTAATATCCATCAGGAATAAACCACAACAGACAGTGCGACTGAATGAAAACAATCCACAGCGGGTTTGTGCTGCACTCCCGGGGCAAAGCCTGGTAGATGCTGAAGTAGTTTGTTTTCATGCAGCGATTCGCTTGGAGTGGTTTATTCCACTCATACCACAGCTACTTGCAAGAAAAATAATTTAAACCTCAAGTACAACTAAACAAAATTGTGGTTGCGCTATAATTTTTGTAGTGAACTTGTTAGTTTTTCCCCATTATTCTCAGTTGTTATTTAAATGTTTAATTGAAACAGAATGTTGAATTGCATTGCGTGTTTATTTAAATTTTACTCTCTCTGGGCAGTCTGACTATAACTCTGAGCTGTTGCTGCATTACTAAAGTAATGTTACGCATGGTGCTGCTACTCCTCCTTGCTATGAAAACGGAGGCCAGTCCTGGCATTCACACTGCTGCTATCCTTCTATAAAATGGGGAACACCGTCTCCAAGGTGGCACTGGTCCACACTTACAGAAAGGAGATGAACAGCCTGTTGACTGTGGTTTCTGCCCCCACCTGTCAAGGTCGAAGAGCCTGGCCCTGCACGCGGTGCGGTCTCGATCAATCAACTCGGAGAATGGTCAGGAGGGCGAAGGGGCGGAGCTGAGCCCCGACATGTTCCTGTCTGAGGGGACACCTGGGCTGGAGACTGAGAGGATCACAGAAGGAGAATGCGACCTCCCGGCCAACGAGCATCCACAGCACAGCCCCGCCCCGCCCCGTGACCCCACCCCTCCCGAGGACACGCCACAGGAACACTGTGCAGACGCTCAAGGACGGACAGACACAGACGACCCCCGTCACACGGACAGGCTGTGGGTCCACTTGAGGGACAATGAGGAGAAGATCAGAGCATTCTACGCCGACATCGTAAAACACATCCCCATACCAGAGCAGTGTATCATTGAAGGTAACACTTCTAACTTATTTAGTGTGTATGATATGTATTAAATCATCATCTGTTTATGGTTAATAATCAACCACAGTTTGACCAATATTTAGGATTAATATCCAAACTCAGTACAATATAATATTTATGTTTTTATGATATTCATTCTCAATCAGATCAGTATACATCTTTTATCTCATCAATACAGATTCTCCCTGTGATCAGTATCCATTTGCTCAATATTCACTATACACATTCACTCTCAGTCCAATCAATATAAAGTCTGTACCTGATCAATACTGATCATTTCTGTGAATCTGAATTGCTTAGTTTGACATTGACTGTGTGTGTGTGTGTGTATGTGTGTGTGTGTGTGTCCGCGCCCTACAAGTTTCATGCAGTTTTTGTTAAATCAATAAGTTTTGGTATGCTGGACAGATTAACACTGCTCCACAGAGTTTCAGCTGCAGCATTCTGTCTTTTCAATGGCACCGATTTCACATCAGAGCTTCAGTTTGACTCTTTGAAATTTAATCTTGGATTTAAGATGTTATTGGAATCACTGACATTAAGTTGTATTTGAAATTTTAGTGACACAATAATGGTAAATACAAAGTCTGTTTGCCCAACACCTAAAGTGACAATGTTGGCATTTCAGTAGCTGTACGAACATTGTAAACATGTACACGAGTTGTAAACATGTGGGAAGGACCATAATCGCCCCCACCCCCAGCTCTCAATACTCTGTATTAATCAAGACCTTTTCTTGCTAAATTAGAATTGAATAGTTTACACTCATTTATTTTTTGGTAAAATGAGAGCTGTCAAAACTAAGAGCTTATTATTGATTCTAGTTGACAGTTTTTGTAAAAGCTGAGATGAAGCCAAATTTCTTCTCTAGTTAAACATCAGGCTGCAGTGCTGTGTACAGGCACTAAATAGCCATAGCAATGTACAGTGTGTCAGAGGTCTGCATTCAGGGCCAAACATAATGCTGAATCTCCACATTAAAAACAAACCTTTCATTGCATATTCAGCGTAAAGCTTTTTCCACAGAGTCATTTAAAATTGAAAACATATGGAAATGGAAATATTTAGACTGTTACTCTATTGGGAAGGAGGGTGTAAGGATGGGGGGTGCGCAGTGGACCTCAAGAAAACTAGGCCATTAAGAGGCCTTATTGGGAGTCTGTGTGCCCTTGAAGTCCAGTAAATTCGATAAACACCGGCTAGGCATTACCACGGAAATGAGCTTTGTCCGGAGCGGGGGAGGGGAGGGTGGGGGTGGGGGTGTTCATTTGTTACACATCAGTTGTCAGTTCCACACTGTCCCACATACTGTTACACATACACACACACCACACACAAACACAGACACACATACACACACAGTCAGTCGTAGCTGGCCAGTAGTTCAAATTGGACCCTGATCAGCTCTGATCTAGTGCATCATGGGGAAAATAAGTATGTTAATGAGGGTTTACCGTGGCAACCATGTAGGGGTGTCACATTTCTACTCTGCACTTGACAGCCTCCCTTTCCCACCACCCTCCCTGGTCCCTCCCGACAGCACTGTGCCAGACTGAAGGCTTTTAAATATAACTTTCACTAATACTGTTGTGCAACGCAAACCCACAGCTACACAACCACACCTCTGTTTCATTCGCGCACAGAGGAGGAGCTCAGACAGCTAACAAGTGTGCGGCAGTGTGTAGACCACCTCATGACCGGGCTTCAGTTTCAATCCGAAGTGGAACATAACTCTTGCACCCTTAAAGGGGAAATGAAACGATGGTATATGCATTTGAACATATACTGTAATTTGTTGATGCTCAATATTTAAGAATGTCTTGAAATATAAATATGATAAAAATAAGAAAATAAATGAAATGTGCTTGGTATATGCTGAAACATGCTGGGGATAGGTTGTCTCTGTCAGTGACCACCACATTTTCAGGGCCAGGCTACTTTTTCCGTGTCCTAATAGTGTGATCATTGGTGTAAATCCAGTAATGGTTTGGCTACAAACTAGAAAAATCTATGTTACGTTGGGACACATAATTAGCAAAGGGCATGTAAACAACAATTATAGCCTTATAAAATTACATTAAAAATTTCAGTTAGCCAATGCAGTTTCATGGTACTCTTGGAACATGCTTTTCTATGGTAACATCTACACAATATGTTTGGAAATCCCTCAGGTGGTTGTAAGATTACATCATAGTGACATCATAGTGATTGACAGCACTGCTGGGGAGAGAGTGGGTGGGATGGAAAATGTCCTCTGACTGCTGAAAGCAGGGGAGGTCAGTGACTACAGGAAGGTATAGCTCCATGTCCGCATTAGCCCTCAGATCTCACACTGAGAGAAAGCACAAACACTGGAGTCTCAGGCACAGAGATATAACGCACGCAGCACCATCACCTTTTCCCCAGAGAAAACAAACCAGCAAAACAGCCCGTTAGAGAAATAAAGAGGAATTACTGAATACATCCTGCCACCTGGACTCTAGCACCGTTCATTCAACACAGCAGTGATGAGGTTAAGATTTATTATGACATTAAAACCTTTAATCACAAGTTTGAAGTGTCATTTGCGTCAGAAAACGTACCCCACCTACACACTGCGTTAGCACTTTTCAGGAGTCGTGTGAGGAATGAGTGGTACAATTCACTAGGGCACAGAACAAAGACCTGCTTTCCGCCCTGCCTGAAAATGTTCTCAGGCTTTTCCTGGATGACCTATGACCTTGTCTGTGATTGGACGAGAGGAGCTCGGATCAAAGATGGTAAACTGGGATGTTATAGACAGTGCAGTTCTGCCTTTTTAAGCAGATTGTCTCAAAGGAAAAAAAGAAAACCAGAGCCGGGCTGTTTTTTGTCTAGTCAGAGGAGCACTGTTGCTGGACACAGTGAGTAAACACACTCACACACACATACCCACAGACAATTATCAGCACTGTGCCATTAAAATACAGTTAGTTAATCCTGGAATTCACATCTATATATAGTCACACACATGTACACACAAACAATAACACAATTATTAGCCCTGTGGCATGCAGATACAGTCAGTTTAAGTTTCACACGCAGCATAAAAACACACATGCACAGAAGCCCACACAAACAAACACACAACACGTGCACAGACGTGCACCCGATGAAAAAATAGGCAGGTTTTTTTTTTTACTGGGTGCCAGGGGAGCAGTTTCCTCTCATGTTTTTGGCAGTTTTGGGAAAGAAAAGTGTGTCAAAGGCAAGACCCAAGTAGGGGCCCTGACTGTGGGGTGCTGCACGGAGCAAACCCCTGCGCTGTGTACAAGCCAAGCCGTCCCAGCTCCCAATCACAGCTCCAGGGGTGCGAGCGAAATGGCCCCCTCACGCCCTACTTCAGCAAGCAGTCCTTGGAGGACCATATCGGCTCCAGAAAGTGCTCCCACACTGCCGATCTCCTTTCGAAACACAGCCTCACAGTTACTACAGCCCAGTTAGAAGGTCAAGTGCTTGCTGGGTAATGAGTGTTTATGATATTTATGGCTGTGTTGTTTGACTGTGGCATATGACTGTGGAAAAAAAAACATTACTCTGAATTATGTATTTGTCTGGAAGAAGTAGGGATTAGGTAAAAATGCTGTCTTTTGTAATCAATGCCTTATATAGTTTTTTTTTTTTCTTTTTGGTTTACATTGCGAGTCTCCTAGCAGATTCAAGCACAATGTAGTATATCGGTACACATTCTGTTATTGTTAGAAGGTTTCCACAGTTATTGTGGGTACAGTTGAACCTCAAAGCCCACCTCGGGAATGGTCATGGAACATAACTCCATACCGCTGGAAGTATTTGCAAAATACAGTTTAAAGAAGTTGAGTCCTGTACTGGATTTAGCTTACCTAAATAACTGTCACCTTTCTTTTAAGTAGGCCACTTTCATAACTGTGACTTCCAGTGTTCAAATTAGCACCAGAAGTTCCTGTGAACTAACATGTGAACTAACATAAGCACATGCCTTAATTACATATGCGTTCCGCTAGCTAACGACTGCAATAATGCTATCCATCCATCACTCTAAAAAAATGAAAATGTCACAAACCGTAACTTCAGAAGGTAAAAGGAAATTACATGTTTGGGTATTTAAGAGAAACTGACACCTATCAACGAAGGGAAGTGCTAGACAGAAAGATAAGGCTGCCAGGAGAGCAAGTGTCCTTGAAGAGGAGCAGCAGTCCATGTGCAGGTGTCTCCTGTTGCATTAAACAGTGCATTAAAAATGCATGTTTTATTGTAGCCTGCTCAAGAAGATCGGATGATTTTATTCACAAAGCCCACAAAACCGTTTTTCGAGTGAACCCCTACACACAAGCAGGGCCAGGAGAGGTGTAAATCAATGGAAAGTATGATTAGTTTAAGGTTAACATTTGCCTTTTTGCACTGGTGAAAACAAAGATTATAACAAGCTATGTATTTGTATTTTTTTGGTATTTGCTATTGACACTAGCTGCCTAGCTAATCATTTACATAAAAACACTTTTAATCTTTAGGTGAACTACTAGCTTCTTATGGCCAGTTTGATGATCTTCCAAGATAGTGTTATTTAGCACTAGTGCAGAGGCATGTCCATTTGTCCAGTTATTAGTTAGGAAATGCATGATAGCACTTCTACTCAGTACTTGCCCTTTTGCATCAAAGTAGGAAATTGAGAGTAGTCAAAATCTAAATGCCACTTCTAGGACTACAGCCTAAGCAGTGTTTTCAGATCTCTGAAATCCATATCTTTGTGTTCCTGCTGTGCTTGCAGTTGTTACATTGCAGTTTATTTGTTTAGCACGCACCCTAACCTCACTAACATCACATGGATTCTTTACTACTATCCATTTATACAGCTGGGTATTGAAATCCCATAGCACCACTGTAACCATAACGCCACACTGCTGCCCATATTATATATTCAGCCAATGTGTTTCCACTTGAAAAATGTTTGGGAAAGCATATCAACCCTCGGGCTCGGAGTCAAATGCTCTAACCACTTCCCCAGAGCACCTGTGGACTGTTAACCCTTTGATCTGCAAACTTACGCACTCTGTATGTGCATTCTGTATTTATGTGCTGGTAGTGAGTTATTGAGTGATGCTGGTGGAATGTAAGTGTATCTCCCTGCCTACCTGTTATTCAGATTCCAGCCGCGGGTGCATGGCCAAGCTGTCCTTCTCCTGCCCTCTGAAGGGACACTACTGCCTGTATGGCAAGTCCAGTTTCACCCTCAGCAGCCGCCAGCCACACCTCTGGATACACATCATGCTGCTCTCCCTCCAGGTGAGCTTTCAGAATGACACTCAGTGATGACAAGCCTGTGGAATGCTACGTGACAATGAGACTCTAGAACCCTCTTAAATGAAGTGGAATTATGTTCTAGAATCCTTAAGAATTATGTTCTAGAATATTCAGCTGCAACAGGATTCTTCTGTTGAGCCTGCAGTTCAACAAATGGAGTCAGAATACAGTGGTAAGTGAGTGATCAGGATGAGTGAGTGACTCTTAGCCCTCTTGTCCACCCAGAGTAAGGCCAGTGAGCCCCTCTCCTCGGAGGACAAGGCTGTGCAGTTCCTGAGGGTCCTTTGGGAGAAGGCTCAGCTGAAGGGATTGCACACCTTTGAGACAGCCATGACCCAGGCTACCTTCCCACACAAGAGGGTACGTTCCCCCAGTCTCCCCGTCTGTCTGTCTGGGTTCCTACAGAGCTGCGATCCTGCGCTTGACCTCTGACCCCTCTGACCTCCGCTGACCCAGGAGTGAGCCCCAGTTGGGCTGTCATCCACGAACTTCTCTGTTGTTGTGAACGTAACACTGTCACCCCAAATCACACAGGGTGGGCGGCCCGGGCTGTGTTTGGCAGGAGCCGGTCCATTTACTCACTAATCTGTGGCCGTGTTGCCGAATGGAAAATGACCTCAGAAACTGCACAGTTTGAGATGTGAAGCACTGAGGCGAAAGGTCAGAGGTCAGAGGCGCCCAAAAGTGCCGACTGTTTTCATGTTTAACTTGGGGCATTTTATGAGGCCGGAATTCTGTAAGCAAAACGTATGTTCTCATGCACTCATGTCATTACAAGAAACGATGAGTGGACAATAGGAAATAATTAGAAATAAAAAGAAAATACAGCTGTGTTTTTTTTTTTCCAGGGGTAATTTCTCAACCCTAGATGAGTGCATTAGTGTATGCAGCAATGGAGCACTCAGAGTGGCCATATGGTATGTGTATACAGCAGACTTCATAGGCGGAGAGCAGACTGTAACAGACTTGGACACGCTCGTTAACATTTTCTGGTAAAATGAGCACTCTTACAGTGATATTCTGGCTTTATTGATCTGAAGATTTATTTTCAAGCTTCCTCTTGAAAAGTACACATTGTGGCTGTGTGTGCTATAGCAAGCCCATTTTATGGACAGATAGTCCACCCCCTCTGGTTAGCTGAATTTATCACTCATCTTTTTATGTTAAACCACGGATGAAAGGGTCCAGCATTTTTAAGAGGACCCAGAACCGAGATTTGTCCCAGCCCGCTTGCAATACGGAACTTTCCCAGTGGTGTGTGTTGAAGCACCGTCGAAGCGACAGAGCTCTCAATCAGAAACATGTGCTCAGGCCCAGATTAAAAACACATGTTTGGAGGAATAAAAAAAAATCTTTATTGCTCTGCTAATCATCTTCCTGCGGATAAGCAAATATCAAAGAGGAGCTACCTTTTTATGGGAAAGAGACACAGACAGCCGCTTTAAATGAGCTTTGGGGCTGGAAGAGGAGGCCATGCAGGAACAGCATATAAGAGGGACTCATGAAACTTCATCCTGCGCTTGTTTTGGATCGCATCGCTTTATCTGGGGTCTGTACAAGATGGAGAGCCACCAATTTATTGGCGAGCCAAACAGCTCTATTTGGTCTCTGTGCCCGTGGTAGCTGTACTCTTAAATTACTTTCATGACCCTCAGAAGAAGAAAATAGTTATTTTCTCTCGCAGTGAAGCGGAATCCAAACATGGTGTTGGACTGCCTGCATGGGGGAGCAGGTCACTAGGAGCAGCAGCAGCGGCGTGGGATCGCGGCTGCCGTTGGCGGTTTTACGGTTTTACGGTGTTTCAGGGCAACGGGCAGACTGGGAAATAAAAACATCGATGGGAAGCGATTTGCTCCCCAGGCCATGAAGAGAGCAGGAGAAGGAGAGAGAGAGAGAGAAAGAGCCCACAATTATTTCCACCTGGAAGTAAAGGTTTAGTGGCGTGTGGAAGACTTTATAATGTGGCTGACAATATTGCGCTTTTTTGCCTTCCCTCCCCCACACAAGTTTGTTTTTTTTTTTTTAAATGAGTTGCAGGAGGTCTTGGAGGAATTTGCACTCTCCAGCATCTTGAAGGCATTAGAAACATGTCATTTTGGCAGTGACAAATCATGCCATTTTCTCCTGTGGACCGTTGCACCCAAAAGAGGGTAAAATAAATAAATAAATCGGCATCAAGAGGCAAGAATCGCCTCTTTGTTTTTTTCTCTGGGTGTCTGATGGAACCTGAGCTCTAGCAATTGAACAAAGCTGTATTTACATATGTGGCTTTTGTTATGTTTTGTTTTGGTCTGGTGTACTTAAAATTGCTTCTGTGGCAGAGGAGGATTGAGCATGTGTCTGTCTGTATGTGTGTTTAGGGAGTTATAAAGGTGGATGGATGGGCGTGTGTGTGTGTGTGTGTGTGTGTGTTTGTGCGTATGTATTGTATGTTTGTATGCATGCTCACAGTCATAACGGTGGAAGGACAGGCTGTGTTTTGCATGGCGTGGTGTGTGTGAGTGTATGTGTGTATAGTGAGGTACAATGTTAGATGGATGCGAATGTATGTGTTAGTATAAGTGTGTACAAGTGTATGTTTGAATGTGTGATGGATCGGGTGTATGTGCATGTGAGTGTATAAGCGTACGCACACACAGGTATGTGTATTCAGTTAGTGAGATGGGTGGATGGGGGACAGGCAGGCATTTTAGGCACCCAGGCCTCCTGTGCTCCTCACCCCCGTAGGAGCGAGAGATTGCTTTGAGCTACATGCGTTTTATGAGAGCTGGACTTTCTGGTCTTGTTGTTGTCTCTGTGTGGGGGAATATTTCAGTTTGGGGCTGTTTGTCTGCCCTGATTGGTCAATATTTCTCGGGTTCTCGTGGGTCTGAGTCACCAGAAATTGCGGTTTCGTACATCTAAGTCCTTAAGGCGAAGGACTCGGTGCTCAAACTTGAGTGACTCAGCATCTGCTCACAGCAGTAAGTTGATGTTTCCGTGTGTGTTTCATGCCAAGCAGCAGTGGAACCAGTCAGAATCCGAAACAACTTGAACAACAGGCAAATTAGTCAAAAGAGAAACAGCGTATAGATTTCCTGCCCCCTGCCCATGTGCACATGCGTGCTCAAACATGTGCAGACGCACACTCACGCTCACACACACGGTGGAAGAGAATGCTCTCTGTAAACATGATTTGCAGTCATGTGTCCTGCCAACTTGCATGAAAAGTTTATTGTCACAATGGACTGCAATTACGGGAAGACCACATACCGGGAAGAGTTATTGCAATCCGGCACGTTAGCAATCAGATTGATTTATCTCTTCCAAGGCAGACGCAAACAGAGTGGCTGTTGCATCTCTCATTAGCTGAAGCTATCCCCCAGCACCCCCACCTCCTCACCTCCCCCCCCCCCCAGCGTTCCTCCCCTCCTCCTCCGTACCCCCCATCGTTGACACGTGTTTTCAGCAGCACGGCCCCATGTCATTCTGTTGCTGGAGCCGTCTATGCCGCCTTACAGCCTTTCTTGGGCTCAGACTGCGGGACTGTGGAGGGAAAACTGCAAATGAACAGGGCCTCCGAGAGATCTCAGACAGGCAGCTCAGAGGGACCCCCAAATCACGCGATGGCCGCCAGGCTCCAGCGTGCCCAACAGTTACCAATCCGTCTCGCCCGCCCCCTCCAAACCTGGACGAGTTGCTCCAGGTCCAGTGACGGAACGAGGGATTATATATTCGCAGGCTGTTGTTTGTGGGGGTGGCGGTGGGGGGGTAGGGAGGTAGCAATCTCTTGTCTGGACCCAACCTGAGCCTGTCCCTTTGAATCTCTATCGCAACGTCCAGAAAACAAAGGGTTAAATCTCTTGGGCCGCATCCCATGAGCTTAGTGCATGCCAGCAAACATGGAGAGCATTAGGAATCCCAGAGCCTCTGACGGAATTAGCGGGAAAGGATGAAAGTATTTAAGGGAACGCTTCGTGCGAGGAGAAGTGGCAGTCATCTTCTCCCCCCGCGCCCTCCCCCACCACATACACACTCATACACATACCAGCTGGTCCCAGTTTGGCTGAGTGAAATTTGGTGGCCTGTGCGTGTTTCTGTTTCCGTGTGGGACGATACCGTCTCAAAATGATTCGTTCATGCGTTTATGAGGTTTGCTTATTGTTCATGCCACAGTGCAATCACGCTGATACTTGAGGCCTTCCAGGACTCCCTTCCTCCATTTTCCCTGCAGTAGCCCATTGCAGAGGGACTGACCCATGGGTGAAATGGACCGGAACCAGTTTGAGTCTCATGATCTCAAAGACAAACTGTATAGCTTCCCTGAGGTTGCTTCATTGTATATCGTCTCCAGTCCCCCAGCTAGATGTAAGCGGTGGTTTTTTTTTTTTTTTGGTTTTGTGAGGGATCTGGACTCATGTAAATCAAAGCACTGCCACAGATTCTCATATTAGATGAATGTAAACCTATATGGATCTGAAACAGTCTGGGACCCCTTCCACTGTGTAAAGCCGTTTAAATGAAGCGTCCCTGAGATATCATTTGTTACCGTATCCATTTTTTCCTCACTCAACATATTTCCGCCTCTCAGCCCAGCTCGGGGGTTCAAAGTGGAGACATGTGTGTTGTTTTGAGGGGGGTGAGCGGCATTTTTCACCGGAGCAGCGGTGAGAAACGGCGGCCTGCAGCCTGCCCAGATTAACATTCTGTCAGGATTTAGGAGTCGGAAAAGGTCATTAGTGTTCCCCTCTCAAGTTCAGACAAAAACATGTATGACTGAATTATTTTAAGCTTCCAGCAATGAAAGCCATGAACATGGTATAAAATACAGTGAAACATGACAAGTCCCACCCCCTCTCCATGTCCCAAGTAAGGCCCACACACAAACTTTCACCTAGCTTTGTAGCAGGAGAGAAAATAAGTAACAGAAAACTCTTTTGGGAAGGCTGTGCTGTAGGTGCGAGAGAGCAGGGATCTCAACTCGTGATTCATGAGTTTGACGCTGCTAATGTACCCTTGAAAAAGGTATTTTATTATCCTCAAGTAGTAGAAATCTGAGTGTATGATTTTGTTAAAACAAAATATTTCACAAGAGGAAAGAGGATCCTGGGAGTAGGTAACACTGTGTTTACTCACACAAGAGAATAAACGCGATAAATAACATGCGTTTTGCCTGGTGGAGATCCATGTTCTCAGTCAGCATCTGGGCCCACATAAAGGTGAAAACCCCCTAGCTGCACAAAACAGAGATAAAAAAGTGTAAGCTGTAAATCGCTAATGCCATGCTGTACCAAGTCATTATGGAATCATTAGGAAATTCAATAAAAACATCTGTAATGAAACTCAGAGGGGCATCGGAGCATCTCGCAAAGATTTTTCGTTTTACAGTCCCATCCCGTCCCATACAGCCCCCCATCACCCCACAGTGTTGGCCAGTGGCCCTCTTCTGAAAATCTGCATGGCAGCCGCACAGTGTTACCCACACCAGGTGAAGTCAAACCCTCACCCAGCCAGCGTGAGAATGCTCGTGTGGCCAAGACATCAAAGGGAGGCCAAATGGCAAGCACATTGGGGGAGATGCAGGCCTCCTCACCATCCATGTATGCGCAATTACAGATCCCAGTGTTAGACCTGTATCAAATGATGTGTTGATTAAAAAAGAAACATTACCCCAAACCACAGTACCGCAGTTTGCGTTCACAGTGCCTCAGAATCAGATTGTTCCTGAATCATTGCGTAGTTCTCTCTGATTTAGTCACAGAGAGACCAAAGACTTCAGTAAATATAGCAGACAATCTTGCAGAGTACACTGAGAGACAATAACAGTTTAGGGACAGTTTGATTTTCTTGCTCTTGCTACAGTCATTGCAGAGCATAACATGCAGGTCAATGTACAGATGCCACCTAATAGTCAAATGTAAAAGTAAATGTTGCTAAAATGCCATGTTTCACACTCAGTTTAAGCAAATATAAAACTGAGTCACACCAGTCAAAGCTAGCACTTCTACTTTGCTTGGGATATTAGATTTAAAAGTTTTATAGTGATGATGTGACTTTTTTGGCAAAATTTTGATATAGCTTGCCTCGCTTTTTTTATTGCTACAACTTTAGATAGAAATACAAGTGAAGGGCATGTCACCACATGTGAGTAACGTTTCTGAGATATGTGACTACTGTGCCAGCTATGTGTAAATGGAGTTCATATGTTACATGTGAAGAGCGTGTCAGAGACTAGCAGACTAACATGTATGAGTTACACAGGAAGACCATGTGACTCATATGTGAGAGTGCATGAGTGGACTCCAGTAGGATGGCACCGAGAGCAGAAGTGTGTCTCTGCTCTGGAGGAGTGTGTCTGACACAAGCACTGATCCCAGGCCAGCAGGCAAAGTATTTCCAGATGTGGCCCAAATGTCAGGCCTTCTGCTCCGGCACAGACCGCCCCTTATCCAGGGGTAAGTGGTCAGGAGGGACGCGGATCGGGTCCAGAGAGAGGATCCATCACTGGATCTTAGGCGCCCCGTCTCACTCACTGTCTGTGATCGCCGGCGGTACGCCGTGTCTCGGAACTCTCATGTCACGTAATCATTAAAGAAAAACATGACCTCCCCTCCCCTCACACTTCCCAGCATGCCGAGGGAAGGTCTCCTTGCTTTTGTAACTGGGGCTTACATCACGGCCTTTTCCTCCTGTCGTGGTTGCGCTCGGTCAGATGATGAGCTAACAGGGTCTGCTCTGTCCTTCTCATTGACCTTCCTCATTCATTTTTATGTATTTATTTATTTGCCTTTATTTAACCTGGAAGTCTCATTGAGATTCGGAATCTCTTTTGCATGAGAGACCTGGCCAAGGTGGCAGCCAACACAATGTCAGTGTAAAACAATACAATACATATAACATATAAAACATACAGTTCTAAAATTCATGGTAGGAGTTGGAGGCTTAATCAATCCATCGGAGGAATTAGTTGTAGAATGGCTGGAAATTTGAAATTACCCTGTATAATCACAGCTTATGAAATACATGGTTCATATTCCTGTATCAAAGTCTCACTGCAGCATAATGTGTGCCTGCATGTTTCTGCAGACATCAGATGTGAGTTTCAGGTCTCAACAAAATGGTGAACTTCTGTTTTATTCAATGATAATTATCTACGGTGAAGGTATTCTCTCTCTCTCTTTCTCTTTGTCGCTCTTGCTCTCTCTCTCTTCAGGACCTTGACAGTCTGCAGAGGCACCTGGAGGAGGTTCGTTTCTTTGACCTGTTTGGCTACAGTGAGGAAGAAGCGGTCTGGCTCTGCTTCATGTGTAATAATCCTGAGAAAGCAACAGGTAAACACACCTCATTTGTTGTGAATTTGCTTGACAGTCCCACAGATCCTGGGCAGGGCATAGCTGCACACTATAGCGGGGGCCGATGCGTTTTATGTATCCCAATCTGAACACTGAAGGCTCAGCTCAGTTCCACTAGAATCAGCATGCGCCCTGTCTTAGACTTATTTCAGTTATTTCCTCTGAGTGTTTAAATTAAATGTGGTTATCAAAAAATCATGATTTTGCTCAGCAGTGGAAGATAAGTAGAGGTTATTTAGATCCATAAGGGAGGGTTAAGGACATTACAGTTAGATTGAATGTAGCCTTTAGAGCGTACACCAGCCATTCTTCACAGACTGGAGACCCATCAGCAGTGAGGACCCAGGTGAGGAATGGATAGGATCTGGGTGGCCATTAATGTCCGGTGGCCTCAGATCGGAGATTAAACGATGTAATCCAGGCACCTTTCAGCTCTAACCAATCAGAGATCCACTCACGATGACTGGAGACACGCATGCCTGACTGACATCATCCCTACCCCCTACTGGGATGAAGGGTCTCCAATTTTAATATTTCATTTCAGACTCTCTGGAGGATCATGGGTGATTTGTATCCGAAATAAGTGCATTGATAATTAATAGGTTGTTACACGATAATCAGTCATTTTTTTCCTTTAATTCCGGAGACCTTGCAGGGAACCGTGGGTAATATGTAACAGGAGAACTGGAGGGAACATGAACATATTAAGAACACCGTTGCCATAGTATGAATGTTTGAATTTTGGGGCTACCAGAACTATAAAGATCGAAGAGCATGTGCACTCCAGATGTGTTTGCTTCCCTCATGGGCCTGCAGACCAGAACAGGGAGAGTGGAAGAAGTGGAAATCAGCGACACATTAAAAACGCATTTCTGTCAAAATCCAAATAGAAGCTGCTCTGTCAGACCTGTGGAGAAACACATCCTCTCTGTGCGCTGTGTTTTCTCAGATGTCCAGCCGTTCTGATCTTGCGCAAGTGGATGTGGTTAGGAGAACAATAGACTGTAGACATGAGAAGAGGCAGGGGCTGAGGACAGTCAGAGACACTTGCATGCAGATGCTTTGGGTTGGCCATTTAAAGCAATGTACTCTTGCCCTCAAGCTTTGGTTTGTTTACCAGCTTTAGGGATGTTATCAGCTCAGGAATGGTTATAGGGACATCAGTGAAGCTTACATGTCCTTTTAATCTTGGACAGGTTCTCAGAAACCCAGCATGGGTTATGGTAGACGTCAAAATTGTTTTAGCCTGCCCTATTGTATATTGGACACACATTGAAGTCAGCACCAAATATGTTTAATGAAACCCTCAACATGAGACACATGGATTCCTAGGATCTAGTGTATGGAGCAAACATTATACCAAGACTATTTGTTTAATTTATATACGTTCCATATGAAAAAAGAAGAGCAAAAGACTGGACATGCAGGGATATAGACAGACATTTAGGTCACAAAAAGAGCACGTATCCAAGGAAAGGTAGTCAGTAGTAAGCCTTCATCGTATCAAATTGTACTTGGATGTAGAGCTTCACATGGCTGGGGTGATCAGGTTCTGGGTGCTCCACAGGGGTCCCTCATCATCTGCCTAGCATTTAGCTTGCATGCGTAGAAGCTGTGAGTGTTTGCTTTGGCTTTTAGCGTTGGTCGGGTGTCTGTCAGCACCTTTTCTTCCCAATGCCCGTAAATGTTTACAGCCGTCGTTTCGATTCTCACACATCGTGTGTGAAGCTCAGGGAGACGCTGCTTCCAAAAAACTTTCCCACTGACTAATTTTCTTCACTTCAAAAGTTTCTTTACCCCCAACTAAAATCATTTGTTCACCTGAGCCAACAATCTTCAGTAAAAATTCATCTCACATGCTAATTAGAGCTTTGTGTGATATAAGAATAAGTTATTGTGGCTCAGGCATATTCTTCCATTAATATTTAAACCACCACATCTGGGGAGAGGGACAATGTTAGGGTTGTCTAACTGATGTCTATCCTTTGATTGGTTTCTCTCATCACAGAGCTAGGTCTGCTGTCCGCTCAGTGTACTGTGTGAATTTACCTTGGGGGAGGAATGTGAAAATTTGACTCACCCTCTAATCATCATGTACAAACAGCTGAACTGTGTGTGACCTTTCCACATGTGTTTGTCACTGTCTGGGCTGATCTCTGATAAGCATTCGGATCAGGCCAGTACTTAATGTATATTAGGTCAAAGGTCATGTCAGACGGTGAAAGGGTGACACAGACTCCTCGCTTATGACTTAGTAACTGCAGTCAGAAAAGATCGTCCTGACACGGTCAGCAAAGAGTGTCCTGACTCAATGTCCCGCATTCAAAAAACCTCAGGGTGACATTGTGAAAGGCCATTGTGTACTAGCTGAGATGGTGGGAAAAAAATTCATATACACGTTGTGCTTGGAACATGAATGTCAGATTATGCCAACACTTTATGAACATTACATACATACAGGCCACAGGTCGTGTCAAGTGGTGGCCGGGCCAAGGAGATCCCACACTTATCACTTAACTGCAGTCAGCAGTGATTGTCCTGACCAATCAATGTGGTCCATTCACAAAACCTCAGGGTGACATTGTTAAGGGCATGCTGTACTAGCTGAGATGGTGGGAAGAAAGTCATGTATGTGTATATACACATTGTGCTCGGAACACGGATGTCATGCTTTGGTCATGAAGTATGATTCATGAGAGAACAGTGTGTTTTTTTTCCCCTGCTCCTCTCTCGGGGGAAGTATTGGGTTCAGCCAGGAGCATGGGGCTCGAGCGGTCCATCGTGAGCTAGAAACTAGGATGTGCTGACTCAGGACTGAATTAAGACATACAGGGGGCAGATAGATTTCTGCCTCTCCTCTCGCCTTTTCCAAATGGACTATTAAAAAAAGTAGAGCAGAGAAACTGAGTCCCTGTAGGTGCACCATGATAAAAAAAACAGTTCATGTGAGATATTAATCTACACCTGTGAATGTCAAAGAAAGACTGGAAGTGTTTTCTTAGGATGATTCAGGAGGTGCTTTGGTCTGTGTTAACCCCAGGATTGTAACCCAAGTGAACATGTTCATTTAATTTTGCTATTGAAGTCTTGGAGATAAATTCCTCTGATAGTAAACAATGATATTCGTAGCCTGTATCTAAAATTATTTACCCATGAGCTTTACAGAAGCCAGTGGTGGATGAAACAAAAATGTATATTAGCGCAGCATTATAATTTCCCTACAGGAAAATTAAAATTTTTGTGGCACTTCATTGACTAAATCCAGCCTGGTTTCACATTGATTTTGAATGAAAGTGCGTTGGTTTGAGATGAGTAGCATACTGCACTGCTGTACGTAGCTGCTGCTTCTGAAACGCCCTCTCACTCATTTCCTGCATTCATATCTTTTTTGTTCAAACTGATCTCTGTGATTACATACGATTAATGGTGCCATATATTTTCATGTGGGCTAAACATGAGACTCTGTTGCAACATCATCAGCGCATTTGAACCACATAATCATGTAAACCGCAAAATAATGACATGAATAACTGACGTCCCTTGTGCCTTATGATTTTATATTTCCACTTTGCTGCTTCCCCTTGATCTGATCCGGAGGAAGCAGGCATTTTATTGCTGCTTCTGAAATGTTTTTGGTATTGTCGACACTCGTACGTATAATCTAAGAGTTGGAGAACAGGCACTGGCATTGGATGAGATATGAGTGATTTCTTGATGAATGTGTGCAATACATTATGCTGTCAGAGAGGAGCCGTCTTGGTATGCGGTCCAGTTGATGCATGTGTTTTAAAGTCATAAAGTAAAAGCGTAGTGCACTGTATATTAAGGCTAAAAAATTAGTACCATTGTGAACAAACCCAAAGGGACATTTAGAGCGATTGGGTCTACATTTAATCAGGCTAATCAGACTGAGAGAGTTAAAGTGAGCAATTAAGTTAAATCAGATATGCTTCTCCTGTTGGGACTGATGGAAACTAATCTCATAGTACATAAAACGTGAAGATAAGCTCATCAGTTTTTCAGGCATTGGAACAGTGAGCAGAGATCAATTTCTTCCGGTACAAAATGGGGGCAGCAGTTTGGGGTCTTAATTTCCTGCTGTTTACTTGGGGGAAGCTGATTGCAGCCGGACCTCAGTGTGTTCAGCATGCTGAGGCATGTTTCTGTTCCATAATTTACAAGTGATGCTTTGGTCTCCCGCGGCGAGCTATTGGTGCTGTTTTGAAACGGTCTTCCAGGAACATTTCCTCAGTGCTTGGAAAAAGTGTTGGCTTTAGGAAATTATAGTGGCAACTTAATAGCATCCCTGTGTTTGAAGCAGCATGAATTTGTGTGTGTATGTGTGTGTGTGCGTGTGTGTCTGTCTATCTTTGTTACCCTTAGGATCAGAGAATTTCAACCGAATGACCAGAACACGGAAGGGACCCCACACGAGAGCCATAAAATTGATTAAAAATAGTTGACTGTCATATTTTCATATGGGCATCAGCAAGTGTACATTTTCTCAGCATTCAGTTATTTACCCCCCAGCACCCCCACCCCCAAAGACAACTCCCCCATCACCACCCCCTCCAGTTCCCGGCATCTCTTGAGGCTGTTGAGAGATTGTTGAACTTTTTCCAGTATAGCTAGAATAAACTGAAATATTCCAGATCATACTGCATAGGATCTGATATGTCAGGTTAACGTTGTGGAGGACCTGATTTGCCACATCAGTCTTTGCAAGGCTCTGCATATTTTATGCATATTGTGCTCTCTCATTGTTTACATCTCTGTAACAGCAGCAGAAGGAATTCCCTGGTCTCCAAAACTTTACAAAACCCTCAAAATCTATCCCCCTTCCATGCCATCCTCCAACCACCCTGTGGTTCTACAATTGTGAGAAACCTTACTGTCATGCTGTGCTCCTGAAAGTCCACAATTTATCTCCATTCCAAAAGTAGCAAACAGTCCTGTTGCCTTTGGACTCAGCTGTTGTCTGAGCATTCAAAGCTAAGGATCATGTTGCATAAACAGCATGGGAAAGGGTCTGGATTTCATTCAGCTCAAAGATGTAGTGCGCTTCGTTCAGGTTTTTACAAGGTGAGCAGAATCAGGATAATGTGGCATGTGACAGCTTTAAAGGAGCTGCTGTTTTATGCTGTGGAAAGGTTTCCGAATTACCTAAGAATCAAGAGGAGAAGCAGTGTGGAGTATTGGCCAGTGCACTGGACTTTGTGTGTGAGGGTCTTAGTTTTGGGGTTTACCACTACAGGGTATATTGCACCATGAAAGAAGTAGTCACCTCATGTCTGTCCCTTAGTTTGAATTTTTACATCTTTCACATTGTAATTTGTCAGATCCATTTGAAAGTTGTATACAGTGGAAATCTTAGAGATAAAATAGCACCAAATGTTGGTACTTTTTTCATTTATTTGGTATGTAAGGTAGTCAGACATATAGTCCTCATATATGTTAAAAAGTTATCTCCCTTCACTAAACTCACCCCAGTTAGAGGAATAATTAGCCCCTTAACATCAGAGTTACATTATAGATGTAAATCCTACCAGAAAGTATAGTCCTGAAGTCCTCTGGAAAAAATTGTGGACATCTGTCCATCTGGATAGTGCTACAAATCGAGCATCTCTAAGGATCTAGAGCTCCACCAAACCACAGTCAGAGCCAACTAGTCCAAATGGAGAAGGATTCTTATAGTACGGATTCCCCCCAGGAACAGTCATCCTGCCAAAATCTCTCCGAGAGCAAGGCGTAAAACAGTCCAGGAAGTGGAAAAGAGGCCTAGGACAACATCCAGAGACCTGCAGGCCTCTCCTGCCTCAACTCCAGTGGTTATGACTCCACCAACAGAAAGACACTGGCCAAAAATAAGATCCATGGCAGAGAAGCAAGAGCACCACTCACCCAGAGAAACTTAATTGGTATACACAAATAACCTAAATTGTCCCAAATGGATACACCACATTTTGGAATGGAACTCAGTTGCAGGAAGCATTTGTTTGCTGGCATTGCCTCTTAGGATAATTCCAAGCAAGGGAGTGATTGCTTTTTCTTACAACTTCAGAGGGTGTTGCGTAAATCTTGTTTATAAATAAATTAAGTAATAAACTTTTGTGTTATTTGCTTACTCATGCTCTGTTTTACATGGTGTCGGGTTGTTATTGGAGATACGATAACATTCTGTGTCACAAATATGCAAAACTGTAGAAAATAAGCTTCAGGGCGGGGGGGAATTTTTCATAGCAATGTATGTTAGTTGTTAGCATGCACGCTAAGGGTAAGCAAAGCAGATACTGTCATGTGCAGAAGATTGCACTTGGCGTTTGTTTGCATTTAATGGCTGGATGTGCTGGTGCAGGCCACAGGGGTTTGGCGTGCACGCACCCACGTGAGTCCTGGAACCACTCTGCAGCCTGTGGAATCCCAGGAATGGGTCCGCTCGAGCCGCGCTGCCCAGCCGAAAATTCCAACAGCCCTTCTGTTCAGGACACATCTGCTCCAAGTTTTTACAGTGACTCAAGCCTTTTTTCCCCCCTCTCTTATATGCTCTCATACAAATAACGTCTGGAGCAATTTTCGCATACGAGACATGGGCTACTGGTCATCGCTAACCGACAGCTAGATTGTGTTTTGCGGAAGAGAGGGGAGTAGGAGGAAACAGGAGAGAAAGCAGGGCTTGTTATGATTAAGTCTGAGCTGATGGACCAGTGTGGACTAGTTACAGTCCTGTGTTGCCCTCTGCCCTAGGAAAGTCAAAACAAAACAGTGCTCTGATTGTTTCCTATGTATGCTGGGTATGCTTTGTAGGTGTAATAGCATAAGGTCTTTATGAAATGTGCATTGCAATCATAGTCAACCACTCACATAAATGTGTGTGTCACTTTCGTGCCAATGCAAAAATGTTTTAGTGATTGCTGAACTCAACAAATTGTGTTTCTGGAAAGTGGCAGTACCACTTACAGCAGTTACAACAATCATGTTATGCTTTGCAGTGGCTGAAATATAAAAATAAAGTTTACATGAAATGTGCTGTACTGCTCTCAGCCATCATTTAACATAACCATTGTTTATAAATGCTTTATAAAATGGTAATGTGCTGCTAATAAAAGAGTTAGAAAGTTGATATAAAGTGTCATTGTACAAACGTTGTCAGCATGCCAGCATAAAATGGTGTGTGGTTTTCTTCCCAGAGGCCTGCTGGCAGAGCTGAACTCCGCAAGCATGTGGCAGCTTGTGCTTATGTAGGCCTGAGACCGATGTTATAACATTCAGCACTGCTATCCAGTCACACTCAGCAGCAGGCAGCCTGGCCAGAACCACTCACTGGAAGCAGCCATGGACAGAACCTTCTCTGAGTCAGTGTTAGAGCATGAAAGCAGTGGTAGATACGCTGGTGAGACTTTGAACAGAGACAGTAGCCCACTATGGCTTATTTTGGAAGAGCTAACCCCTCTCTTCCTGTTTTACTGGCACCAGATGCTGGCAGCGCTTTCCAGAAGGTGTACCACCCCCAGAGATGGGTCCAGGCAGGCCTAGGCAGTGTGCGGAGGGAGGCAGAGGGGGAACTGGGTGTCCCTAATCAGAACTGACAGAGACAAGCGTCATGTTCTGCTTCTCACTGGGGTCATAAATAAAGAAAACATTAATGACGGGAATCCAGCCCCTTTCTCTCAGTTTTGTAATGATCATTAACTGACTTCCCAGTGGGCAGCAGGGAGGTGTTTGGGGTGGGGGGTTGGGGGGGGGGGGCTCGGGGAAATGGAGGTGAGCCGTGGGCGGACGTGACGGATCACCGGCAGGTTCTCAGTGACTCATTTCCTGGGGGAGGATGAGATCACTGAGGGTCTGGTCACAAACAAACAGAGATCCAAGTGGTACAGGCCGTGTGTGTGTGTGTGTGTGTGTGTGCCTGTTAGTGTGTGTGTTTGTTAGGGTGTCTGTGAGTAAAAGCACGTCTTCATTGTGTGAATGAATGAACAGTTTTTTTTTTTTTTGCATCCATTTGTCATAGGAATGAAAGATGAAAGAAGGAGTGTTTGTATGTGAGAAAAGGGGTACTGTACATTTATTTATTTAAGTGATGTTTCATTATGTACTTCATTATCAATTGAAGTACAGCCATGCACTGCATAACGTCCATTTGGGCAACGTCCGACTCTTATATGTCTGTGGTCCCATAAGGTTATGATAGAGTTCAGAAATCACCATCGGAGAACAGGGACATAGTGGATGTAACCTATTTAACCCATTTATTACCTTGCCAGATACATTAACAGAAATACAGTACTGTATGTGTACAGTATCTTGGCTATTTAGACAATACAGGTACACTACAGTATCTTTGATACTACTGTAGCTTTGATAATTTGATGAACAACGTCCAAATCACATAACGTCCTATTTCACAGAACATATCATGGACATTAAGCAACACATGGCTGTATTTCCATACTCAGCACTCAGAGACAAAAATTATTCATTGCAAGTTAAAGATACACATCTATTGCACCATTAAAGCACTGACACACAAATGTGTGTATACACATATCATCATTGGAAAATGTAAATGTATACCTTCTCCTTACAGTTGTGAACCAAGAAGGCCAGCCATTAATCGAGGGAAAGCTGAAGGAGAAACAGGTGCGGTGGAAGTTCATCAAACGCTGGAAAACACGCTACTTCACCTTGGCCGGCAACCAGCTCCTCTTCCGAAAAGGAAAATCAGTAGGTATACATTTCACACTCTGAGGAGAACATGAAAGAATGTGTTTTCAGCCCCCGGTCCGAACCATCACCCGTCCCAATGCCTCCCGCACTGCTTTGTGTGTGTGTGTGTGAGTGCGTGCGTGTGTGTGGATCATTGCCTCTTTGTAAGTGAATCAGGTCAAGAGTGTCTGTGGTGTAACAGAAACCCCATCTCATGATCTGATAAAGGTATAATTTCCCTTCAGGGATTTCCCAGTAAAGGTTCTTGAGGGATGCCTGAGGTTAAAATTCAATTGTGAAAATTACATGAGTCACCATATTTTAATGGCAAGGCCTGAAAATCAACACCCAAAAGTGGAGAAGAAGAATAAAGAATCTGTCAGCATTGTTTCAGCATTGTAAAAGATGAATGATAGCCACTGAGTATGAATTGGGCCTGAGGTCATTTAGCCTCCCAGCAAAAGCCATTTTTCAGTCAAAATCCTTTCAGAAAACAGGCTGAGCTGGGGTTAGCTAGGCACCATAGCATTCTGGTGTCTTGCCAAACACAGCAAAATGTTCAAGCTAACATAATAAGAATTCACTCACTTATGGCTGGCCACACAAGAAAATTAGATATATTGTGCTTTTTTATTGTGCAATAAGAAAACTAACATTTCCATTTTTAAAATTTGCTAATAGATCATTATAGTAAATTTAAGTTAGCAGAACAAGGGGCTTCTTTGTTAAACAAAATCTTGTTTTTTTAAACAATCTCTGTAGAGGGAATCTTCTGAGAACTGCACATTGGTCAACAGACCAGAGATTTTATGGATTGAGGGATTTGCATTCTTTTGGCTTTGGGAAAATATTGACAGAAATGAAGGGAGAATTACTGGGGTCTGACCACTGAAACAAAGCATTGTGCTGGGCTCCCACCACAGCCAATCAGAACCCTCAGAGTGTCTCATTCAGCCACAAGGCCTCGCATCGCTGTCTGCGACGGGATGATCGGCCAACAGTTCTGCTTTCCCGTAAGACCGCTGCTTTGCGCTGGATCGGCTCCTGATGTGGCCTGGCTTTAATCTACCCGGTGGCCCTAAACCGGCCCATCGGCCGGAGGAATGCCTCGCACTGTCTGCCATCTTTTCTGAGCCCTTTGTCTTTTCTGGGCTCCCCTCGTAATTGGGACCAGACAGCGGTCTGCGCCAGCGTACCTTCAGGGCTACTTGGCATGTCAACAAAGCCTGTGTGCGCAGCTTCAGCAAGACCCCACTCCTCCGTCCCCGTTTCCATTCCCGAACACATGTACGTATTCAATACGAGCCCCCAACTCTTTATGCCCCCCTCCCACTACACCCCCCTTCTGCTGTAATGCCCTGTAATGTCTTCTGACTGTTCTATAGATAGTTTACATAAATTAAAAAATCCAGACAAACATATTTTGTTAGAGGCCCATCCATAAGGATACCATAAGTGGTAATTATATGGGTTGGTCCTTGAAGAGGCCTGGCTAAGTGGCAACCAATGAGCTGAACTTTGACCCAGGAAACACTTGCGGGCCATTAGGTATCACAAAGGCAGATGGATGCAGCCATGCACAGCAGGGTAGCATCCCTAGCATCAATCTTGCAGCCAGTGATTATTCATAGTTGTATGAATATTACAGGGGATATACAAAATGAGAGAAATAATTTATTTGTATTTATCAACTACTGAGGAGTTGAATCACTCTTTGCATTCAGAGGATCTTCAGTCCTTTTTGAAAAGTTTGTACTGGCATCATATTGTACCATTCTTTAAGGCAAGACTGTGTTTTTTTTTTTTTGGGAAATGCAGGACATGTAAATATATCCTTCACTCATCATTCCAGAACTTACAATAAAGGTTCAGTGATGTTTAGATTTGGTGATGGGGGAGACTATGGGAGGCCCTTGACTTGAATCCGTGTAGTGGTCTGTATGGGGCTGTCATCATACTGAACATAGGTACAACATGAGGAAACAGTGTTTGCACCTAGTGTACACCTCATGGCCTGAAATGGCTTCATATTCCTCAGCTGTAATTCTACAGTGTAGAACAATATTCTGACAGAATGACTACCACTAAATGGCTGCCCACACCATTACAGATCTACCACCATAAATGCTTCCACATGGTTTCACAGTCAGACTATTACATCAGATTATGCATTGTTACATGTTACCCTTGGTTACAAGTTCTTTCCATGTCAGTGACCTTTGACCAATGACATACCTCTGTCCAGATGCGTTTTTTCTTGTTTGGCATATACCATCATGATTTTTTACACTGTTCCTGTTGACAGAATAAATAATTTTGCATTGCTGTAACTTACACATCTTCAATTTGTGCAAAACCTGTTTGACCAATTTCATCTCACATATTACTTTAGAAACTCACATAGTTAAGTGTTGATTTTAAAACTTTTTATAGCTAAAAAAGTTTTATAATTGATAGTTATATTAATATAGGGTATATGTGTACTCATTTTTAATTGTGATTAAGTTCAAAATGCAAGTCACTTTTACATTTGTTGTCCTTTTTCATTATTTTGTGAACGCCTGCATGTGTTACATAGAGGAATAGCTGTAATCATAACAGTGGGGTGGATACGGTGACATCATGTGACTCATTGAACTGTACGTGCAGTCTGAACGGGCCTTTGTTAAACTATCATTGCTTTGCTTTCCCCGTGTTATGATCTCACCTCCTCCTCTCCCCACAGAAGGACGAGCTGGATGACAGCCCCATCGAGCTGAGCAAGGTGCAGAGCGTGAAAGTGGTGGCCAAGAAGCGGCGGGACCGCAGCCTGCCGCGCGCCTTCGAGATCTTCACCGACAGCAAGACGTACGTGCTGAAGGCGCAGGACGAGAAGCACGCCGAGGAGTGGCTGCAGTGCATCAGCGTTGCCGTGGCGCAGGCCAAGGAGAGGGAGAACCGCGAGGCCACCACCTACCTGTGAACCAGCTAACGCTATCGCCCACTGCCCCTGCTGCTGACCTCTTGCCTGTGACCCTCAAATGTGACCCTGCCTCTCCCCCACAGAGCATAAGACTGTGAGGACACTGCCCACCAATGACTCCACTGATACCATTGGAAGCCACACCCATCTCTTATCACCACCACCTATGATCCCGCCCACAACAGTGGGCCTGCAACCATCCAGCCTCCCAGAGACAAATTTTACACAACCAGAATAAAACTTCACTGTGACTCAGACAACATCACAAGGAGCAGCCGTCCAGCAAGACAGACCACGATTTTCTGTCCATGTTACTACAAAACTATGAGTCTTCTGTTGCCCTTCTACCAAACCCAGAGCTAACTAACACTGTGAAGTCAACACATAGCCTGTTTTATCTTTTCAGAAGAGGACTGGTCTTCCACAGAACTGTATCATATGTCCAGCAATAAGTAATGTGGGAATTTTTGTGGACTCACTTCTGTGAATGCTGCTACTTTAATAAGGAGCAGATGATCATCCTGTATGCTACAACTTTTAATTTAGTTTTTTAGCAAGCATATAGATTTGTTGGAAATGACACTGGAAAATGTGTTGTATATTTTTTCCATTTAAAAAAACCAAGGTCTATTGTTAGTAAATGACCTTTCTCACAAAGAGGGATATTGTGGAAACCACTGACGACCAAGGGATGGTGCACAATAGAACCCCTAAACTTGGTTACGCTGATCAATATTTCGTAACCTCATTTTCCACTGGGAATGCTTCTCTACAGAAAAACACGTTTACTGGCAGACTCCCGGCCTTTCCCTCAGTTCTCCATCCAAGAAGAGAACCGTGTCAAAACGTTTTATTTTGTGATGGTTGGGATTTGTGGTGGAGCTTTTGGCTCGTGATGATTGCTCCATTAATATTTATCCGTTCCTCATCACTCATAAACTGGACTCTTTTAACGCAAAAAAATCTTGAGCATGATTTGACAATTCAAAGAAAATTTTAAACTTTTAATGATCTGAAGAGGATAGAGATTGTTTTTTTTACCTTGTTCAGTTTGTGAGAATTCTTTTGTGACGGCCCCCTACATCCAATTTGACTTACTGGTTTTGTTTCAAAAAGTTGAATCAAAATAGTAATTTAGCAATTCAAAGAGCTAGTTGGAAAAGTAAAGCTCCCTTTGGTCATTAACATTACAAACAGGATAGCTGTGTCACATCAATATCGCAGCTATATCACAAGTAAGAAAATACGGCATGACATGTGGGAAGTCATTTTTGATGAAGTAAGAAAATTAAATTTGCAAGCCAAAATACTCAAAATTTTACTTAAATGCCCATTTTCGGACTTGGATCTTGTGTAAAATCATCATCAATCTGAAGGGTGTGATATATCAGCTGAAAAATGTCTCAGTGATTGAAGCAAACATGTTCTGGTTAGACTGTTTCTGAGCAGTATCCTCTACTAATCTTGGTTGAAATGGTTATAATAATACAAAATGCAGTGAGTGTCAGTGTGCGGTCAATATAATGAACTTCCACAGTCGAAAACAAAAAGCTAATGCAGAGAACGGTTTCCTTCAGTAAATTTCTGTTCCTCATAATCAGTTTAATATTCAGTGATAATCACTTACAAGCTGAAGATTTCAGTTACCAAAGTTGCCTTCAGATGTACTATATCCTACACAATGCTGTTTGATCGTGTTCGCAGAGAGCTCTGAGTGAGCGCAAGAACATTCTCACAACATGACATCAGTAGACGCCCTCATCTAGGGTCACTTCCATTTCTTCCAATTCTCCCACTTTTTGTTTTTTTTTCCATTTCGCTTTACACATTTTGTGGTTTTTTGCTGGGATTATTTAAGTGAAGGGTGCAGCAAAAGCATCCTGTCCACGATTTGAATTGGCGAGTGCCAGATGTAGAGTCCAGATTAATGACCACCACATCACAGGGTCAGCTGCAGCCACGCCATTCACCTGGGTCTGTGGACGTGCCACTGCAGGTCAGTCTGTCTCGGGCCACAATGCAGGAGTGCTGTCCCAGGCACTGCGTCTCGTTTCTCCAAATGATTTCAGGCCCTCTGAGGTTCACTTACAGCCAAAAGCTTTCTTTAATAAATTGCATGCATAGGCAGCTGTGTAAATATAATATATCTGTCCAATTACACTCCATCTATACTGACACTACATATTAGGGTTGTCTCTGTGTTAGACGTTACCAAATGTCATTTTCTAAAAACAGTTTTTTTCTGCATAGCTCACTAAAATGGGACATCATGGGGTCATTCTCAAATAAATTAAACCAAGAACTGAGAGCTGAAGCCCACATGAGTTGTGAGCCCTTCTTATATACACACACTAGTATACATAAGCTAATAAGTCAAGTTTAAGGTAGCACAATGGGAGGCCGTCTGTTGTGAAAAATCACTTTAAAGGTTATGTGGATATTTCTTTAAGAATAGCAACCTTTTATTTTCTTAAAGTCAATGTACAAAAGTATTAAGATTTTATAAAATTGATTTTAAATATAGATAATTCATAGCTGAACATATTCTTTAACTCTAGTCACATTTTCTTTTATTAAATTATTTTTAACTATGTCAATTTTTTTTTGTAGGCCAGTATTTATATTTTTCAGGCATATTGAAATTTTAACCAAACTTGAAAAACTGTTAGCATACAGGAAATTGTAGTAAAATGACTGTTCCAAAATATTGTAAGCAGAATTTTTATCAGAAAGAATGTACTCTAATGGTTGTGTTTTCTAAAACATTTCAGTTTAAAATGTGATTTTTATGTTTTTATGTAGTTCTGATTTACACATTTACTATGGTACTGGTTTCACTGCATGTATTGGGAGAACTGGGATTTTAGAACCCATGCTGTTAGATTAATGTTTCTTCCTTTTGTAGAAAAAAATTAAATGTATTGGAAAAACACCGCCATTCTCATGTTGTTTGGCTTCAAAACTACATCACACCTACTTCAGTGTTGTACTGACTGTTGTGGTTTTGCATTTTGCTCCCATGCCAGGATTTCTCGCCAGTAAGTGGTTTGGTTTGTTTTTGTGGGTTTTTCATACTGGTAAGCTGGAAATTACCAAAGGATGTGGTGTTTTTGAGGTGATTTGGTTGCTGTCACTCTCCCCTGGCTGTGCAGGGTGGTGAAAATGAGCTGTGAAAGTGCTAATATTTCGACTGCTGTGCTTGCTCTGCACTCGCATCCCCTTCAGCCGCCTTCTTTGCCCCAGTTTTGCCAACTCTCCATAGAAATAGATCAACTATTAAAAATTGTCACGTAGCACAATTACTTGCCACTTTAAATTTAAAGATGTTTAAATTGTATATTTTTTAACTCACTATGCTGCCCACTGTCGGACAGTTTTTTATATTGAGGTTTTGCACAACACACTGCCCATGCAAGAAAAAAGATTGATTTCATATACAGTCAATTATGGTGGACAAAAACTGCAGCTCTATGAGCCTACTGTCTCATTTTTACTGCCCCTTATCTGTCGTTTTCCACACAGTGGTGTCAAAGAACGTAAACCTTATTTTCATTGTCAGCAGTTTGACCTCTAGACACAAGCAGATCTATATAGTACAGATCTGTATACCATATACACAAGCAGATCTATATAGTACAGATCTGTATACCATATACACAAGCAGATCTATATAGTACAGATCTGTATACCATATACACAAGCAGATCTATATAGTACAGATCTGTATACCATATACACAAGCAAATCCATATACTCCAGCACTGCAGGACCATTGTGTTGAGGTCTGGTGAACACCATGTTTGTGTTTCATCCATTCACCCACCATGTGCGTGGAACTATGTCAGCCATTTTATTCTAACCATTATGACCCCCACCTTACACCCCATGTTAAGGTGTGGAGCACTATGATCATAAGTACCTGTCAAGATAAAGAGATAGAAATAAGAGCAAAGCTACTTCCCCATCCAAACATTAGAAACCACATGAACTCCCCCTACCTGAAGAAGCATCTCACCCCACACAGGTACAGTCTTCCTGCCAGCACTCCAGGCTGCTGTTTCCTCCTTGCAGTTCTTTCATTGTTTTACAGATTTAAAAAAACATAACCAAAACACAAAACATGTGCAGTCCTCCTGGCACTTTCGTGTAGGGTTGGAAAACAAAATGAAATTAGATTGAGATGGAGATGAGCCCACAGGTGCATTAATTCTCCACCGGTGTTTGATATCAAGGTGTTTCCCATTGCAGTTAAGCAGATCTCCAGACGGAAGCTCCAGAGTCCACAGCAAAGCATTTTAGTAATACAACGCAGCACTAGTCCAAAGTGGATATAACAATCCCTCCTTTGCTTTGTTACCCAAACCAACTCTCAAATTGGTCCCAAATTATCAATCCTACACCAGTAGCAAGCTAAGAACGTGCCAATTTCAAAACCACTGCCACAACATTCAAGTTATTTTCTTCGTGGAAGTCTCAATCTCTGTAACTCCTGAAATGAGCTCATACTTCTGTGCCCCTTTTGGAAAGTGTCAACCTGCTTGTTTCACCACTGCCTTGCAGCACAAGGCCAAAATAAAAGGAAAAGTGTGTTTGTGTGTAACAGACTTATCCCTAACCCATCACAACACAGGCATCCAGACATAATAAAACTAAGAAACAAGGAAGCAGAGAGTGCTGGGAACTTTCAAAGAACGGGCAGCGTTGCCATACCGCAGGTTGTGTTACGCTCCCTGCAGAGAAAGGCAGCAGTCTTAACAAAAAATGAACATACATTTTATACAGTTCAGCATTGTGCCCCAAAATGATGGAAATACGCTGAAAACAAGCTCAAGTTCCCTCTTGGTAGCCTCCAGTCCCCTAACGATATCTAAACAAAAAGCCACATTTTTGGATGGTTTGCGGTGACTTTCTGTTCTGAAGAGCTGGCAGCGGTGGATGGAATCTGTGGGGTGACAAAACAAAGGGGGGTGGGGATGGGGGGACACGTGAAAATGCCTGGCATCCCACACAAAGCATAGCTGTGTTCCTGGTGCCATCTGCCCTCCCCAGTCAATCCCAAACCCTAGCCCTTGCCCGTTCCCCTGCTGCAGCCACCGCGGGCGTGTTCTTGTTTGCCAGTGCTGCATAACCTGAGTCTCTGGCTGCCAGCGGATATCTGCGCTCAGCCGCGCACGCACACATGAGGAGGCATTGACAGCACTGCACCAACAGTCCTGCGCAGACCCCCAGCGCATGCCGAGTGGGACTGACGGGCTCTTGGGCTCTCAAACCACAAACCCCTCAGGGAGCGAACTTAAACCAATAAACACGGCTGCCCAAAAAATATACTCAGAACGTTGATTCGTGTATAATTTTTCCTCCCCTCTCTTTCTACACAGCTCTGAGTCAGGATTCAGGCATTGTGCTGAAAGCGATGCCCTCTCAGACAATTAATAACATGTGAGCTTATATAATCTCAAAACGGATTTGTCACTTTGATACTGCCCCCTACCCCCAAAAAAAAAAAAAAAAAAAGAATAATATGCAGAAAACCATCAAAGAATGTATTTGGTTGAGGGAATCCCACCAACTTGTGGCATGCAAATGTTATGTTTTTCACTTTCACAGTTAAAGATATGTTATTTTTGGTAAGAGGCTATAACAAACTTTTTGAGGACAGCCTACAGACTTAAAACTACTGCTGTTCATTGCCTTGGCTTCTCTTGGCTTGTTCCACGTTGGTCTTTCTAGTCCATTGCCTTTTGTTTGCTGTATTGAAGGTGAACTCTGGAGGAGAGTAACAATAAATCGTTTTCGTCATCAGGCCAGGATGTCGATGATGCCCCACGTTTGCTTCACTCAAATTCTTAGACCCTTAGATCAGACTTATTGGCAGTATCAAGACCGGGTTCTCAGTGTTTCATAGTCATACTGATGAATGAGTTAATAGTGCTCGACAGATGGCAGAGATAATGTACAACCTTCCTTTGAAACAGAATGGAATAGTTTATCTTCAAATATTTTCTTTGGTTTTTTTTTTTTTTTTTGGATTACAACATATATAATTAATAACTGCTAATATTTCTTCTGATGTCAAAATGTTTTGTTTGATGTACCATTCAGCTTTGCATGGAGTTAGTTTCAAAATGACTTCTGCTGAAACACTTTCTAAAAGTATGTCCTTTGCCAAAATACTAATGGAGAATAGAATGGCTTTGAAAAGCAAGTACATTTGCTTTCCAAGTTTCTAAAGTAAAAAATAGTATCAATATGTGTTTTAACTGGTAACTCTTGCATAGATGATCTGGGCCAAAGACAAGTCTTTAACTGGAAGTCTTATGCCTAATATTTTATACATCGGCAAGCATATGGAATGCTGCTACATTTGTGATACTGGAATTCATATGTAGAACTCAGCATTTCCAAGCTCACCTATCCAGCTTATCTTAGGGATTCTGAGTCAGAGATGTGGTGAAAAATGTACATATGACTTTTTTCTGTAGATGTTATGATAACTCATGTCTAAGGGTTAATCGATTACATGAAAATTGGTTAGTAAAAAAAAAAGCAAAAGAATATATTTAATGGATATTCATTTACTAGTCAATGAGGATGTTAACAAAAATTATAAATGTGTTATTTTTAGTCAAAAACTCCTTTTTGATTGCAATTCATTTAATTTGTATTGCAAGTCTTTTTTTGGCATTACCACAATTAAACACCGAAAGAATACTGAAAATTTCACTATGAAAGAACATTATAAGGAATGTGAACAGCTAAAATATATTGATGAAAACAGTAATTCCTGGAAACTGCAAGTGCACTGTGCGCTTGAAGGCAACGGGTGGGGATTTACATCCCTCACAGTGCAGGAGTGAGAGATGACTCCAATAAGACTGTCTGATAGGTTTTTCCATGTGGTGCCGTTTTCAGCTTTGCGGAGGACACATCTGGTTGTGGAACCTTGTGCTCGGCCTGTAGAGACCATACCGACACGGCCTCTGTCCACACACGCTCACGTGCAAACACATACATGCACAAACACATATTTAATGGCACCGCGGTGCTGTTGGTCTCTTTCAATTTTCATTCTTTGGATTCTCTTACTTGGTGCCTCGTGGATTTATGTATAGTCATTTTCCTTCAGATTCCATAGACCAAACTGTGCACTTCAGAAAGCAGCCGCACGTGTTTCCAATCGCATCCTAAGCTTGTTATTTATGAAGAGACCCTGCAGTGTTGCACTGTGTCTTAATTACTCCACATTTCACTTTAACAAGCTTTCTGCTCTAACAATGCTTATACCTTAGGCTGGCAATGAAGAAGTGAAGGCATTATATTTACATTCTATCATTAAGAGTGTAGCATGCTATTAAAAAGCCTTCATATTTACAGGAAGGCACACACTGTTAGTCAGGGTGTGGTCCTATCATAGGAGAATGTGTTTTACATCAGTGGCCTGGTCTGTTTCAGTCACAGTCATGTTCTTCATAAAGGCATAATTTTAATCTACTATACTTTATACAAATGCAAATAAACTTCCAGACTTTTGGCAAAAGCATTAAACAGCAGCTGTTGAAAAGTACTACATTTACGACTCTGTGTAGGGAAATTAATTCAGAATATGCCAAAGTGATGCGTTTTCATCCCTTCCATGTGTTGAAGGTGACCTGCATGAATGGATGAGTAGAGGTGCGAATGAAAGAACGGAGGGATGACAGAATGGACGCATGAAACAGTGAAAGAAAAGCAAGGGTAGCCCAGAATTAACACGGCAAATGGCCATGGCACATGTTATATTTCCATCACTGTAACTATGCTGCTCCAAAGCAAGTCAATATGGGAGAATCTGAATGTATGGCATCATACACACTTGGCTGGTGTTGCTGGCATTAGGACCATTACACAAGTTTAATCCAAATTTAACTTGTATAGCTGGCATCTACCTGTACCAAATGTCTTTCCATAAATAAAAGAGCACAATCACATGACAAGGCATCTCTTTGCAACTGGATTAGAAATGTTCACATTGTAATCAGCTATTGCAATACAATCATCAGGAACCCATATTCGTAAAATCTTTAAGACATAAACTTGTGTAAAGACTGACTGACGACAATAAATATGAGATAGCATCTCTGTACAGCTTGTAAAAGGAGCTGTGCATTATCAGCCTGGTAAGCATTAGTGCCACTTGACTCACCATATCTTATGGGCAAACATACTGCTGGCACAGTGGAGATTGATGTGGAAACACCTTTGATCTCCTCCAGCTAAGGAGAGATATAGCCGTGCTTTATTTTATATTTGGTTTCTTTTCTCCCACAGTTCAGTAGTATATGCTTTGTTCATAATGACAGGCAAACACCAGTTCTGCAACATCCTCCATCTAGGTGGGAGGACAGCTGTGGCACAATAGAGATGCCTACCACTAATGGGGCTCAGGTTTTCCTGTTGGTCACATGACTGCAGTAAGAGCACCTGCCTCAGCTGGAGCCGGAGGATCTATGATAATTTGAGGGGCAATTTATTCTTAGAGGCCTTCATCTCACTCATTTCACACAAAGTCATACACAGTGAAGGACAACACCAGAACTTAAAGTCATTTCCTTGTCTATTCTCCTAGTTTCTGCTATCCTGATTCACGGTAGTGTGTTGCCAATTTGCCAAGTTGATTGGTTGGTTTTGACACAGGTTGCTTGCCTGTGGTATTCAGTACTTAGCTTAGCTTGCTACTGTAAGTATTAAATTAAAAATAATTGTTACACAGGTATACCATATCAAACTATGTAATAAATCAAACATGTAGCCATTTCATGTGACTTGGCTGTGGAGTTCATTGAAATGTAATTCCCATTTTTGGCTCAGTTTTGACTGTCATATTCATGACAGGCAAATTCATAGAAGCATCCTATACCCAATAATGGTGGTGATATTTAAAAATACATCCAGCTCACAAATTTGTCCCAATGGACACCCACATGGATCAACCACTGTAAGAGTATATCTGACTTTTTCATAAGACATGTCAATGGAATTGTGCCAACAGGTTTTATGAAGTTTTGTTGGAATGTGTTTCACAATACCTGGCCCAAGGTAGCCCTGAACAGGTGACCTCTGTAACTACACTGTACACAAATTTTAGCAAAACACACTCGGACTGCTGAACTGCATAACCCCAGTCCCACCAATCGCTCCCGGCCCTTGAGATAAACATCTTACAGGCCTGCTCTCTGAATGTGGCCATTCTTTAACAGCGCAATGCTTCAGTCACAAAGAGATAGCTGTCCATTAGCAGATACTGACTACACTGAGGTCCTGCTGAGAGGGGTAATGACAAACAGACAGGGGTAATCTCTCCAGATCTCTTGGCTAACCTGTATAAACCTCCTCTGTGAACTTAAATATCATATTCAGCAGACACACGGATGGCAGTTACCAGTACAGATTCAATTACACAGAAGGTTTAGGTTAAAAAAAAGTATGGTAGAACAGAAAATGTAAAATATCATCCATTACTGTTTACACAGACAGTTCTTCACTTTGTATTGTTTACCAAAGCTGAAGGAAATTGGCACATGCAAGCCCATGAAAAGGACAAAGCTGTAAAATAGATTATTTTCTTCACCATGTGAAGAAATGAGATCCTTCCATGGATTACTTTATAACACTGCCCCCTTGTGGCAAGGAAGCTGCAGCATGTCAAATAAGGGTACATCTCCCCCTTCTGGACTGCTATATGTCCTGCAAGTGTAATATCAATCTACTCAGTTGAGGTAATTTTAATATTATATTATATTATATTATATTATATTATATTATATTATATTATATTATATTATATTATATTGCTATGAAGAAATGTTGTTGGTGTGAATGTCTAAGAAGGTTAAGAATGTTTTTATCACCCACAGTATATAGTGAAATAGGTACTTCATTAATCTTCATTTTACATAATATACAGGTAATACTTTTAACAAAAGATCTATCTCATACCACATCATAGAGCACAGTAACACTTTTCCAATAGCTATAACATAGATGATAAAATGAGTGATTCAGAAATGCCAATGAAGAACAAAACACCGTAAGAAACAGCCTTGAAAACAATGAGCGATATTGAAGCCATATTTTGTGAACAAGCACAAAATAAATGTTATTTGCTGCTGAAAGGATAAAAACAGTAAACAAAGCTCCCCCGCTAAAATGAGCTCATTCTGAAGAAGTACAACATGTATTCCATGTCCCCCATGGCAACCTAAGACAAACTGCATCAGATTAAAATGTTGGTGTGAGTGAGGCAATATTGTTTTTCAAACATACCAATGGAGTTTACACTGTACTGGCAGACCTGATCTAATAAGGAGAACACATTATAGCCATCCCTCTGCCAGCAGCCATCTGTGAGGGGCAGCGTTGCTAGGATAGAAATTTCATGCATAAAATATGAGGACTGAGGGAAGCTGGACTGAACACTTTGTGTTGATTATCTGATTAGTGAACCAGTTGAGACGAGTGAGGTGCAAACAATCACCGGTGTATTGAGTTTCCTTCCTTGGCATTGTTCTGGAATATTTCTCTCTGCATTCCGCCTGTTGAAGTGAGGTCACTGATCTAATGAGTAGAATACATTGTTAATCTCTGATCAGGGTGTCTCATTCAGGGCAACGACTGGAGGTGATGGTGATTTCTAATATGTGGAATAACTCGTTATATATGGAGTTCTCTGAAGAACTTTCCAAATGACTCATATTAGCTCTGTGAAACACAAGCTCTTGATTAATATAGACTAAGTGTAGGCTAAGGGAGAAACTATCCCTATTCCTTTTAGTATGAATGCAAGTAAATGTGGCATATCAGTCACACATATATATAATTTTTTTTTAATATTTGCTTTGCTTACTTGAGCATAATATTAACAATCTGTCCTTCAGACAAGACCTTGGAACTGGGAAAAAAGTGTCACAGAAGAGGAACCTGGGTGTCCCCATTAAATGTATTGCAAGTCTGGTCTTACAATGAAAGTGCAAGAAATAAAAAGATAGCACAAGAGTGGTGGTTGTCAGACCAGAGCTTGGACATGTGACGCCCAGGCAGGTAGCTGTCGTAGGTGTGGGTGGTGTAAAGGTGAGGCTGTCTCAGTGAGGGCGTGGCTGCCGAGGCACCACCTTGCGCCCCCTGGGGGTGATGGGATCTGCGCTCTCCGCACAGGTGTCTGAGCATGCGCGGTGCGACAGCGTGAGCCTGCAATGCACTCCGCCGTGCCCTCCCCTTAAATAGCATCATACAGCACTGCACACTCCTCTTAAACCTTTCTCCATGGCAACCGCTCTCGGAAGAGAAAACATTTTCAGCGTGGCATGAAGGCGAGGCTGACGGACTGGAATTTCATGTCACAGTGCGCTGAAGGACTACAAGAAACTGGTGTTCCGCAGCGAGCCTTGCAGGGTTATGCACTTCTGGACGGAGTAGACAGAACAAGGTAACTTTTGCTGTCCTTTTGTGAGATTCTGTATGCTTTATGGTTATGCTCAAGTATTCACTGAGCATGGTAACTAGCATTGTAAAGAGTTACTGATCTCCCAAGAGAGGTGTGAATGATCTGATTACTGAGGCTGGCTGGATGCCTCAACATGTGTTTGATATTGATTTGATCGAGAAAGCTGCCAACATCCAACAATAAACGCCCGTGTAAAAATGCCCACCCCCTCACTGCCTCTCATATTATTTCTCTCCCTGTGAGCAGATCTACTTCTTTTACCATCATGACTAAATTCACGTAAACAACACAGACCCTGACCCATGTTTTCGGATGGGTTTAAATTCCGACATAAGTACAATACTCTGTGGTTAAAAACTGATAGATACATAAGGCGAATTAGCAGGAGACGTCCACCCCCACACTCTCACGCCCTGACAGTTCACTCACGCCCTCAGAGATGCCACTGTTCACAGCTCAGCTCGGCAGAGCGGGGTGAGAGCAAAGCCTTCTGGGTACAAATCCTCAGGAAAGTTAATACTGGCACAAACACTGTCATATGTTACGCCTCACTGCTAGACTTCTGGTTGATTGCAAAGGCAAACTCATGGTCATATGCATTGCATTGAATGGAAGTAAATAAGGACCTCTGCTTTTAATTGAAATTTTCTTGTTCTTATTTTCTTTAAGGAGAGAATGGAGGAATTAATTTCAGTGCCAATGTTTAAGTGCTTATTAGTACCACTGTGTGCATGACAGCTGAAATGACTCTCAAGTACTGTAAATGAGTGCCTTCACCACCTCAGTCTGTAATAAGCAGAAATGAAAAAGCAAAAAAAAATCCAAATTATCCAAAAGGACACAGCAGTAATGGGCTGTTGCTATAGTTACCTCATTTTGGCAGGGTTATCTATGAGCCAGGCAGGGCAAACTTCCAAAATGAGGCGAGGAGGCACTTCCCTGCTGCGGAAACAGAGCAGGTCTGCTCAGCCTTGTGGATGCATGGAACAGGAGACTGAGGCACAGCTCACTGCAGTCAGGGCAGGTCTGTCAAACTCTGAATCAGGACACAGAGGGAAAGGGAGCTGTCATGTTAGGAGGAAGCTGGAGGCAGTACCATGATTTGAACAGCACAGGGTAGAAACTGATTCCCAGGTCAGGGTTTCACTTCAGTTCAGTTCAGTTCAGTTCAGTTCAGTTCATCAGTGCATTCCCTAAACCATGAGCCAGTCCACCGCTGGGCAGTCATGTCCAAACAATCGCTGTGCTGCTGAATGTTCAGCAGATGTGGTAATGTTTTGTTTTTAAATACTCAGATATGGGACGGACCCACACGCTCCCAGTGTCAGGAGGACAGATATGCTGGTACACTGACTATGAGGATATCAGACGCACACGGACACTGGGACCACTGCCTCATAACTCAGCATCTGCACGCCTTGAGTCCTTTTCTGTGTGGGTCATAATGTGGTTTGGTAAATGAGTTCTGCCCGTTTCAGAAGGAGGTGGTTGTTTCTGAGCTTTAGGGAAAAGGGGAAGCAGCAGACAGTGTGTGCAGAGTTGTTGTGAAACCGTTCCATTTACCTCCATCTGGTGGCTTTACTAAATCAATTTCCGTTGGTCTGGATCTGCTTTTCGTTTTTTTTTCTCCTTCTCTCTCTTCAATGAATATAAACTGGTACATTGTGTTCTGAGTTGGCATCAGAAATATACATTCATGCCAGCTGTTGTCTGAGCTTCAGTTCGCTCATATGCATGCAGCGTATTTTTTTTTAAGTAAAAACATGATTGAGGAGAGCCTATATGCCATTATGTAATATGGATACCATCCAGTTTCTCTGCTGAATATAATTATTTATAGGATCATTAAAACATTATTAAAACATCAAAGTTTCTTTCTAAAGAGGTGTACTCATTTTAAAATTTCAGTCTGGGCCTGCAAAATACTGTGTGCCAAAATTCCAGAAAGGAATCTTCAAACAATACCAGAAAGGAATCTTCAAACAATACCAGAAAGGAATCTTGAGGAAAGGAGATTCCAAAAAACTAGCATTAAACACAACATCAGAGGAATTGTAAATTTTTGTGTAAAATGTTAGTGCAAGGGTAGAAGGGTAAAAGATGAGAAAATGACATAACTTAAACATACAGTACCTAAGAAACTGAACAAAAGCTGAGATGCAAACTGACTGGACATGGCTAACTATAACACACCATCCTCCAATATGCCAGACTGAAACAATACATTCAGTCAAACTGAAAACTGAAAAAGCAGACAGATCTTTCCAGACCTTTGAACATCTATCCATGTGCTAACCGCAAGAGAAAATTGCAACAAACAGCCAACCAAAACTACCCCCCAGAACTTTAATTTTTTAAACAAACATCTCTCCAACAGACTGCATGGTTATCATTTGAATTTTTCATGTACCTACAGCAAAATAGACTTTAGTAACTATATTCATTTAAAGATCTGCTCTCTGTTTTGAACATTTCGGCATGATCAAAGAAATGGTGATACACGTTGATCGTTATCTTATATACTGTAAAAGAATCACACATTGATTATGTGGGGGTGTGCCAATCATGATAAAATACACCCATGAGTATACAACCATTGGCTTCAGCTTCAGAGTCCCCCCTGTCTGTCCCTGCACCCCCAGACCTGGATATGCCCGTCCCCCCGGAGGTTCTGTGGGCTTGGATGGAGCTGCATGACTCGGTGTCGCTGTATGCAGCAGAGAAGAAGATCCGGCGCGCGGCCGTGCTGAAGCGCTGGCAGCTCCTGCGCTGGCCTCGCCTGCCCCCCAGCCTACAGCATTCCCCCTGGACGAGCGAAAGCTCCACCGCGCCGCCTGGAGCGGCCGGCTGGACCAAGTCAAGGCCCTGCTCCAGATGCCTGTCCCTGCAGACTGCCAGTGAGTGTCTTCCCCAATGCTGTGGGAGTCACATTCAAACACACCGAACTTACGTTTGCATGTCCTATTCAGTTTACCCATGCTGTGTGTATTACTTCTGTCTGATCCATTTTCATTTGCTCAATCCTTTGGGCAGATAATCCTGCTCTGCTGCAATCAGTCTGCAGCATTACTCAGAGTACAACACTGGTGCCCATGCTCATTTGGAGATGTTTAATTGAATTGAATTAACATGATATAGGAATAAACAAAACACATAAATATTACAGCATATCAGGGTGGCAGTGGCTAGTCCAGGCTCTATTTATTAAATTTTTTATGCAATATATGAGATACAAGACAGTAAGATTTGAAGTCAGAATTCAGGAAACTGTGGGATCATTACTATAGTCGCCATCTCACCACTCCATGATACACATCATACTCACCATGTAGACAAATATCCTTAATGGCCTACTTGTTATATTATGTGTTAGAAGAACATTGATTTACTTCATCCTAAGATGAAGCAGATTTATGTATTGCAAAAGAAAAGGCGACTTATATGGACCATAATTCTGCACTGATGATTTCACAGAAATTGGCTGGCTCTGTGTTCACTTCAGCAGGATTCAATTATTTTGCTCTTAATTAAGGATAATTGTTTGGCACTGTTTTTATCATTTTATTTTTCAACTTTATTCTTTATCCATATCAACCCAACTTCTGGCCACTTTGTAAATGTGTTTTTTTTTCATGTGAAATGTGTATACAATGTGTTTATATATGACATATTCAGACCCTCTGAAAAATAAATAGCAATAATAATAGGCATATAAAAACTTCAAAGCATTGGTATACTCTATCCATCATATTTGCAAAGTTAATGTAATCTGTATTACCATCCTTACCTTATCACTTTATTCAAAATTACATTTTATTGCCATAGTAAACATGTGGAATTCAACAGCATTTTCATGTAGCCAGAGTTACATATATCAGACATTAGATTGAAGCCAGGTTTTTCCAAATTCATCTCCCGGTGCCATAAGGAGGTTTGACAGGAAACCGTCTCTCACACTAGTTGGATGCTTGCTGGCATTTGCAAGCATCTTAGCTGCCATCACATTTACATAATCAGTGAACACAACGAAGCTGATAAGCTTACGCCATAGTTAATGAAGGAATAATTAGGAACGGCGATATCGCATATGCCTTAAATTATAATGATGTGGCTCATCTTAATCATATTTCAAAAATTAAGACAGTGGTGAATGTTCTTCATGTCACAAGCATCAAGAATATTTTTATTTCAATATTCATGAGGAGCAGATGTGAGGGTTGATCAGGGGCCTGCAAACACCAGCAGTAGATGGAAAAGCATGGCCACGATCCATTCAAACTATTTTGGCTGGGGTACAGAAACTGACTTGGATGAACTCAGCCCTGAGGCAGCATATCTAATGGCTGTAATCATGGCTTTAGAGTGCAATCTGCAATAAATCCAAATGGAATGTGTAACAAAGCTGAGGGAATTATGCTTATGTATTGACGTGGGATGAAAAGGGGGAAAGGTAAGGCATAGAGAGGGCTGAGAAACTGGTCCCTGACAATGTGTGGATCCCATTTGCAGGGACTCCCAGGGCTGGACAGCGGTCCACCATGCTGCATTCGGCGGCCACCTCCCTGTGGTCAAATTCTTGCTCCAGAGGGGCATAGAGGTGAATTGCAGGGACTTCTTCAACTGTACCCCGCTACATCGAGCCTGCTGGAACGGCCATGCACAAACGGCCGAGTACCTGCTGCAGCTGGGGGCCTCCCATGAGATGCGAACGTGCTCGGGCCAAACGCCTCTGCACCTGGCCGCGGCCAATGGGCACCTGGGCACGGTGCAGGTCCTGCTGAGGTTTAAAGCAGAGGCTGATTCCCGTGACGTCCACAAATGGACCCCGTTGCACTGGGCTGTGTTCAACGGGTGGGGCGACATGGTGGAGCTGCTGCTGAGGGCCGGGGTGTCCGTGGACGGGGACGAGGGCGGAGACATGAGCCCCTTGCAGCTGGCCGTGCTGGCCAGTAACGAGACTGGCGTTAAGCTCCTCCTGCACTGTGGCGCTGACGCCAACGCCAGGAGCCAGGATGGGCGAACCGCCTTGCACATCTGTGCTGCCTCCAGCAACAAGAAGGTGATTTCAGATTTCACTGTCTTCCTTTAAAATGGGCACAGAGCGCCTTCACACTTTCTTCTATCTGTCATTTACAGCCCGTTCAGAAGTAGGACCTATTTTCCTCAACAGGAACTCACATGAAATCTACACAAATTTTTAGTTTAGGGCTTTTCTGGAGCTTTCTGTACATCAGTAAACAATCTACTTAATTTATACATTTGTCCTGTTGTGCACATCCATCGCTGTGGATAAAAATGAGTTACAATACATTGCATATATCACTCAATAAAATGATTTTGCTTTCTGTATCTTGTGCCTTTCCTACACACGTATATAATGATTACATGTATTTTTTACTGAGTGTGGGAGGGAAGGGAACAGATGGCACTGCATCTCTCCTTAATGCCATGTGGTCTCACCCCTAGATTCTCCAGCAGCTGCTAACAGGAGGGGCCAAGGTGGGCGTGGCTGACGTGGACCTCGTGGCACCGCTGCACCTGGCGGCGGGGACCGGCTCTCGAGCCGTGGTGCACCTGCTGATCCTGAGCGGGGCGGGGCTCAACATCCAGGACTGCCAGCAGATGACCCCCCTGCACTATTCGGCCCTGCGGGACAACATGGAGGCGGCCAAACTGCTGCTGTACTATGGTGCTGAGGTGGATGCCACAGAACGCCTGGGACGGACACCCCTCCACCTGGCCTCCGAGAGGGGCCACTGCCAAACGCTTCGGATCCTGCTGGAGGGCGGCGCTGACACATCACTCCAGTCGCACTGGAAGGAAACAGCCAGTGACATGGCTGCAGAACATGAGCAGTACAGTGCGCTGCAGATCATTGACCAATACCAAAAGTCAAGACAAAAGACTCAGGCCAAGAGCCATTTACACAGCATCAAATAGCAGATATTCACATAAGTTTACAATCACAGTGGTGCAGTTTCTGATATTTAAATTAAAACTGTCTTATATAGGAATAATTGTACATTAATTAATTTCTATGCTGGTAATTTTTTAAAAATTTAATTGTTGAATTAATGTCTAAAAGTAATTTATAAAGCACATGTGGTTTACTTTGTCGTGACTGGCAAGATTGAAAACAAAATGACAAATATTCAGCATGGGGTTTTACAGCTGGTGAATAGATGTTACACTTATCCCCAGCAATAATATAATTGTGATGTATTTTTGACTCTTAATCTGGATCAAGAGCAATGCACTACAGCACATAAGACCTGTCACTTACTATTTAAATTCAGATTATTTATTGACTGATGTTTACAGTTGTCTTTAAATTGTGTTTAGTTTTTGATTGTTTTTGAAGCAATGTTTTTCTTAAACAGTAAAATTATTGTTGATCCTTTCCTCTATAATCTGTTTTGAATACCCAAGGTGGAGAATGGTACTATAAAATATTGTGATACGTTATTTTCATAACTCTCGTCTGAGGAATTAACAGTAAATACACAAGGGTGTAATAAACACAAAGGTCCATACAAACCGTGTGATTGTTTAACCTCTGAAACGGAAAGGTTAATATAATCTGGTGTAAATGACGGCTAAAGGTTCCAAAAATACTCTGGATTTCAGGGCCAAACGGACCGGTCGCCTAGCGCCTAGCCGGCACTACGTTTCGTGTACGTTTCCCCGGTTTCCCATGTTGCATTTCGCAGAGAGGAAACGAAATCTCGCGGAGTAATATGTTCAAAAGTGAACGGAGAAAAGGTGAAAATCAAGTTTTCCTGGAAACGACGTCACGGGAAATTCCCCCGCCAACAGCTCAGGTTAAAATGGCACGCCTTGCTCCTTACTCCTAAAACAGAACTGTGAAAAGCCATAGAGACATGACATAATTTGTTTTATTCTCGACGAGGAGATATATGTTTTGATGATGTTTGTTTTAAAGCAACATCATATCTACAAGGTACAAATTTCATTATGCTAATATTAGAAAAATATGTAGAAAGGATCATAATCGCAACACTTCCTTACGGGCCTATTTCTTAATGTGTTGTCGAAACGCGGATGGATTTTTGTTCCCGGAGATTACAGTATCTGGTTGTTTGACAGCGTACTGACGTAATAGACGTACCGTCCTTTCCTCATCTGTTCCAGGCTGGCTGCTTGTGTCGTGAGGTCTGACTTAGATTGAGGCGAAGATGGCCGCTGGTGCTTTTTCAGCTGCTGCTAACGTTAATACATCTACGAGCAATGAAGGGATACTTATTGGCGATAGGGTTTATTCTGAGGTGTTCCTCACAATTGATAACTCGCTCATACCTGAGGAAAAGCTCTCACCGACACCGTCTATGCTCGATGGCCTCGACCTCCACACGGAGACAGACCTCCGCATTCTAGGCTGCGAACTAATCCAGTCCGCCGGCATTCTTCTGCGGTTGCCACAGGTATGTATGATTTACCAAAATCTTCATTTGTAACAAATAGTTCTGTTCATACAGCTAACAATTGTTTCCATAGTACATTATTTTTTAAAAGTTACCGAATTTACCATTCAGTAAATAACATTTTATCTTTTGGGATCAAGCTAGCTGTTGGCTAACAACATGCGGCTAGCGAGCCTAACTAAGTTAGCATATGATCACGTTAGCTAGATTGAATAATATGAAATGCTTGTTGCGTTTTCACAGGTTGGTGACAGATGAGTGTGTCTGCCAGTACCATGTTAAAATAATTGATGATATTAGGATGTTGTTAATTTGATGTCCAACTGATCCTTGAGTTTTCAGCCGTCCTGTTATTGAAAATGAGAAATGACAAAAACAAAATGGCGGGTACCATATTGAGGACGCATTCAGTGAATTGGATAACAGCAGCGTCACATTTGAATCATTTTTCTTTTTGTATAGGTGGCCATGGCTACGGGACAAGTCCTTTTCCATCGGTTTTTCTACTCCAAGTCTTTCGTCAAACACAGCTTCGAGGTAAGTGTGTTGCCAGCAGCAGTTTAGGTAGTGAGCGTAACTACAACGTTCATGTCGGCAGCCATGTTGTGATTATCGTTAGCACACTTGTGTAAGCCCAGTCGTTTTAGGTGAACGTTCGTTATAAGGTTAAAGTTATCCTCTCTGGTGTATTTCTGTGAGGTACGGAAATTCATGTAAATGGGTGGAATAAACATGGGACCTGTTGAGGAGGTAATGTGGGACACTTGTAAGCATGGATATTACCGAAGCTTGTCTGAGCTGTGTAGGTAGGTAGGGTTCACCGGTTTCAGTTTGCGTCAGCCAGCTTGCTAACGTTAGCTAGTACAATGCCCGGCCACTTCCTCACGAACAAAGGCGACTGCGGAACTGTTGGTGTTCTTGGTTTGGGATGGTCAGATGCAGAGATCGTTAAATTTGGCTGTTTGGAACCTTATTCTAAGTTTTGTTAACAGTACTCAAAGACAGGTGTTACCGAAGATCTACATTTTTTCCACAGATTGTTGCAATGGCCTGTGTGAATTTGGCCTCCAAGATAGAGGAAGCTCCGAGACGAATAAGGGACGTAATCAATGTTTTTCATCATTTACGGCAAATACGAGGAAAAAGGTAAGCATGGCACTATCGTCCCGAGTCCAGCTGTGTTTAACAAAAAGTTCAATGTGTTTTTCCTCAACTTTTTGTGCCACCACCCCAGCAGCGTCCTCCCCGTTTTTGAGTGTAGAGAACTGTTCAGTTGAAATTACTGATGTTATTTCCATTATCCTGTTTACATATTCTAAAGTTTGTAAGTAATAATGTTTTCTCATTACTTAAACTGTTTTGCATTCAATTGAATGACTGTTTTTGTTTTTGTGAATTTTCAACTCCATTTAAAAACCTTTTCAGTTTGCATCAATTGTGAATGTAAGGGTAATTCTAGTCACATGTTCTAAAATTTTTATTGTCTCAACATTTTGCAATTCAATTTCATTTCATGAGCAGTAACATACATATACCTCAAATTTTAATTGTTTAGAAGTGCTATCTCAATCTTAAAACTACAGCAGCATCAAACTGATTAGTAGGTCTAAGGCAAAGGAGTAGGTTTCCTTTTGTCTTTTTGTAATAAAGAGGAATCTGTTCAGTGGAAAGATAGGACCGTGGTATTAACTTGAGTTCTTTTTTCCCTTGCAACCAACTAACAGCGACCAGCTACATTTACCAAACCCTGGGTGATGTGGAATGGTACGTAGAGATGAAGCTGTCGGCATGGCAACAGTGAGCGAAGTGTTGCATTCCCCCCTCCTCCCCCGGGAGAAGCCAGTGGTCTGAGAGCGGGTCACTGGGATCGGGGACGACAGGTTGGCCGCTGGTTCGAGGCGTCTTGGGAAACTCCTGTACCTCAGTCTAAGCTTTTGTCTCTACCGCTGGCACAGGTGGTAAACTGTTATTAAAAAAATGTGTGACAGCAACCGAAGACTAAATCGCATGCCACAGCTTTCACAGAAATGCCACTTGCACAATTCATGCGGGACATAATTGTGTGAATGAAGTCCCCACTTCACTGATGCACACAAGAGGATAGTCTTATCCATTACCTTGACATATTTTGAGAAGCCGTTGGGAGCATTCTTTGCATAAAGTGGTAATAGCATCAGGTTGTTACAACTAGTTGTATGCCTTTTCTGATTTCATGTCGGCTAATCTTATTCATGAGGTAATATTAGCCAGAAAGATCTCAGAAAATTCATTGTGCTTGTTGATTGCTCCATTTTCTTGGTGGTATAGTGTTAATTTATGCTTGTGGTCATAATTGGTTGTAAGAGGTGATAGTTTGTGATCTGGAATGGTAAGCATTCATTTTTTACGAGACTTAAGTAAATTATCGTTTATATATGCACTTTTGAGTCATTTTCTGAAACTTTTTGTATGTCGAAAACACAGAATTATGTCAGTGAAGCTTAAATTACTGCTGAAAAAAATCTCTTTAAACGCTTGTGTGCTTTCAATCCAGCAAACAAAGAGCTTTACATATTTAATGGAGAATAAAATAATTAAATGTATCAGGCATAAGTGAGTGTTTGGCCATTTATGGCATTACATGTAGTGTTTCACAAGTGACATGACATGAGAGCTTACTCTGTCGGAGCTCAAATTTCTGTTAGTTTTGCTGTAGTCGGATCTTCCACATGTGGTCCAACTGTTAGTTAGACTCTGAGCTCCATCAGCGGCAGCATGATTTATTGTTGACATTATCACACACAATTGCAAGGGAAAGGCTGTGAAGCTTATCTAGATGTGCGTTAGATGAACTGCTAATGTGGCGTTAAAATTAGCATTGTGGTTAAGAATTCAGCACCGTCAGGTTTTTAAATGGGGTAAAGGGATGCAATGAGTCATCCTGTGTATAGATTGCAAGTATGATTGCTGATTGTTGACTAGTGTTTTCAGTACTAAGAGGTACATTTATTTCATAACCATTAATGGAAGGAAATTGCAATAATCAGCATGCGCAAACAGCCAGGCAACCAAACCCAGTTGGTTTTTTAGCTGCTCAGGTTATTGGAAGGGAACAAAACCAGTTTTCTATTGGAAGAGAATTTAAATCATATTTAGTTCTGTATATATGCACACTGTTGACATAAAAGGGAAAAGTTGTGTCATGTGTTTTTTTTTTTTTTGTGTGTGTGTGTGTGTGTGTGTGTGTGGAGCTTATTTTTCTGTTAAAGCTGTGATGCATGGTTAAGAGAGGTCTTCTGTTGCTTGTTTTAGCCTCGTCTGGGCTGCAGTATTCAAAAGCTTCCATTGCAGGTACAGGAGTAAAAACAAAAGTTAGGATCTGTTGCCTTTAGTTGGTTGAAAGGGAAAACAGAACTGAAGAAAAGGCCATTTGGTTTGTTTTTGTTTTTTTTTTTTTTGCCTGGGAGACATTTTTTTTATTTTTTTATTCCTCTGCAAATCAGGAGCCCAAGTCCGTTGATTCTTGATCAGAACTACATTAACACCAAAAACCAGGTTATAAAAGCGGAGCGACGGGTACTGAAGGAGCTGGGATTCTGTGTTCATGTCAAGCATCCACACAAGGTGAGTGCCATGCAACACCACACGCAGCACACTGCACCGCCATTCCGGCTCAAAGACGCCACGCACAATACTCTGCATGCACATTGCAAGACTGTCATTTGAGGGCTGCGACCGTTGTTACTGGGGACAGCCTCAGAGAAAAGCACCTGTTTCCTGTTTGCGTCTCTGTGCGAGTGACACAGTTACAGGCTTTCTGTTGTCATTTTGTGGTTAGCATTTGTACACTGACAATCACTGGGTAACAATGTGTATAGGTATATAATCTGTGATGTCTGTTACAGATCATTGTCATGTATCTGCAAGTCCTAGAGTGTGAGAACCAGACTCTGATCCAGACCGCATGGTAAGTAGGCAACTACCACTTGTATGTCTGATGTAATTGTCTTAACCTACCAAGCTGTTTGCTTCAGTATTTCTTAATGTTGCAGTTCTGCATCTCTGGAATTTCTTACTCAGACTTCTTTGTGTCTCGTGTTTTCATGGCTTGAGTCTTATTTTCATTTGCCAGTGTGAATGGAGAACTCAGTTTAACTTTGTCCTTTCTTTCTACTCTTTGATTAAAGGGTAGTCCATGATGGTAAGTGTCATAAAGAACCTCTGAACTCTGCTCCTCCAACCACATGACCTCAGGAATCTCCCCCCATTGGCTGCCCTTCTCGAGACAGCCAATCCAGTGAGAGCTCTCTGCCGAGAATCACTGAAGGGGTCCTATTCCATCTGGCAGCATCACCTTGTTTTCTTGGGGTGTCAAAAGGATTTGTATTTTTTTTTGCTTCCAGGTGTAAATGTAACATTTTTTGTAGTTTTGTAGATTATAAAAAACTGCATTCTATAGTATTTTTTTTTTATTTTACTTAAATGCAATTGAAGCAGTTAAGATTAAAAAGTTTAGTTAATTTTTTAAGCATATTTTTTTTTTTAATGTAGATCAATTGTTATGCTATGTTGTTGCCTGCTATCCTAAACTGACGTGGTCTCCAGCGATGTGTCTTTCAGGCCTCTTCCTGCGCAGGCTTTGTCTCCAAGGACCTGTTCTCTGTCATCGCCTGCGTTCTCTCGCTGTGTTGTCGAATTGTTAGGCTACCCTAGATTTTTAGCAGTAGCACACCAGTGCGAAACTGTTCAGCTCTTTATTTTTGGAGCAAGTGGTAGGCGTCTCTATAGCTTTCCGTCTGTTGATTTTCAGTTTCACCCACACCTGGCTCTGATGAATAGGAAGTGAGGTCATGTCTGTCCAGCTTGTTTAAAGGGGGTTGGGATGGGGTGCAGGGTCACACCCGTTGTTTTTTTTTTTTTTTTTCTTATCTGTCTTTGCCCCCCTCATTTATTTTTTTGACTTTGTTGACACAGTTGAGCCCATTCCGTTCTGACATCTCACTAAGTGTCTTGTGTATAACCCTCTTATACCATTGCCACTGTAAACTTGCATAACATTCTCATCAACAAATTCTGTGACACTGGTCGGGCTGTTCTTCTTGAGTGTGACTGGGCAAAATGCACACGGTGACAAGACCACCTGTAGCAATCAGCCCACAGTACTCCTGTGTTGTTGGCCTCCGCATGCTTGCCATTCACACCGTCAAGACCCTGTCCACTACTGTACACAAAACACAGAGACCCAGCAGAAGAGCGTCTGTGGTTATCATATCAATATATATATATCAGGAGTGTCTTTGTTGATCATTTTGGATTAAGACATAAGTCTTATAAAAGTAGCAGTAATTGACAGGATCAGTATCTAGCAAACAATGGAAATAGGTTGTGCTGCACATTTCAGAACACTTTTACATGACACCCTTATTTTTTTATTTTTTTTTTTTTTTTTTTATGCGAGTGCTTTCATTTGTGGTGGATGTGGGTCTTACCGTGGACACACTTCAGTGAAGGAAAGGACAAAGCTAAATTGAGTCTCCATAAATTGAACTGCATTAAGCTTAAGTTTCTGCATATTACTTCACTTAAAGCCTCTTTCAAAAGAAAATGGAGGAAGTAGGATATGTTGCATTGTTGTACGGTTTTCTGTTTTTTAGGAATTACATGAACGACAGTCTGCGGACAAACGTGTTTGTGAGATTTCAAGCGGAAACCATCGCGTGTGCCTGCATTTACCTTGCGGCACGAGCTCTTCAAGTGGGTATCTCCATCTACCTTTTCCTCCTCTCCTCTTTGGGCTCTGAACTGTTACACTCCTAATCATTATCTTCCCTCATCCATCCCTCTGTCCTCTCTCGTGCTTGAGGTCTGGTTGGCCTTGGTTCTGAAGTGTCTGTTCTGTGTCTGGTCCCCAGATGGCCCTGCCCACAAGGCCTCATTGGTACCTTCTGTTTGGAGCCACGGAGGATGAGATCAAAGAGATCTGCATAACCACTCTCAGGCTGTACACCAGGAAGAAGGTGAGTCCCTCATGCTACCCCTTAGTGTGGGCCGGTTGGTGCTTTGGGTAAAGCCTTTTGGTTGTAAAGGTTGTTTCAACTTACCTCACCCCACAGCCAAATTATGAGCTCCTGGAGAAAGAGGTGGAAAAGCGGAAAATGGCCCTGCAAGAGGCCAAGCTGAAGGCCAAAGGACTGAACCCTGATGGCACCCCTGCTCTCTCTACTCTCGGGGGCTTCTCCCCCGGCTCTAAGCCTTGTAAGTGTCCATTGTTCTGTCTTTGCTTTACACGTGCAGTTATTTGTAGAGTGTAGGGAGTTAATGGTGCCTTTTTTTTTTATCCTGCAGCATCTCCGAGAGAATCGAAGGTAGATGAGAAATCTCCCAATCCCCAGACACAGAAGGTGGTGAAGAAGGAGCCAGATGACCGGCCACAGAGCTCCAAAAGCCCCCACAATGGGTGAGTCTGAACCCACACCACCTCCCTTCCATTCACACACACCCTCTTGGACTTCTCAGAAGCACTCTTATTTGAGGAGTAAATTTATTTTTTTTCCCCCTCTTTTTCTCTCCCTCTCTCGCCCTCTCTCCCAGCCTCAGGAAGGAAAGCAAATTGAGCCGGAACAGTAGAAGTGTGAGCCCTTCGCGGTCGAGAACAAGATCGCGGTCACGGTCCCGTTCCCCTCGCAGACAGTAAGTCAAAAGTCTTATTTTTAGGGTGAGGTTTTACTGAACATTTCCAATTTTGTGGTTAGGGGGTTTAAGTAAAAAGAGTATATGTGTCTGAAGCGTAGTATATGTTAATTCAGTTGGATCTCTGTCCATCCTTTTTTTTCTTAGTTACAACAATCGACGCAGTCGCTCTGGAACCTACAGCTCACGCTCCCGCAGCCGATCTCACAGCCGCAGCCCATCGCCAAGGCGACACCAGAACCATGGGCCGTCGCCACTGCTACCACACCTGAAGCCCAAGCACCGGGCAGACGAGCTGAAGCTGCAGAGTCGCCATGGTCACAAGAGGAAGAAGTCCCGAAGCCGCTCTCGGTCCACCAGCAAGCCGCGGGATCGCGAGCGTGACCGCGACCGCAGCTCCTCCGATGTGGCGGCCAAGAAGCACAAACACGATCGCGGTGGCGGTCATCACCGGGACCGGCGGGAACGGTCCCGTTCCTACGATCGTGCTCACAAGGGCAAGCACCACAGCAGCAGTCACTCAGGCCACGGTCGACACCGGCGCTAAGGCCGGGTCCAAACCGCCAGCCTCAATCTCCCCTTCTGTGTGTTTCATGTTTTACGTTTCATTTAATTTTTCAATTTTTTTCTCCAGACCTTTAGTTTAAATGTTAAGTTACGCACTTGAAACTACATATTTACAGTGTAAAAGATGGCCGGAAACGCCAATGTATTACAAAGAACGCTTTGATTTATAAAAGCAAACATTTATGGAAAAAAAATAATTCAGGAAAGATCTAGATTTTGCACAGTTCAAAGAAAGGTGAATGCCTGGATATGTTTTACTTTTTTGGACAGATGTGTACTGAAGATGTGTGCTGTACAGATAAGGAAAAAGGGGTTTCTGTAGATATAGACCATATTTTTTTACAGCTGGCTGCAGACACTTGATTTCGGACCTCTTGTTAGAATCGTGGTGAATTTGTTACACTGGTTTTTAGTCTGCACGTGTTTGTCTGATTTTTACTCAATAAAAGACTCGGTACAAAAGACTGGTGGTCTAGTTGATTGTTCCTCCCCCCCTACCCACCCACTCCTTTTAAAGCCCAAACTAAATGATCATTCCGGTCCAAATTATGATGTTTCACGAGATTGTGACATTGCATAGAGAAATCACAGAAATCACTTTATCTTGGACTGGCAGGAACAGTGTAAAGATATTGTACCAAACTATTATTCTGGTACTCTTTGTAAAGTTGACAAAATGTATTCAAAGTGTTTTGTGTATGTTGGTAGAAATTCGAAGACCTCTAAGATCAGTAGTTAATGTGGCACAAGTGAAAGGGTATGCAGAAAGCCTTTTGAGTTTTGGTCGTCAGGCATATGTAAACGTAAACTGATGAGATGAACCCCTTTTGCCCCCCCCCCCCTCCTTCATCTGGCTTAACCAAAAAAATGCAGTTCTGCCATTAGTGGTTTGCATTAAGACAGCTGGTTCTGACTGGCAGTAAAGGTGAAAAACTTGGCATCGGCAGGGAGTGCATAGTAATACAATCCAGGTCTAAAGGTTTGGTTGTTTGATCAGGGAACGTGAGATTTCTTGCAAGGGAGGAGAGCTCAGGAATGCATTTCCATGTGACCTGCCACTTTAGCTAATTAACTACCGGTGAAGGAGGCGCAGGCATAAATATTTCTGCCTGACTTTGAACTCATTATGTCACAATTGCTCCCCCCGCCCCCACACACACACACACACACACCGAAGGCCCAGCTCTTTTAAGGTGAACACAGTACTTGCCTGTTAACTTACTTTCAGGCAATGTTGTGTGCTTCTGTTTTGATTACAAGAGTTACAGTACTTGGCCTGTAATTTTGTATATATGAAAGGGAAATTTGGCTGAATTTGTAGATCTGCAACTATAAATCCCATGAATTGCATTCAGCAGAGGGCGCTGTTGGACTGGACTTCATATTCTTCAACCCATCTGAGGGCCTTGGACTTTATTCTAACATGACCCATCTGCTTCTCTCTCACGTGTTCATACAGTTATTTGCATAACCAGTATGCTCATGTGGACATGAATGTAGAGAGCAGGTAAGATAGCTGAACACCTGGCTAAGAGTTTGTGGACGTTGAACCATGAATATCACTGGTCTTTGGCCCTCAAGTGAGGACAGTGCCTTGCAGTATGTATAACCAGAAGTAATATAACGAGTACAGGTGTGTGCAGTTGTCAAAAACAGGTACGATTTTGGTAGAATTACTTCTGAGGTACTTTCCTTTCTCTGTGGTCATATCCAGTAAAAACGGCAAAGGGAAACCCACGAAGATAAGACCAGACCCTTTATCGCAGATCCAGCTGGAGGGGGCTGGTGGAGATAGTGCCCAGAATTAAGGATCATACCCTGGCAGGACTGATTTCTCATTTGAGATAGTGGTTTTTAGATAGTGGATATTGATTTATTTGAGAGTGCAATATCTTTCTTGTCATTCATTTGAATAGTGCCACTTGCTTGTCCATCCAACATAATGCTTGTTCGGTTATTTTAGGTTCAAATATCCTTGTCAATCATTTCAGATAATGCCTTAAAAGGAGATTTAACATTTATTTTTTGCGAGTTCAGAGAATATAGGAGGTATTACTTAACCATAAATCACTGGAACGATGACCTCCTCTGGGGTGACAGAGAATGTGGTACAATACCCCAAGTCCCAGGACTGTCTTACTTGGATGACCAGCTTCGTTCATCTCTAGAATTGTAAGTGACAGTTGGCTAAGCCACTTCACGTGACACAGCACAGACCTGGATTCTTGTGTCTTTACTCAGCAGTGCAGCACTTTTCAGTCTGCAGCACTTATGCAAACTACTAATATCAATGAATCATACAAAGCAATAATTTCCTCCGTCTGTTGATGTTGGAGACTGGCTCCTTACAGGACGTTGCATGCCATGTTCCAGACTACACCGGCGCAGGAGTCTGCTGTGGAAGGTGATGTAAGCACCCCGAGGTCAGCATCTGCCCAGCCAAAACCACAGGTCTCTGTCACACTGGACCGGCCTGTTCTCACCGCAAATTGGATGCTCTGTATGTTGAATTTTACGGTTTCTTACAAACCACCACCAACACAAAGCATTTTGAAAATGTCTCCCATACTGTACATTGGTTTGAATGGTCATCAGCTGCTTAAAAAAAAAAACTTGTTTTCAACCTCCCACAAAAAAATGTGGTTTGACATGAGAACAATTAGAGAGGACCACGTACTGTTCCCTTCCCCCATAACACACACACACACACAACACACACACACACACCAGAATGACTGGCAATGATGGTCTGAGATTTCAGTCACTTCCTGTGATCCCTGACGCAACAACACCTTCTCTGTGCTCACACCATCCTTCTGCGTATTTCCCTGCGTCGCCTTGACAACAGTAATTGCGGGTGTAGGAAGACTTCAGGGGGGTGGGTGGGTGGTTGGGGTGTCGGAATCTCGGAATGCGCATAAATCACAAACCGGAGCGCTGGGCGAAAGGGCTCGCCCCACGCTGGGAGGAGCTCATTATTAGACAAGCTCCTCCGCGCGGTCATGAAGGCCCTCCCCTCCGACACGTGCGCACTCCACTCATCATGATGCAGAAAGTCGTGTTAAAGGAGGGGAGAAATAAAAGACAGGAAAAGCAAGAGGCTCAGCCAAACTCAACAATGTTTTTTTTTTTTTTTTTTTTTTTTGGCTCCTAAGGGTGTTTCTTATTTATCTTTTTGTTCCACTGAAACACACACTGAATTAACACAGAGGACTCTCATGGGCGACCTCCCCTCTTAAAGAGCAAAATCAGTGAGAGAAATGTGTGGCTGTTTACTGACATGAGTGATTGTGTCGGTGTCCAGAAGATTGTGTTCCGGAACACTGCGGCCGCAGTGCGGGATGGGAGAAGCCGTTCTTTCCTCTTCATTCCACAGCGCTCGCTCTCACACTCCTACGGTCGGTCAGCCCAGGACGTGGGCCCATGGCGACTCATATTTACTGGGCATTTTCTTTGTTTTTTCACAACACCGAGCCATGTGCCTCGCAGCGAGTGGGACGTGTATGGATGGAATTTTAAACAAAGATTTCAGAGCGAGGTTTCCAGACAGACAACCCCTCACGAAGTTACTTCAGACAACATCAGCAAAAATTCCAGTCGTTTCAGTAAAGTCCCACATACAGTGTGAACAATCAGCATCAGCTGCCTCAAACTTCCTTCCTCCTCCTCATCTCCACTGCTCCTGTCCCCCACTTTTTTTATCCACAGTCCACTTAAGGTGACTCAATTGCTTCACCCTAACTGAAAAGTATGATTTTCTCCTTCACTCCATATACAATGTGTTGATTTAATGATAACATTGATGTAAAATAATTGTAATGCCGACCGTTACTCAACTTAAGGGCTACAAACATTATTTTTTAAAACAACATAAACTATACACAGTCAACACAATCTAGCTCAGGCTACATTTGTAGCTTCACACAGAGACTGCAGGTAGGATTACAACTATACAGCTACCTGCTGATATCAAGTTTGACTAACCCCAGAGAGAAACCAAGAGCCTCCCATCTCAGATGCACTCAGGTGAGTTCACCGGGATCCACTGCATGGTGATCTAGGGGGAGCAGAGGGATCCGGAGCGAGGTGGTCTTCAGTGGGACCGGACTTGTGTTTACTGATGCAGCTGAGATCAGCAGATTTAAAACGCATGTACCATCTCATCAGACAGGAACAGATTCCCTTAGATACTCTGGTTGGTAGGCTGCCATGGTAACCATGGTAAACACTAACTATACTTAGAGGCAGGACAGTTGCCATGATATACAAGCAAGTTTCCATGGTAAACAGGCTCTATATAAGGGCATTTCCTCTTGTTTTATGAGAAAATGCTAAAGGGTTTGACTTAAGCATTTTGGGCTTTAAAAGCTGTAAGGCACAAGCATGCGCCAGCCTCTCTCCAGCTCAGCCTGGGATGAGTGCTTCTATGTTTGGGACAGGTTTTTATAAAGGCCTTTACAGAAAATTGCGCACTTGATGAACCTGCCTTTGTGCTGTAAAATCAGGCACTCATAGAGAGAACCGAGCCTCTCTGTCTCAACAGAAAGCAACCAATGAGCCTACCACACGCTTTCCTCTTCACTTTGATAGTACCCTCGTGAGAAGGGGGTGGAAAATGTGTGATATAACCCTCATTGTTGGAGCGAAGTGGGAGGGGGTGCAGTTTCAGGAAAGTACCCCACCCCAGCACACCTGCCGTCCGCGATGAAGGTCATAAATCTCTCAGTTGAGATACCCCAGTCTTCATCTCAGGACAATGGCTATGTTTTCCTCCTTCCTCCTCCTCATGACGACGATGATTATGATAGGACAATGTCATCATCATCATAATCAGGTACAGGGCAAACCTTTACCATTGTTGGAGAGACACGTACAGCCACTGGGGTACAGCACCTAATCTGAGGACCGTAAACATGTGCCCAACATTTTTGGTTTGCAGTGACATTTGGAATAACCATCACTCAGAGAAAGGGCAGCATTTTTTTTACACTTCCCTGGCAGGAGTTGAAAGTTCTGAGGACAACAAAGACAACAGAGGAAGTGTTCCAGCACTCATTGGACAGGAAACATTGCACCAGGCTGTTTAGTGCAAGTGGACTGGGAGACTAGGATGAAAGGGCTTGGGGGTCAAAGGTCATTCCGTGCAGCTGGAGGGAGTGTGTGTGCGTGGGACACACACTCCGTCACGCCCAAACGAGACAATGAATGTGTGTGAGGCGGAGATACCATTTCTCACGGAACCAGGGCAGGAGTGAGGGCCAAACACTGCCAAAGTGCGTGCGGGAGAGCGATGTTTGTGAGACCGTGTTTTTGTCTTCCATGCTGTGCAGAGCCGTCACACTGCCACATGACCTGTGGGAATGCCAATCACGCTCAGACTCTCACACCTGGACCTGAGTCCGACTCAAACATCTGTGTCTGACTGTCTTAGGGGAAACTACACACTCCTGTATTCAGCAAAGGTACAGATGAAGAGGTAGAAAGAGAGAGAAGAGAGAAAGAGAGATGGGATGGAGAGAGAGACACAGGACACTTTGATGTTTGGCCATTTTATTCAAATGGAATTTTTATTCAGTTTGGGTATATACACATATGAAATCATATCGAGGTAATTACCTCAGGATTCAAAATAAAACAATCAAACTAACGTCAATACAGAGGGAGGACTTCAACCTTGCATGGCAATGAATGGCACATTTGGTTCAGGAACATTTGTGAGGAAAGCAGAGTCGGTGACTGGTGATTTTGTTGGCCCTTATTTGTACCACTGAATCACTGTATGTACATGTAGCTAATTATCTACTTATTCATACCTGTGCTACCTTTACAGATAGCTGCCACACACTGAGAAAAGGTCTTCACTGAAATGTGTGTGAAATGCTTTTGGTCCCTACGGCTACAGAGATTAATTAATTAAAAAGAGCTTATGTATAGTTTTGCGGTCTGCATTATTGTGTACAAACCAGATTTGTTTGAGTTATTAATTTGCTGTTACATGCACCACCCTGCTCTCCAAAGGGGGTGAGTGCAATTGATTCAGAGTCTTCCTTAGTTAGAGGAATGAAAGGAAACATGGATATTTAACTGTAGACCTCATGTAGACCCCCTTGTATTTTCTGCATTTTCTTGAGAATTTGTTTCCGAGAAGTCACTCCTCCACAGACAGACTCATCGCGTTCTCATTACGCTCCATTACTACAGCACTCAAGTGATGAGAAAACAATGGGCAAATGGCACTCCACTGCGAATTGGTTTAAATTTGGTTCAAATTTCCCCGATTCCTTCAAACAAAAGGAATCATTTGCAGGTGGAGACAGCGAAAAAGAAAGGAGAAAGAGAGGATGGAGAGAGAAAGGGAGGCATGAGGTCTGAAGGGCGGGAGGAACACACATGTGAGCGCGGATATCCTCACCCCAGGCTCCCCACGTGCACCGTTTAGGTTGTTCCAAGTCAGATCATTTTAGGTTTGATTACTTCAGAGACAAATGTGCAGGACTGAGTTCACTGCCACCAAAGCCTGCCTCTGAGAGGGGTGGGTAAGGGACAGGGACAGCGGCATATCACCGAGTGTTAGGCTACACTCCATCTCACCCAGCTCCACAGCAGGGAGGAGAAAAACACTGTGTTTGCTGGAGAGAAGCACAGCACAGTGCACTGAGGATGTATGTGATGTACCAAGGATCCCAGCTAACGATCCTTGATTTCCAGAACATTCTCAGAATGTTACAACAAATGTTCCCAGGACGTACATTTTGTCCAGCTTTCTTCGACGTTCCATTCCTCCAACACTAGTTACCCTGACCAAGCTTGTTTGGAACAATGTAACATTCTTGGAGTGTTTGGGGAACGTTCACTTTAACATTATGTCAAAATCAAGTGAAAATATGACCTGAATGGGAACATATTCTGCTCTCCTTTATAAATACATTCCTGGGTCTAGTTTGGCAGGAGAATATAAAGTGCGTACACATAATGGCAGGATTATTAATGTAAAATTTTTTTTTTTAAAAGATTGAGGGGGTGGGGTTACAATACTGACGACCCTTGGCTACACCCCTCTCCCCCCCATTCCTCCCCACCCTCGGGCCTTGGTTGTTAATTAAGATAATAAAGACACTTTCTGCAGTTCTGGGTTTTTCCACCGCCCCTCCGCGCTGACAGTGAGAAACGGCTCCTCACATGGCCTTTCCGCGCGTCTCCAAAAAGCGAGGACCCAAACCCGTTCCATGTGTGGCGCTCCGAGAGGAAATGATTTCCATGCCATGCAGAGTTCCCGCTTCTTCTCCAGCCAATCCACCCCCCCCACAAAAAAAGGGAGAGGAAGGAGAACAGAAAACGTGGGAAGAGTTTCGCGCTGAGCGAGCGACATCGATCACATGGGAAAACCACGGGAGGAAACGAAGTAGAGGCGTGTTTGTTCTTGTGTGTGCGTCTCTCTCTCTCACCCTCTCTCTCAAGGCCCACTCGGACCGGAGTCACGCGTCTCTTTGTGTGATGGTGAGTGTGAGTGAGTGAGCGAGTCGGTGCGTGTCTAGGGGGTTAGTTGCAGACCCACAGGCACGCTCTCTGCTTCCTGCTTGTGTGCGTGTGTGCGTGTGTGTGTGTGTACAGCCGCGTGATTGTGAGTGGTTACATGTGTGTGAGGGTAATTGGGCTTTTGGGTGCGTGTGTAATGGGGGCTCTGGAGATTCTCTCTGCTTCCTGCCTGGGACCAGGGCGTTCCTTAAAGTGTGTGTACAGGGGCGTGTGTGTGCTGTGTGTGTGTGTGTGTGCGTGCCCATGCATTGAGTAAACGTATACACTCTAGTTGTGTGTCTACATGTGCATTTGTGTATGCATGTGTGCATATTGTGTATGTGTGCCTATATACGTATTCAGTATGTTGGTGAGTGTGTGTGTGTGCGCACACACGTGTCACAGTTTCTGTATGTTCATGTATATGCATATTCTGTACGTGTGTGAGTGAGCGTGTACATCGGAGTAGTCATGCTTGTGCGTTTTATGAGTGTACTGTGAGTGTGTTTGTGCGGGCGTGTGTTTATTTATTCTGTATGTGTGTTTTTGTGTGTGTTGTGTCTGCAGGGAGAGTCTCAGGATCTCTCCTTCCTGCCCATGACCAGGGAGATCCGTTGTCGAGCCTGGCCCACTGATGTGGTCCTCTCCTGGGGCAGTCTGGGAAGGGTGACCGGTGGTCCTGCCCTCCCTCCACTACCATGCCAGGACACCTCACCCCTCCCTCTGCTGCCCCGCTCTGCTCCCTTGGTCCAACTGTCCTTGGAGCTGCGGGGTCCTCTGGGACCCGGGATATGGTGGGGCCCCTGGCCGGAGTGGGGGGGCGTGCGTCTGAGGTCCAGCAGCTGTTCGCGGGCCAGGGTCAGCGCTGCCGTGAGCTCCCCTCGCTCCTCACACTCCCTCCTCACGGTCTCCTGCAGCAGCGCATTCTGGCATCATCAGCACCACGGGGGTCGGGGTCACGGAGGACAGGGGGCAGGGGTGGGGAGGGGTCACAGAGAGGTCAGAGTCAGAGAGGGGTGTTGGGGTCACAGAGGAGGACAAAAGAACTGGTTCACACACAGGCTGAATGGAGTCATGGGGAATAAAGGTGGGGCCTCAGAGCCAAAGCACATTTTTACCCTCTCCATCAAAGACTAACCTAACAAATGATCCCCATATTATGCATAATATGCTATAGTAATGGTGCAATATAAAATTCTTAGAGGGGTACCATCCAGCTAGAGATTAGCCAATAATATGAGAACAAGTGAGAAGACATTTGAAATGGGAACACTCAGAACTGTAACCAATTATTTCAAACAATCAGTCAAGTCGTCAAGAGCAAAGGAAATATGGCCCTCATTCAAGCTAGGCCACACACAAGATACAGCACTTAATATAAAATGTAGTATTTTGAGTGTATGTGTAATTCCACTCATTTCAACCTCTTGTCTCTTCTCCCTCTGGCTTTCCAGTCCTTTGTTTCACAGAGAGGTTGGTGCTTGTGAGAGACAGACAGTCTGTGTAACAAATGAGGTGGAATCTGTGACACAGCCGCCGAGCCCTGAGCAGATTTACGGGTCTGTACATTCCGTGTCACTGACTGTGCTAAAGAGACGCTGCATTTGAGGGCAAGTGGTAAAACCCACCCCAGGGTGAACACTGTCTCATTACGCTCCCAGCCACACAAACGCATATCCTGCTGTTACAGTGAGGCAAAACTCTGAGGTCTACCGTTTCTAAACACCCCCATGTGATGCATGAATGTATATGTGTGCCATTGCTGACAAGATTACGATCTGCTTCCTACAGAGAAGCTGCTGATGACAAGCTCCCCCCTCTGGCCAAACACCAGAAGTGCAGCCGCATTACAACCAGACAGACAGCAGGAGATCAAACGCACACGGTCTACAGTAACATCTGCTGTGCATTTTTCTGCACGTTTACGCCAGCGTGGCCTGTAAGGAAATACCCCTGATGGGAGGTTACATGCTTAGGCCACAGCAATAGCCTGCTCCTAAGTACAAACAAGTGACCGTTTCTCCCCTGGCTACATTTGATAGCTTCTAGAGGAAGCTGATAATGTTCTTTGAGTTGGGGGTGCAGGGGGAATAAAAGCATTAAGCTGGCTGACACTTTATCAGCTCTGTTTAGCCATCTTGTTTTATGGACACATTTGTGGACGTTGTTGTAACACATGGTCCATGCTCTTTCCTCTTAATATTGTGTGGTGCCAGCTCGCTGGGACACTCGGCTGGGTAGGCTGGGCCGTGCTGTGTTTGGAGCCCGAAGGCAGAAAGGTCAGATCCTGATGGCATTTTCCCAGACAGAATGACCTTTGGTTGAAGTTCCCTGTTCTGTGTTTCTAGCGGAACGTGTAATCGCGTGTGACATCAATACAAATAGAATCCTCCGGAGCCGACGCCGGGCTTCCACCATGGCACACCGCGCCACGCCCTCCGCACCGGGTCAGCCTCCGCCGCGCAACCTGAGCTAATTCCTGCAGGATCCTGCTGTGACAGACACCGTGCGGCGATTTCGTTTTCCTTCCCGTTGTCAGTGTTGTTGTTCTGATCATCACTAGCAGATTGTGGTTCCAAGTGTTTCCAGCTGTGCGCGCACACATAACTGCTGCTGCAACTGTAAATGAGCGCGTGAGTTTGTGTGTGTGTGTGTGTGTATGCATGTGTGTGTGTGTGTGTGTGAGTGTGTGTGTGTGTGAGTGTGAGTGTGTGAGTATGTGAGTGTGTGCCTATGTGTATGTGTGCCTTTGGGGTGTGATAGAGACAGTGTTTGTGATGGTTGCACATGTGTGATACATTTACACACTCTCCAGGTCAATTCAATATACAACATTATACAGCACTGATGCCCATTACCCAGCAGTACATTTCATCATACCGCTGTGTGCGTTTTTACTGTGGTTTTAATGTCTTCACACGATGACAGGCATCACCAAGCTATGCTACTACACCAGTAATATGAGTACAGTCCAGGGCAATAGCTGCCACCTTAGAGATTGCATTTGACCCAACGGTCAATTTGGTGAAACTAAGCTTAAAAACACTGCAGCGTTACAGGTCAATGAACAGTGTACAAGAAGGGGGTGAATGACAAAATGGTTATCCTAATGCCGTGCGGGGCTTTACTATCTGGATAACATAGCTCCTTCATGTAACATTTAAAGTTTTATTTGAGTTCAGCATTAATTCTTAAAGCATCACAAAATATGTGCTTTTTTACTGTTCATGTTATTTTGGTTGTACAGCATAACCTTAAAGGCACAAAAGTCAGTGTTATGGAGTGACTCTTCATTGTTAAAATAACACCATACAATAAAAGCATAAATAAAAGGACAGTCTTTCTATATAATAAAATATTGGAAAATTGACTTAATGGCAGGTCACTGAAAAGTAAAAAAAAAAATCAATTATTTAAATATTATTTGAATCATATTTGCAATAAACAAGCCACCAAAACTGTTTGCATCATATCAATAAAGGATTTCTGACATTTCAGACTTCTGAACGACCACCATTCTCAATGTGTTCATATCTCAGAGGCTCTGCTGCACTTGAAAGCCAGGCTTGTGAAATATAAATGTGCGTAAGATGTAACTGTCAAATTTCAATGTAGCCAAAGTTTTTTAAGTGCATCATTATGTACAAAAACAACAGGAGACATCATGCAACCCCTCAAACTTTGCCCAAACTATTTGGGATATACTGGCCTCAAGTCTCATACTTACGGCAAAACACTGCTGCAAAGAAACTTCTTATTTTAACAAGGGAAAAATAATATTTAAATAGTATTATTTAGTGTTTTTACTTGTGAAAAATTTGAAGCCCACAAAAAATAACATTTGGTCTTAAAAATGACTTGCCAAAGCTGGCGTTGTTAAAATGAACAACACCCAAGGGAATGGTGTAACCAGCCAGGATTTCTCCAAAGGGACAGTACCTGGACACAAGGAGGCATGACTCTCTGGCTTTGCGTCGTCTTTCCAGCATACACTGGTGACAGCTCAGACTCTCGCTCTGCTCTTTCCTGCATTTCTAGTCCACCCCCCACCCCAGTGTACAGCTTGTAGATTTCTCAAATTGGACAGGAGGTAGCAGAGTAGGCCAAATGGGAAGGGGAACGGTGCCTTCAGAAAACCATTATATCTTTGTCACAGGGAGCCCATACATTATTGAGCAGGAAGCTCAAAGGACTCGATAAATGTTTCATATCTGTGGACCGATAGCGAGGAATTAATCAGGAAAAAGGAGACAAAAGGTGGTCACAGGGGCTGAGGATTGAAATTTCCTCAAGCACTGATTTCATTTCAGATTTGAAAGTGGCTCACTGCAGTGTTAAAATGCAGTGAGTGCTAGCACGCCAAAAGGCCGCTTGGCTTTGAAGTAAAAAAAAAAAATAGAAGGAAAAAAAAGATGGAAGAGCCACAAAAAAGAAAGAAAAAAAAAGTGTGTTCTCTGGTTGGCATAAAAGAATATGTCAGCTGTGAAATTCGCATCACGGCGCCTTGAACTGAACGAACCGGCGAGACACTGAGCACACTGGGGGGGCATTGGGCCAGTGAGGCTGGGGTGTGTGGGAGGGGAAGGGGGGCTGGTGAAGGGCTGACAGGGGCTGGTCAAAAGCTGGGGGGAGCGGGGGGGGTGGAGGATGTTAATGTCATTTTTTAAGTGGCTCGTTTCACAAACTATTACAAACTACTATTCAGCAACTTCCCTCAGGATAAATTTAGTCTGTCTGTCTGTCTGTCTGTCTGTCTGTCTATCTATCTATCTATCTAACCAAACTCTAATGCTTTATCTATCTCTTTCTCTGTCCCCCTGAAGTGTTCTCTCCTGGCTTTTATATGCTGTTTCTTTTTCTCTGTGTCTCCCTCCCACTACCTTTCTGGTAAAATTGGTCAGGTGATGCTAATGCTATCTCCCAGCCCACTAAACGTTGCTTTGCACCATTTCATCATATACATGATCAGTATAACTACACCAAAAACCCTGTGAACGTTTAGTGGGTCACAGATGTTTAGTTGGAGCCCAGCGCTGTGAGAGTAGCTTTGTAGGATACAGCTGTGGGATTTAACAGGCGTCGCATACGAATGGTTAATGCTACAGATGTACATGCGTGCACACAGTGCACACAGTAAGAGCAAAATTCTGAATTACAAAATAAGAAACTACAAACTCACTGTACTACTTGTATAATCAAGTGGGTGCACTTATGTTCGCTCCTACTGTAAGGTGCTCTAGGTAAGAACATCTGCTGAATAAATGTAGTGTAATATGTAATGACTGGAATATCCCATTTAAGGTGAAGAGGAAAGAAAAAATAAAATAAATGCTAAAAATGCTACCAAACACCTACTATTTCTGCATCTCCCATTCATAAATTGGAGGTGGCTGACCAGAGGTACAAAGTGACGGTTTCTTTCTCTGATGTGGGCTAATTATTTATATCTAAATCAGTATGCCCACAGCATTTCATTTGTGTATGTATTCATCGTTTTCTGCTTCTTTCGTGATGCATGTTGTTTTTTTACTTCTGTTTTGGCTGAAAAGTGAGTATGTAGATTTTGTGTAGTGCTGGTCTCACGGCTCTCCCTCCCTCTCTTACCTCCTGCTGAAGCACACCTGTTTCCTGCCTCATCTGCTGCAGCTCCTCCCTGAGCTCAGCCAGCTGCAGCGCCCCCCGCTGGCCGTCACCCCGGACGCGCAGCAGCTGCTGCTCCAGCTCCGACGCCGTCCTCTGGAGACGCTGCTCCCGCTCGGCCCGGCCCTCCTGCGCCTCCCTCAGCTTCTCCTCCACGGCGGCCAGCTCCGCCCGGAGCTCCTGAGTGGCTGCCTGCACCAGGGAGGGCAGCTGGGGGGGGCGATGGAAAACGGGGGTAGATGAAAAGAAAAGCCTCGCACAGGGTGTCACTCCCAGCTGCCTCATATGCATTCAGACGTTACACTGCCATGGCTCATACAGACCATAATGAACAGTGATAAGACTTAATGGGCGCTGCTCAGTGACTGAGACTCCCTCTCATGACTGAACTTAATCACTGTATTAGCTGGTCAATGAGCCAGTGAGTGAGAGACACCACTCAGGCTAGGGCTGCTTTCTCCATCCTAACTAATGGGAGGAGGCGCATGACCAAAATGTAGCGAGGCATTACAGTCTAATCATATTCAAAAGCTATGTCTTCATCACTGACCGTGCCAACGTGTGCTTTGAATTATACATTGTGTACTTAATATTACGGTTGTTTTGTTACATGAGTTTTCGTCCTTGGAAGTTTCATCGATCTCAGTGAAAACACCTGTTCATATAACGGGCAAATGGATGGATAAATGCAAAAGACCAACTGTAAAAAATCTGCATTCTTTCTCAACAATTCCAGCTATTATGTACGACAATGTACACACAACCATCACCAAAACTTATGGTTACCTCAAATTAAGCATTTATATGTGAATACATGTGACTGCCAGGGACACATCTTTAAAAGTATTGCCTTTCATTCATGAAACCCCTGTAACAGCAGCACTGCAAAAAAAAAAACTGTAAACATTGTGTGGCTGAAAATGAGCGCAATCAAGAGAAAGTACAGTTTAAGGATAAGAGATAAAGACAGGACTGAGAGAGAGAAGGATGTAGAGAAGAAGCGATACCTTCTCCTGAAGTTGCTTGGCCTCTCTCTGGTACTCCTGCACTACCTCCCTGTTCTTCTCCCTTTCGTTCTGGAGCTCCATCTGCGCCTCTGCCCTTAGCATCTGCTCTCTTTCCTTCAGCTGAAGGCCTAGTTGAGCCCTCTCTCTCTGCACCAAGGCTTCGGCCTGAAAACAGACGTCTACGGTATCAGTGACAGCTTGTCGACAAATACAGTTAAGGTCAAAATTATTAGCCCCCCTTATGAAATCAAATAAAACCTTATCCTTCCAATGACATGGGCCATAACCTTAAGTGTTTATAGTTTGTGTGTGTCCACAAGAACAAAGACAACATCTGCATAAGGTCAAATGAACATTTTTATTGGTTTTCTGCACTGAAACAAGAAAAATTTAAAAAATGCAATGGTCAAAATTATTAGCCCTCTGACAACTAATAGTCAATAGTGTAGCCTTTCTGATCCAAAACTGACAACAACCTATTCTGGTAGTTTCTAACTAAGTTGGCACATGTCTCCTGAGGGATTTTAGCCCATTCTTCCTTGGCAAATTGTTCAAGATCATACAAATTGCTTGGTCTCCGAGCATGGACCCGAACCTTGAGCTCCCACCACAGATTCTCGATAGGATTGAGATCAGGGCTCTCAGAGGGCCACTCCAGAACCTTGATTTTGGTGTTTTTCAGAAAGTTTTTGATGAACTTTGATGTAAGCTTCGGGTCATTGTCTTGTTTGAATACCCAGCGACAACCTAACCCTGGACTGGCTGCAGATGTCTTGATGTTAGCCTTCAAAATACCCACATAATCCTCTTTTTTCATGGTCCCATGCACCCGAACAAGGTTTCCTGTCCCTGAAGCAGCAAAACAGCCCCACAGCATTATGTTGCCACCACCGTACTTAGGGTTGAAGGCCTCGCCCTTCCTTCGCCAAACAAAAGCAGCACCCATATGCCCAAACAGCTCAAGTTTGGTTTCATCAGACCAAAGGACAGACTTCCAAAACTCACCCTTATGCTTCAGATTGTCTCTTTCAAATCTAGTCGGGCTTTAATGTGCCGCTGTGACAACAATGGGGTTTTTCTTGCACAATGACCACAAACTCCACCACGATGAGGAACCCTCACAACAGTTTTGCATGAAACATCAAGTCCAAAGGAAGCCAGTTCAGCAACAATCATCTTTGCAGAGGTCTGGGGATTCTTGTTGACATCTCTGATTATATTTTGCTGCAAAGTTTTAGAAATCTTGCGTTTTCTACCTTATTTTTAACAGATTTTGTGTCTTTGTGCTTTGCAATGATGCAACGCACAGCTGTTCTAGAAACCATGAAACGTTTGGAAATGGCAGTATATCCTATCCCCTTGAAGATGAAGATCCACTATCTTCTGTCTGAGGTCCAGACTGATTTCTTTACTTTTTGGCATGATGATATTGCTTCTTACGAAGATTATAGAGCGACCCTGGAGTATCCCTTTCATTCAAGTGGTCAAGTGATACTAACTCTGCTTCTTGAAGTCACGTAAATAAGGTTCAATGCTAATTGATTGCTCAGGTATGTTTTTAAACCTAATTGACTGCTCAGGTGTGGTTTCAAACCCAGTTAATTTGTTTTGAAAGCACAAAATCACATGGGGGCTAATAATTTTGACCATTGCATTTTTTGAATTTTTCTTGTTTCAGCGCAGAAAACCAATAAAAATGTTAATTTGACTTTATGCAGATGTTGTCTTTGTTCTTGCGGACACACACAAACTATAAACACTTAAGGTTATGGCCCATGTCATTGGAAGGATAAGGTTTTATTTGATTTCATAAGGGGGGCTAATAATTTTGACCTTAACTGTATCTATGGTATCACTAATAGCACTGGGACATGAGATCTGAGCACTGAATGACCATTGGTTCAGATCTCAAACAAACATGGTGTGCCACTGTCAATGAGTAGTGTGCATTTGAACATGACACAAACAATGAAACAGCATGTCTAAACAACTTATTCCTCACTTCTGCATATTACCTTTTTTGAGGAAACTGTATAAGTCCTGAAGCTTCAACACCTTCCACAAGTTTTACTCCATTAATACCAATAAGGTTTTGATTTGAATAAACTGAGGTAACATAGCTTGTGAAAGCACAGATGGATATGACATTTTACTGCAGTATATTGAGAGTATAATTCAATATATTATTTTTCCAGAGGGGTAAATATATCTTTTTTATGAAGATATAATATTCATTTTCAGTTAAGCATAAAATCAAACCATGATGCAGGGCAATGTGTCTTTGATTAAGCAGTAAAGCTCCTTTTGATTGCTAAAAGGTCACAAAATAAACACAAATTTAGCAAACATATCTGCACGCACTGGTTACACTGTAATAAAAAATCATAGTGGAAGATGGTAATATTGGTGTGAGACTCTGAGGGATAGTATATTTCACTTTGCTCTGTGCCAAAACTCCATTTTAATTCTTCTTTTTATGCTTAGGACATAAAATGGCAAAGGCTTGGAAGCATTTAGCGAGGGTTACTGGAGCCCTTTAGCTCGGTGGTGTTGTTTTCACCACACTGGGTGGTGGAATATTGAATCGTTAGAGGGGAAAAAAAACAGTCATAGCAATTAAGGAAAACAAAGACAGGGATGGCATGCCATTTATTTTTAGTTGGGCATGGCCAAGGCCACCATGTTTTTGTAGAATGGGAGGGAACTGGCACATTGAACCTAAGAGAACAGAGTGCTAGCAGCCGTGTCTGTGTGTGCATGCGTGTGTGTGTGTGTGTGTGACAGAGAGATTGTCTGCATGTGTGTTTGTGCATGTTAGTGTGAGTTTGTGCCTGTACTTGTGCTTTAGTGTGTGCATGAGAGAGACAGACAGAGAGAGAGGGAGAGAGAGAGAGAGAGAATGTATGTTTGTTGACTTATGCCTACGGGCAGTTGTAGAGAGGCAGAGAGAGAGAATGTATGTTTCTTGGGTTTTTGTCTGCATGTGTGTATGAGTGTTTATACAAGTGTGTGCGTGACTGCCTCCACCAGTCGAATAACGTCTGTGTCAGCTAAAGGAAACCATGGAGACTTATGTTTCATTTCGCTAAATCAAAAGAAATTCCACTTAATATTAACTGTGAGGATGAAAACCACAGTAAACTTAGGAGGAGAATTATGATCATAATAAAAGAAAAAATAAATGACATTTCAGCTGTCTCTCGGCTGGGCCTCTGAGACTAAACCTCGTTACCCAATTATTTCACCCCGTGACCCTCAAAGAACAGTATCAGCAAATATCAGCCACAAAAAAACAGCAAGCAAATTCTGGTCCTGAGAAGTTAAGACAAACAGTCGTCTAGTTTCTTATGTGGCAAATGCTCTCATTTTGAGCACTAATCCAAATTGATATCCATGCCCTCTTAGATTGCACATAATACGAATGATTGTAACAGAACAAAACGCATGGAGGTTTTGTTTAGCCATTTTGATGTCAAACTCATTTCTTTGTTAATTTCCCCTGTAGTTTCAAAGTCACTGGGACAGACTGAGATTTGGGATGAAATTCCTGTTGTGCTTTGGGAATATCTGGCCTGTTTTCCAGTACCCATTTCTGTCTGCTGCGAATCAAAAATGTGTTTCACAGACCCTCGGTATGGGGACGGTGAGGGGGGGTCAGTGTACTCAACACACTCATCTCCATGGAGAAGCAGGTCAGAGAGGGTATGGAAACACAGCCAAACCTGTTAGATGACACATTTTATGGCTCTCACCCCTCCGTTAGGGCAAAGCAGTGCTTAAACACAGACTATGAGATATGCAGTGCAGGAGAGTCAGTCCCACATTAAGGCACGTGTGTAGTACGTGTTTGCCTGTGTGTACGCATATAACTGTATATGTGAGAAGTGAGTGTGTGATTGTTCAGGCGAAGGCATGTGTAACAGTTTGAGTTTGCGTGCGTGTATATGTGAGTGTGCATGTGTGTGTGTGTGTGTGCGTGTGTATGTGGGTGTGCATGTGTGTGTTTGTGTGTGTACGTGTATATGTGGGTTACGTGTGTGTGTGTATGTGTGCGTGTATATGTGGGTGTGGATGTGTGTGTGTGTGTGTGTGCGTGTTTATGTGGATGTACATGTGTGTGTGTGTATGTGTGCGTGTATATGTGTGTGTGTGTGCGTGTGTGTGTGTGTGTGTGTGTGTGCGTGTATATGTGTGTGTGTGTGTGTGTGTGTGTGTACGTGTATATGTGAGTGTGCATGTGTGTGTGTTGAGGGACTTCAGACTAATCCAATGTGGGGTGGAGGAAAGGATCTGGTCGCCGTGGAGCATGTACCTGTGTCCTCTGCTCCAGGGCCTCAGTCTGCTGCTGTCTAAACCTCTCCTCAAGCTGCTGCACAGTATGGCCATGAAACAGAGCAGCTCGTTCACTGTGGAGAGGGACACAGAAACTTCAGAGCATAAACCTCACTGATTAGCTATAACCCAGCACATGGTGATAGGGAAAATGTATGTAATTTAGTCACTGACCAGTGCTAATTAAGGCTAGAGAAACAGCCCCTGTGATTCCAAATACATTTCATCTGTTCCCATCTGAACTGAGTTTTACAAATTATACTGTACATGTTACATAACTAACCCTCCACAGAGCTGGGGATTTTTAAATGCTAGTGTAAGAGAATTGAAGGGTGAAAATGTGGCATTCCACACGGGGCTTCAGTTCCTCTACCTCAGTACGTCCTTAACACTGCTAAATATTTTTTTTTAAAACTGAAGCTGTTTTGTTCTCTGCAGACAGTTCTCTCTGACAGGGCCTGACTGGCTGACATTCGACCTGCTAACCTCATAAATTGACTACAGCTTATGCAGCTGGGTCGATACTGTGGGGAACAGCAGTTTACTTGTGTGCTTGGAGATGCAGTCAAAACACATGGAAACAGGTCAGCTTTAGTCAGAAGACGATTTTTCCAGCAACCTTGTCCTACAATTTATCACCATAATATCAAGGGTAATTTAAATACTTATAATTTGCATAACTTAAATGGTGCACACAGCGAGGAGACCAAATGTTCTGCTTCTGTTTCTAAAATAAAAGTCCAACCGTTAATTTTGCCCTGGGGGTAGGAACGGATTTCACCACCGACAGTGGGCGAACATGTGTCACCATGGTAACAAGAATCTCCGAAACAACAAACCATGTGTGGATATGAAAGTTGTGTGTAATCGTGGGTGTGTGTGCGCAATTGTGTGTGTGTGTGTGCATAAATGTGTGTGTGTGTGTGTGTGTGTGTGCACTGCACACACAGGTGTATCTGTGTTTCCCCCTGGAATGGCATGCCAGCAGGATGTATGAGTGTCATTTGCGACACCAGGGCAGCCATCTCTCTTAATCCAGCGCAATCTCTCTCTGTTTCCAGACCCAGTCTGCATTTCCCCGGCCACTCACAGAGCCCGCTTCTAATCCGATGTGTCTTTTTCGGAGCGTGCCAGCGACAAACAAACCCTGAAAGCAATAAGTCAAGCAGTGGGCGAGGCAGAAAACAACAAATCCTCCAGATGTTTTTTTTTTTGTTGTTTTTATATATTTTGTTGGTGTTTGAGCAGATGAGAGCCTCATTATCCTGATTCAGCGTGTCAACGCAGCCTTGGATGTCCTTCTCACGGTAAGTGGTTTTGGACTCGGGTGCAAGTCAACTGTTGTGTTTCCACCCACAGACTGGTTTTGGGTCTATTTTTCCTGTTTTGCTTCCAAAGGCTCAGTGCTTTTTGGGTGCATGATTTTTTTGTTGGTCTTTTGGGACTGTACTGTAGGCCTGGTAAACCTGCAGCACTGCACCAGACGGGCAGATGAACACATTTTAAAAATATTTTAAAAACAGAATCTGTTCATGTGGAACACAGTTCATAAATGTGACATTCGGGTTTTGATAAATTCGTCGGCCATTTCTGCCAGCCGTAGCCATCTCAAATGAGACTACCTAGGGGATATGAGCAGCTGCCCCACGTGGACTGCCACGATATGACCAAAAACTGTGTCAGACGTTTTGCAGAAAATGACAGATGAATTGTGAGAGTATAGCACGCCGCTACAAGGCCCTAAGTATGAATATCAAGCATTTCATTATGCTAATAATCATTTACAACACATTTATATTTTATATATTATATTTTAGACATTTAGCACAGTCTTATTCAGAGTGACTTATTCAGAGTATCAATTATTACACATTAATCATTTATACATACGATAAATGTACAGATATTTATGGAGGTAATTTTGATGGAGTAGCTGGTTTGAAGGCACAATGCCTGGCTGGGAACTGAACCAGCAATTTTTGAGTGAAAGGTCCTGGTCCCTGACTACTACACTACACTCCCATTCACAACTGGGTAACTGTGGTAACACCTCCAGTAAATCATTAAATTGAGGAACTCACAGGGATTGTCTACACAGATTAATGTATATTCTGTCTATGTAGACGTCATACCCATGAGCAATTTCCTTAACCAAAAAACAAAACATCCAGCTAAATAAATTGATAATATCTGCATGCAGATGTAAATATACATTTTTCATGTGGTAAGTCACCCTGTATATGGGAATCAACCATTAAAGAACAAAGCATAATAATAGTAATCAAAAAGAAGACAGGTCAACAAGCAGGTGACATACAGTATGTTATTCTCCCCATGACATAAATAACATGGCAATTAAGGCATGAAAAAACATACAGCATAAGGAGTGATGCTGAGTGCGAGGGAGGAGACCTGTTTAAGTGTATGACCTATGGGGACCTGCAGCTCTACAAAAGACCCAACATCCCGCAGAACGAAGAAAATTCTGTAACATGAATTTTTCCTCCTCCTGGGAGGAGATGCTCTCCGTGCGTTCGCAAATGTTCGCCTCACGGAGCATCGCTTATTTGCATGATATGCTGAGAGACGATATTAATCTTATGTACCGGGGAAAGCCTACACGCAACTTTAATGGGATGGGCGGAAAATCGTACAAGCGCTGCCTCAGCACTGCGGAAACATTCCAACACTTGGTTACGTGTGTGTAATTAAATCAATACTGACACACCGGGGTGTCAGACAGAAACTGCATGAAGAAAGCAAGCATGAAGTTCAGCGCATAGCAGAGACAAGTAGGGAGCTACACGTGACTAAGAGGCCGCCTCCCACTGCTCCTGGGTGATTGCACGGCATTGTGGGAAGATAAAAAAACAACAGCCAGACGCTAGGAGAACCGGAACACCTTTCTTACATAATAATCACCTCTCTGACCCCAGCCTGCTCACCTGCCCACACCTGTCTCAGCCCCGCCCTATCCCCCAGGCTCAGACCACTCCCACAGCTCGAGAAACCTGAGCCATGGCACTTATGAGTCCAGACAAACTTTCCTCTCCTGCCTCTTCTCTCTTCATCTATCATTCTCAAGTTAGAACCGCCTGCTTCTTAAGGATTCAGACAAACTTTTTCCTTTTCTTCTCTCCTGTCTATCCCTTTCTCCGATTCAAGTCCTCGCTTTCTCTTTTACCATCTCTCTCTTGCAATCTGAACTTTTTTTTCCTTCTCTTGATCAATCACTCTTTTTTCTCTTTCTACGTCTCACCCCTTTTCCTCTGTCCGTCTCTCTGAGAAGTCTCTTTCAGAGTGCTCACGGGGAGAGAGGTCTTCTAAGCGGGCCGTCTGCCTCTCCAAGCGGTTCCCGTGTGTTAACAGAGAACAGCAGGGGCCGCAGCACTGGAAGTCACAACTCCTCCGCATCTCCTTCATCTCTCATCTATTTTTTTTTCATTCCTCTCCATTATCTCTCCCCGTCTCTTTCCTTTCCAAACCGCCTCGGGTCTCTTCATTTGCAAGTTTTAGCATTACTGAGACGACGCACTGAACTGACGTTCTCCTTTGTGTCTCTCGTTACGCATCAGCAATAAGACAAGAGCGCAGTACAGTAACCATAGCACACCCTGCATCAGAGCAGAACGCGTCTCTTCAACTGGGGTTGAATCCTGCGAATCTGTGATTAATGATCTTAATCCCCATGCTTGTCCTAATTAGCATAGCCACACAGATCTGATGGCTCTTCGTGAAGCCATTGATAATGGCTTTAATGTGCTGGACACATTTAAATGAATGGCACCATATGGAACTGTACAGTTACTTATATAACAGCTGGGACAGGAAAGTTCAGGGAGGGTTAATCTCTCACCTATTTAAAGGGCTAATACAGTTTGCAGGATACGGTGTAAAAGAAAGCCTGTGTTGCGCACAGAAGTGAAACTGCGTTTGCCGCACTTTTTCCCCTGCAGTGTGCGTTAGCTTCCCTGTCTCTGGTCAGCAATGTCCCAGACCTGTAAGCCTTGCGCAAAGTACAGGTCAGGCCGGATGATCTTGATGTCTGGGCTATGTGCTATAGCTAAGCTCCACTATGCACCCAAACGCTGGAGTAATCCAACCAGCCCCCCTGCCTACTGGGACCCGGGGAGCAAAGGGGTGGGGGCGGGAGATTAAAAACGCTCTCTGCTTAATCCCGGCCCTGACAATTTAAAAGAAACCTGCAAGATAATCGGATTCTCCCACAAGTGAGCCTCTCCCTGACAGACCACTCTGTTTACGCCTGGCAGGAGGCCTGCGGATCTCTGACACCTCTCTCACGACACAGCCGTCTGCCCTAACCTTTAAACCCCCATCCGCCCCCTACACCCCCCCGGCCCGGCCCCGCCCCGCCACCCTCCAGTGACCCCGCGACCCCTCCCCACTGGCCATCTCCCATTAAGCTCCTGTCTCTTCGGACTGATGTAATTCGCATAGATGGGTGTCTAAGCCCCTCGGAAAGCACGGACATCAGGGATCCATCTGATTTTGATCCGTCTGCTTCGTCCTGGAGCTCTGTCCAGCTCCCATCATCCTTTGAAGGGACAAGAGCTTTAAAAATATTCTGGAATATATACAAATCTTAAAATTGAAGTTCTGTATGCAAAGGATTGTTTCAGAAAACCTGCATTAAGTTGTAAGGAATGAAGACACAAAGCCAATATTAACAGTGTATTTTCATGAACGGGATCTCCTTCGGCCTGCAAAATCAGCATCTGTTGCTGGCAAAATACCCTTCATAATTTACTTTAGCTGCAATATGTTTTTTTTTTTTTTTATTGAATTTACACCTCTGCCCATCCTGTTGGTGTTTCTTGTTTTTATTATGAGGTGTGCCATTTATGCCATAAATAAATAATTGCAAAACCTTTTCCTCAACCTAAGAAAACATCTCTCTCCCTTTGCCCTGCTCTTTGCCCTGTCCTGCTCTCCCTCCTCATTCACTCTCTCTCCTCTCTTTCTCTTTCTTCCCCTCACTTTCCCCCTTCGTACTCTCTCTCTCTCTCTCTCTCTCTCTCTCATTCTTTCTCACATTCAGTTTTCTTGTTGTGTTTCGCTGGTGTTTCTGGGGGTCAGACAGCGGGGCCTGGCAGGAACAGCAGCTCCATGACCCGGCCGCCTGCATGCAAAGGCGGGACGGCGGCACCGAAATAACCGCTGCCCGCCGCGTCCCAGTGCACGCCATGCCACTGCACGTCACCTCCCGTCCACACGGGGTGGGGTGGGGTGGGGGGTCTGGCCTCAATGGCCCCATTGTAGGATGAGAACAAAAAAAAACGGAATGAAAGACAGCGTTTGTTTTATCCTCACATTAAACACAAGCTGGAAGAGAGGAGCACAGTGTCCTCTCTGGGGTCATCTGAGGTCAGCGCGGTGGTCAGACCTCTCCCTCTCCCTGTGAATAGGGCTACAGAAGCCGTCTCAGCGTGCGTGTGATAATTAGCAAAGCACGACAGGGGAAAGTCCTGCGAGCAACTTCGGTGCGTGCGTGTCTCTTCTGGGCCTCGTCTCATGCTGTGCCGCCTTACGGAATGCTAAGTCGTTCTGCATCTAAGCCCGGGTACATTTGGTCAAAACATGCAGCGAGTGCATTTGCTGACACTCTACGCGGAGCGCCAGGGGACAGCACATTTCCAGTTTGATGGAGGAGCTTGGCTGTGCTCAGTATAGAAAAACAGCCTGCTACTGTCTTTTGAGTCCCTACTTCACCTACACTTCCTCAATATTTCAGGCTTATTTTAATGAATTTCCCATGTCAACATATGTAGCTATAAATTTTATGAATTTCCTTTACACCAAAGAATTCAATTAATTTTGTTTATTTTTTCCTGAGGGATTAGAGGTATTTGATTTAAACATTTTATAGCTATTTAAAATTGTAATATACCACATTTTTATAATTAAGCACATTGCTTGACTGAAATTTGTAATAAAAACTGAATCATTTTTTTTTTAGTTTTGAAAACACACACACTCCATTAGGAGTGGGGCATGCTGCTGTAGCTGTGAAATCGTCCTTCGGCAGTGGTGCCATACCGTGGCACAGACGCTTGCCTGACTGGGTAAGCTTGCATGCCTCCTGATGTCAGAGGTTTAATGATAGGATTGCAGAAAGCACTGTTCAAACCCAGGTTTAATCTATCAGACAGAACCCCTCCTACTTTCACGCACATCCCAAACCGCAGTTTTAAAGACCCAGCCACAGACAGTGTCCTGTTTCAAATGTAATGCTTTTTTAAATCCTCTGAGAAAAAAAAGGTCATAATCCTTATCGACTTTGCAACTTCCACCCCCCAGCCCCCTAACCCCCCAACCCCCACCACCAACCCACCTCCCAAACCCATCAAGGCCCAAGTCCTGATATCTTACACAACGATCCCTACTTACAAAACGTGGTTTGATAACATGAAGTCAATCGTATTACAGGAAGAACTTCAGGAATTCACAAAAGGGTGTGCGAGAAAAGTCTGGTTGACTGTCTTTACTTAAGTATCACTGCATGTGATGAACATCATCCTCGCACTGTTAGTGACTAAGGCTAAAGAAGCTTAGAAAATCAGCCTGCTTGAGACAATAATATATTATTGTGCCCCTTAAGCAACAAACTAGGTGGGCTGTACTTTGTTTATCAAATACTGTAGATGTGTAGATTCACTCTCAAATGATAAGAAATTTACAGGACAGCCTGAAATCACAGCAAGACAAGGACAAAATTACATTTAAAATGTCAAACCCTTTCTGAAATAGACTGTCTGTCATAGAATCTCATTTCCCATGCAGACAGGTGATAATAGACCAGGGAACAAATGAACAGGTCACAATGAATTTCCTAATACTTAACAGACATGTTATTGAAAAACAGGCAGGTACACTGGGATGAGCTGACAGGTTAAAAAATGAGTGAGAATAGAGAGGTCCTCAGGTTACAAGAGATGGATTCTCAAGTGAAAATAGGTAAAAATTGACAACAGGTAAATTGTTGAGAAAAGTCAGGCAAACAGGTGTGAATTGGCTGATAAACAGCTCATAGTCAAGAGAACAGGTGTGAACTGATAAATGGCTAATAGTCAGGTGAATAGGCAGGAATAACTAAAAAAAAAAACTGATAATAGGTGAACAGGTGAGAACAACAAGTAAACAGATAAATGGAGTCAAATTAACAGGGAAAATAAACTGACTGAATAGTCATGTGGGAAGAGAAAAGATAAGGATGTGGGAACAGGCAGGTGAATGTGGAAATGACCTGTCCTCCTTCAGCATGGTTATTTCCTGCTGGGCTAGCTGCAGAGATCTCCTCAGAGCTCTGTTTTCACCGTCTGTCTGCACGTGCTTCTGTGTCACTTCCTCTTTCCATCGCTCCAGAACCCCAAGCTCTTCCTGCAAGGACTGGCATTTCTGTTGGCATGACAACCACTTTTCCTCCCTCTCCCTGAGGTCCTCAGACAGCCTGCATGGAACAACATGTCCAAAATTCATCTGGACAAACATCACACACTCACACACACACACAAACACACAAATACCTAATCTCATTTAAACATCGTAATGATTTTACGCAAGAAATCACACATATCACATGGACACTTGTGACTGCTCACATCTTTGCATCCTTATTGATCCAATCCCAATCATGTTATCGGGATGTTCGATGTGATTGAACATCCCGATAACACGCTGGGAAGGTTGCACAAGAACAAAGCATTCCATTTCAAGTTCACGGTATCCCTTTCCGTGTTTCAGTACCAGACTAACTACTGGCTTACTTACTAAAATGTTGACTTCCTGGAGACAAATTTACAAAACAATCGCTGTACGTGCAAATGTACCCGGCAGATCTGCCCCCCCCCCTCGTGTGGACAACTCCAGGAAACTGTCACAAACTTCTCGTCTGCATAGCGTGAACCCGGTGAACTCCACAGTCTGCCCCTGGCCCAGAAGTTTTTCAGCTCAATAAGTGGTGTGACTGGAAGAGGATGCCACCTTTCGCATACTGATAATAATATCAGCCATAGTAAACGCCTATTGTATTTAAACAGTGCACCTACTGCTTCGGGTTAGTTCTTTCCACAGAAAGATGAATTATCACTCTAGGATTTGAGCCATTTGGTTGAACCGAGAGTACTGTGTGTCCATAACAATTACAGCAATGTGTCTGTGTGAATAATGAGAGCAACCCATCCAATATCATAAAACTGACACATTAGCTGCCAAACGTGTTGCTTACACCACATTTTGTGCCATACATTTTTTTTTTTTAAATTGGGGGATTGGAGGGTTTGCAAAAGTTTTGGAAGTCCTGAGTCAGACAGAAACTCGTGGCTGCAAATAAAACAGAAATTATTAAGTATTCAGAGACAAACTTTCAGGAAGTCAGCTTTGTGGAAAAAAAACTCACAGAACCTCACAAAAGACACCACAAAGTACATCTTGCTGATTGTAGAAAATTGTATGAAATGCATGAGGCGTTACGGCTCAAAGAGATTTAAAAATCAAACGGGATTGTCCTGAAATCACAGGCACTTACTGGAAAGTGTTACCATGTGCTCCTCAAAGCACACGATGAGAAGCTGCGAGCACATTACGGAATGTAATATTTTTATAATATCTGTCAAACTTCCCTTCAAACACAGCCAGCGCTGGGAGAGGAGAGGGATGCCGACGGCGGAGAAAATGTGGCGTACATGTGAGAGCCATCCATTACACGCATCTGTGTCGGCAGGGCGAGCCCTGATTCTGTCCTCCTTTTGTCTGCTCTCAGATTCAACCTCACGCTCCACAGTTTCTCCCCCGGTTTTGACAAAGTCGCTTTGGAGCCGCCCTCATGCGCAGCTTCTCTGGACACTAAGAAACATTCAGGCCCTTTCGGATCACCGTTCCCTCTGAGCTGAATGTGCGTGGCATAAGGGAACAAGGAGAGTGGACCCTCACTGAGACCGTCCAAACAGTCTCTGAACTCAATTGTCGTTGCGTTTGTTCTTCAGACACGTGAAGGAATATGTTCGCCAGAATGTTGTGTACTGATGTTTTCCAGATGATCGGGGTATTAACCTCTCCTAATCCACCACTCTCATTAAAAAATTCAATCAGAGCACAAACCGTATGAGCAACATTACAACCCTTTATCTGACTTCGTTTGGTGCACTCTTTATGTATAGTTTTACCTTGAGTGAATTTGTCGTTGCTCCTTCTCAAGCTGAACGCGTCTGGAATGAAGCTCCTCTTTCTCCTTGGACGTGTTCCTGGAAGACAACAACGGGTTTTATTAGAAACAGCACCTTGTTGCATCAGTTACTTCTTCCAGCATGCCAGAGGGGTAGGCCAAGGAGGAAAATCTGACAAAAAGCACTTTCGAAACGACTAACACCCCGCCGCAACAAATGCTTCTCGCAAAAAAAATGCTCCTTTTCTGGAAATTTTGACGGATGAAATCACATCAATACAGAATGCTGGTGACAGAGCACACCTAATGACAAACACAGGGGCGTAGCTAGAAATTCTGGGCCCCGTACACAAGCAGGCTCTGCGGACCCCTGCACTCTTTATATTTCCTGATTTTCGTGGGCCCCTTCAAACCCTCAGGCCCTGTATACTTAGTACCCTTTTCACCCTGCTGCTACGCCCCTGGACAAACAATTCTGATGTCAAATCAAAAGCAAACAACAAATGTTCCACCATGACAAATCAACAGGGCATCTAAAAAAAAGTTCAACGTGACATTCAGAAGTAAGTATTACAAAAACCAGCACCTCTAATGGAGAGAAAAACCTCCTTATGACAAAGGTTGTCATTGGAAAATGCTGCTAATGTAGATGCAAACATGAATAAATGTGTCTGTTAATTAATACTCATAACAACAGATATAATCCTGATGACAAATGCCTCTGATTAGTAAATGTTCATAACGACAAATGTTCCTAATGATAGACGGACACAATAACTGCTCCTGATGTCAAAACTTCCAACTGGCAAAACATAAATTCTCCAAATGATACACACAATGACAAATACTCCTAAAACAAGCATCCGCTATCGAAAAAACACTTCAAACTGCAAACACTCCGAATAACAAATGCTGTGGATCAAAAAAAGTTTGAAATGACAAACAGTCCTAATGAAAATGTTCCTAACAACAAACGCTTCTAACACCAAACGCTGCTAACAACAAACTCTCCTAACAACTAACACTGCTGACAACAAGTGTTCCTCATGACAAATGCTCATGACCAAATGATGACCAAAAATCCCAATAACAAGCACTCTTAATTAAAAACGCGCCTAGCAGTCAAGTCAATCCTGCTAATGACAAGCACTCCTATTCCGCAAATGTTCCCTGTGACTAATGAGCCAAATGACATAAACCCACGGAAAAAACTCCTTACATGAAATGAAAGAGTTCAAAACAAAGAGCGCTCCTAATGAAAAATACTCCTGAGCAGAAGTGCTTTGGAGTATTGGAGAAGAGATTGGAGAATGCCATATTACTGCACTGATGCTTCACCTCAACCACTATGACAATATTTCTGTACCAAAGACTGTGCTTACAACACTGAACAGGATAGATAAGCGTGATACCATGGTTTATGTGTGTGTTTGTGTAGGTGGGTATTGTGACTATATTTTGTGTGTGTGTGTGTGTGTGTGTACTTGCGTGCCTGGGTGCAAATGTTTGTTTGCGTTTGACTCCCTTCACTACTGCACCAGAGTTTTGTAATAAAACTCAGCTCTGAGAGACCACATGTGTTTGCATCTTTTTGAAGCCTACAGGAGAGAGGACATGTGTCGTGCAAATTCATTACCAGACACCCCTCCCCAATAGACACACACACGCACGCACGCACACACACACACCCTCTCTTCACAATCCCTCTCAGCGAGGCGCAATGCTGGAACACAAACATGCCAGACCCCCCCCCCCCCGCCCCCCCCCCCCTCCCTACGCACTCTGATAAATCCTCTTTCAGGCCATGCGGGCTGGCTCACTGAGTGACCTTCCTGCCACACGCGATCAGGATCCAAACAGGGCCTTGCATGTCTGGGCTCAGTCTGGGCGGCTGGACAGCCGGAGCATCCCCTGGCCCCGCCCCCGCCGTCACTGCTCCTGCGGCCCCATCAGCACTGTGAGTGCTGCACTGCTGAGAGAGAACTAGTGTTTAACACCATCCGCCTGCCACACTCTCAGTATCTCTCTGTATCTATTTCTCCCTCACTCCCTCCCAAGGTTAGGTTAAGTGTGGGGGCTGATTCTCTGCTGGAACTGGCTGTAGTCTCTAATCCCCCCCCCCCCTTCCCCAATCATATTCCCCCCATCATATAACACACCCATACATCATGATCGTGAATATCCCCCACTATCTTATGGCAAGAGCCCCTGAGCCTGTAGCAGCATAGCAGACGCAATTAGCAGTGGAGTGAGTGGATGAGAAAGACACACTACGGAGGGGGTGAGGGGGTGAGGGGGGGGGGGGGAGGGGTCCATCTCAGTTTTGTGTCCTCCAAAATGGCACAGATGGAGAGTGTTCCTGTGGGTCTTTTTTGGAATTTTTATATTTTTTTCATTCCCTTTCTGGTCGCTGTTTGATATTGCTGAGAGTTTCTTTGACACGCTCGTTTCTAACTGCAGGTTGAGATAACCTTCTTATCTAACGTCGCTTCCGTGCATAAAAGCGGGGCTGGCATTGGGGACGGGGGTGCAGCTGCTGAGGGGGCCGGGAGGGGGGAGTGTGGGGAGGGGTGCACGGTTTCTTTTGGCAGGCTGTCAGGTCAGGTAGACCTAAGAGCGGAATCTCAGCCCATAAGAGCCGAACCCAATGGCGAGACGCTCAGATGAGCAGCCTGTCAGTGTTTTTCTGGGCTCTGACAGAGAGCGGCCAGACTGTTCTCAGATGCCGAGAACACCACTTCTTCCAAACACCATCTTGCCATTTTGTTTATTTCTCTACTGCTATATCTCTTTCTCTATCTCTCTCCCTCTCTCTCTCCTTGGCAGTTGCGTTTTTACACCTCGCTCTCTTCAGCACTTATGTAAAGCACTTTTACGTCTATTCAAATACAACATGTCAAATAAATCTCAAGTCTTCACAGGCTAAAATAAGCTAAAAGTTACCCTCCTCTCACTTTCTGAATCTCTTCATCCCTTTTCCCCTCTTGGCCAAGTTACCAAAGTACACCATGCATAATTAATTACCCTGTGCAATAGAGACACATCAAGGAAGGAAACTCCTAATTTGGCAGATTTATGAGACAAGCTATTAGCAGTGAAAAGGTTGAGCCTCAGGTCCAATTTCTCTTTTGGTCCAGGTTTTACATGACCAGTATGTTGGAATGATTTGTGAGTTTGCTAATGTCACATATTCTATTTAGAGCGAGGGGGTGAAAGAGAGAAAGTTGTATGGGGTACAGTACTGCCAAAACAGCGTTATGTATAAACCACATATTATATGCATTTGCAGTATTCATTTACATGTGACTGATTATTAAAAAATAAAAAAGTGAATCCAGCATAAATGAAAATAAATCATTTTAATATAAGGTAAATAAACAAAAAAATGATTTAAAAGACAGACTCTTTAGTTGTGTCCTGTTCTCCATCGGTATGTGATAATTGGGAAAGCTCTCTGAGGTTTGGTAAAGGGGCACAAACAGAGCAGGAATCTGTGGTGTGCAGGGTCTCTTCACAGGGTTCTCTACAGAGCGTCATGGCGACCGCTGGACCATCATCCTGGCTTTATCTCCTCTACTGGAGTGTGGCAGGAGAGTTCACGGCACAATGAGAGCAAAACTATGAGCGTGTGTGTGTGTGTGTGTGTGTGTGTGTGTGTGTGTGTGTGTGTGTGTGCGAGCGTGCATGTGTGATGGTGTGTGTGCATCTGTATGTTTGTGTGGGTGTGTGTGTGTACTTTTGTTACTGTGTGTGTGTGCACGTGTCCATACACGCATGTATTTTTGTGTGTGCATGCATGCATTGTATGTACATGCGCACATGCGTGTGTGTGTATGTGTGTGTCTGTGTCTGCACACACATGTACATGCGCACATGCGTGTGTGTGTGTATGTGTGTGTGTGTGTGCATGCGTGTGTCTATGTGTCTGCACACACATGTGTTTTTGAGTGTGCATGCATGACTGTGTACATGCATGTGTGTGTGTATGTGTGTGTGTGCATGTGTTTATGTGTCTGTGCACACATGTGTTTTTGAGTGTGTACATGCATGTGTGTGTGGGTGAGAGGAAAGTGAGCCTTGTCCACACCGCTGTCACAGTATCGCTCACATGCTGGCAGATTTTCAGGATGGCATCTCACGCCTTGTTTACTCTCCTCACTTCAAACACAACCCCACTTACCCGGCACGGCAATGAAGGGTGGGTTACGCTTACCTCGTAACGCAATAAGCACACCACACCCACAACCCAAAAACACCCACTCCTCAACCTCCCCCACTCCCTCTCCTCCATCTCCGTTCTGCCTCTGGTTTACAAAAAACAACGCTCCAAAACACAGTGCTGAACGACTCAGAAAAAACCTTTGAGGACAGCCAGACACAATAAACTTTTGGAACGCCAGACGACAACGCAGATCTTTATGGTCACCTTTCCCAATGCTACGCCAACCAATGACAGCTAGCTGGTCAAATACCATAGTCAATTCCCATTTATGTTACCACGACCAAAGCATTCAAAGTTGCTTTGGTAAATATCTAGCTGTAGAAGAGGATGATTTGTTTGATAAAAGTATTTGTCAAATTCTTGTAAGTAATGTGACAATTACATCAAGAAGAAAATCTGCTGATGAGTTAAATATGACACTCCTTTCTCAGATGTGATTACTGTTTACTCTGCCTTTGAACTAAATGAAATCAACACAAAAAAGTGGAGGAACGTTTTTCTGTGTGCAAGGATGAGTCCTTTGTTGTCAAATAAAATTCTGCCCATTCTTAACTGAAAAATTCCTCTGACATAACAAAAACAATCCCGCTCCTTGATGATGGCATTATTTTAATCTCTAATAGTTTCCAAATGTAATTCCTGGAACAACCATATCAGTTATTCACATGTTCCATTGATAACAGTCAGAGCCACAGAGCATAACACAACAACACTTGGTGGTATGAGTGTCCCCTTTATAAAACAATAATCAAAAAGATATTCAGCTCAAAATATCTTTGGTCCTCGATACTCCATTGTCAGAAATGGTTCAGAAAGGTTTTACTTTTGTTTTTGCTGGTGCAAAAGCTAAGGTTATTCCATCTTAAGCTACAACTCTTAATGAATGTTAATAAAATAACAAAGCAGAACATCTGGAGCTGTTAATTTCACTGTCTATTCAATTTATAGGATATAAAGGCTAGCACCTTATTTGAAGTTATGTACTAATTGCCAGTGGACTGAAGCTGTCAGAAAACACTGACACTCTGAATATCACCGTTCCTTCGCATGACGATTTTATTATTTCCTCTTAATGTTTACCATTTAAAAGGAGGTCTAACGTTATTCGGCCTTTTATGAGTAGGTTACACATAGACACTTCCGTTATGTAACGCTTGAAAAAAAGCTTTATTTTGAATAAAGTTGAAAAGCCCAGTCATTAAGACAGAGACTGCTCTGGGAGATACTGAAATATCTGCACTTACGAACACACAGGGGTACGTTCTGAGCCTCTCCTCTTCAGTATGTTCCAGAATGCTCAGTTCTCCAATCCTGTCTCGTTAGCGTGCGGAGTGCATGCCCCCTGTCACCTCCTGAGATCTTCATTCTTTTGGCATGTGGAAAGACGCATCTTTTATTGAAAGGATTTTTTTTCCCCATCTTTTTTTTAACATGCAGGGGAACTCACAGATTATTGAGGTCAGGCCACTTTATTAAGCCGCATCAGGTAAGACTGAGGGGCACAGAGGCACGCAACGACAGGTCGCCTCTCGATACACTCACATCAGAGTGACAGGCAGTGGTTCCCTGAACCTCCCTGACAGGGAACGCCACGGCCGTTCTGTCACTTCACATACACCGGCACCGCTGTAATGACGGACCCACATCAGCCAACTGGGGTCTGACAGATCCAGGCTCCCGACCAGAGAGGGATACTTCGCAGCTATACAGTTTTTCATCAGAACAGGTCACACAGGTGTACCTCTGCGGTCATCTCTTTCGGTCATCATTTTGTGGTTTTTAGCAGCTGTCCTGTTAAGTGACTGTCGATCCCCATCGGTGAGCTTCGGGTTGTGACCGCTGTTCCTCTTTCCTGACGCACTGTTTTTTTCTCTGTTCGGCATGAGCTGTCATGATTTTTTTGACACTGCTCCCCATGACACGTTCCATAATTTTGCCCTTTTCGTGACTGATGCACCATCCATTCAGGCACCAACTGTCAAGCCCTCTTTCAAAATCTGTTAAATCCCTCAAGTTTCTTCAAAAAGTTACATACCGAAGTGTTGACTTTAAAGCGTCTTTTCTAGAAACATATTGGTAATCGGTATTGACATTAACATGAAACACATGTGTCGACTCCGTTTTTCCATATGCGTCATTTTTCATTTGGACTCGAGGCAATAAAGAGTAAAGATTTAGAATGAGACAGAAACTAACCGAGGCACACTACTGGCATTTCAGCCTGAAAAGAGGGGTGCACATGACCAAAAGAACCTCATATCTTCAGTGAAATATAGTGAAGGACCATTGATGTTATGGGCCAGATTTCTGCCCCTGTTCCAGGACCCATGTAAAAACCAATGGCACTTTGAACTCTACAACGTACCAGGAAATTCTGGCCAAAAACCTGATTTGCTCTGCTATAAGACTGAGACTTGGCAACAGACCTTCCTGCAAAACGATGACCCCCAAAATACACTCCAAAATCAATAAAGAAATGGTTGAGTGAAAACAAAACGAATGTTATGCAATGATTTTCATCCCAAATGAAAACCTGTGGCTTGAATAGAGGGCAGTCTTTAAATGTGTAGCTAACAACTTGAAAAATCTTGAATGTTTTTGTATGGAGGAATGAGCCTGCCAATGTGTTCGCTAACCCTATTAAACAGTATAAGAAAAGGCTGTGCTGTTAGCCTTTCCAAAGGAATCAGCGTCAAGTACTGAAAACTGCAGTGCCAATATTTTTGACACCTATGTATTACAGAAAAACAGCATTGCATGTTAAATAAAACTTTTTAGAACGATTGTATTATAACAAAATTCCCATATAATCGTCCCAAATCCCAACATACAACATAGGTTGTTACCTGTTTTGTTTATTTTCCACAGTATTTTTTGCTCATCTTCATGAAGGGTACCAGCAATTCTAGAACTGACTGTGTAAGTCAGCTGAGTTGAGGGTTAACTACTGCTCACTCACATGCAATACACATCATATCCACAATTAACTGTGTATGTTAAAGACTGACACCTAGATGCCAGTAGATTGTGTCTAAGCTATGTCATTAGCTAATTCAGACACTCCCTACAGTGCTGGAGTAGCATGACCTTAAATAGGTCAGGGTTCCTAAGGTTATCACTGCATAAGTGCCTAACCAGCAAATGGTTAGACATCTTTAGATTACCAGTAGCTGTCAGCTTTAGGCCCCTCTTCCTATAGGTGGTATTCTAATACACAGAGCAGCTGTTAGCATGAGCAACGGTTACTGGGTCATGGGTATCAAACAAGAAATACCAATCACTTCTGCTGCAGTACTCTCTTCATGTGTAGGTGGCATAAAATCGAACACATTAATTTAATTTATTCTAAACATCCCACTGGACAGAAAAAGATAACAGACACACAAACACATACTTTGTATTTTTTTAAAACTTTATACAAAAGTACTATTAATCTGAGTAAATATGAATCATACATGATGTTAATGTGGGCAGTTGTAAATACATGCAACGTATTGCTGACGTTAGCCTGTGTGCGGAAAGGGGTGTTACTTTGGCCAGCCTGAGTGAGTTTGGGTTTTCCTGCAGTTCACTTTAGTGAGACTGGGTGTCACTTCAGCTCAGCTGAAGGTGAGGCTGTTATGTAGGTGAGGCTGGGTATCACTGCCTTCCAGAACTCAGAGGATTCTGAGGATTCCATGTTCTAAATTCCACAGGACCTGTGTAACAGCACCTTAAATGTCACCGTGAGTTTCTTGGCTCTGTGACAAATGCCAAAACTCTGGCCTAATAGTGAACCGCAGTTCACCTTCCAAACTGCATTCCAATCGGCTATGAGGTTCACTTGAGAGCAAGCGTGTGAGGGCGTTCCCATTTATGTGTGTGTGGGTGAGCGCATGTGTGAGCATGCGTGTGTGTGTGTGTGTGTGTGTGTGTGTGTGTGTGTGTGTGTGTGTGTGTGTGTGTGTGTGTGTGTGTGTGTGTGTGTGTGTGTGTGTGTGAATGAGTGCGTGGGTGTGGGTGTGTGAGTTTTGTTTGCAGGTGTGTATACATTATGCATGTGTGTGTGTGTGTGTATGTGCACGTGTGAGTGTGTGTGTGTGTGTGTGTGTGTGTGTGTGCGCACGTGTGAGTGTGTGTTTATTCCAGTGTACTCACTGCAGCAGAGATTCCAAACGCTCTCTCTCAGACCGGCTCTCCTGGAGATCCAGAAGCAGGGACGTCACCTTCTCTTTCAGCTCTGAAAAAAAAAAAATTAAAAAGAAAATTGTGACTGTTTTAAATTGAATGTGTCAGACACTGGACCCTGGAGGCAGACGTGACACCATCACTGCAGCCAGAGATCAGTCCTGATGACTTTAATTAGAGGCTTTCATTGAGAAATACTGCACTGCTTGCCCTTACCGCACAGCTTTAGAACTCCGAATCAACAAGTGGATAAAACTCTGGACTGACATTAGAGACTCCTCACTGCTCCTACTGTTTCTCTCTGTCTTTCTCCAATGCGCAGATGTGACTATAATAAATGACATTCACACAGAGCAGTGCGCAAACTCTCAGTGTCTGAAAACTGTCAGCAGCTCTGCTCCTTCTGGTACTTTTAAACTCAGTATTCCAGCAAGAAAATACCCAAAAAATTAAGTGATGTTTCATGTGTCGTTTTTAATCTCAACACACTGAAACCCGATGCTCCAAACCATGGATGAAATAAAACCGCCTGTCTTGCTACTGGCCTAGGATTAAAAAAAAATAAATAAAAACAAAACAGTGAAACGCGAGAACGTTTGAAAAGAGACAGACGAAAAAGGAGGAAAAAGAGCTGTGTAGCTGGGGTTATTGTGAGTGCAACTGAGCGTTTCGGATACAAGCTGCCGCTACTGGAAACCCCCCTGCCAAAGTCAAAGATACGGGGGAAAAACTCTAAACAACCTTGGAGATACGTGGTCTGAAGGGCCATCTGTGTGTCTGATGTTGGGGGAAAAAAGATAGCATTTATAAGCCATTTTTAAACAGTCTTTCAAACATTTCTTAAGGGGCGTTCACAGATTCAGGTTTAATTTGACTTCAAGTAGGGAGGATTAATTTGCATCTGGAATACTGGAACCCTTGGAAAATGCCTAACAGGAAGTGCTTCAACCCGATAAGTCATGTGCAAAGTACTGTGGACCTGCTGTTGGAGTGATACATTTATGTGTAGAGTCTGCACTGTAATATTCCTCCTTCACTGCTGGTATTCTCAAACATAATGTGAAGTACTGGCAAAAAAGATAAGTACTTCGAGCTAAAAATGATTTTAAAAAATACACAGATTGTGCCAAAAAATTATACCACAGTAGGATTTCCTCCACTGGAAGTAAAGTGTACCAATTTGTGACCACATTGATCCAGGACACCACATCAGAACAAGAACTATATGTGCCAGCAGTCTCGGTAGAGACTGACAAAACCATACAGAGAGGAGATGTTTAAGCTGACACCTTTCGAGCAAAACGAATGGTGACTGTACACTTGTTAAGGGTATGCTTAGAGACATTGTAAGAGAAATGGAGAATGCTAGAAAAATCAATGAGGGTTTAAATTAAAAAGTCCTTATTCAGCTTTGCCCATGTAACAACTGCAGCTGGGCTCACCAAATTTGGTTTGGCATGATGTGGCCAGGGACCAAGAGCCATGATCAAGTGTGCACACATCTTGTTCATATTTGATAAAAGTGCCAAATGGGAGAATGGGAGAACGTGATAAATTACAGATGTGTGTCGGAACTGGAAGCAATGATGGCCAGATTAGTCTTAGAGCAACAAAAATGTGTTCTGTGTCTGTCAGCATAGTAATGAATGAGTTATTCCACTAACAGATTCAGAGAAACTGAATAACCATGTATAAAAATTTGCCATACGCAATGCAGACATTTGTCTGAATCCTACAGTGGAAAGTGATCTGAATGTTGTGGAATCGAGCTGAGTACAGTTAAACAAGCCAGATTAAAAACATGACACATGAGCCTGGTTCACGTCAGTTTCATTAGGTCATCAGATGGTGTAAGGCATGGCCAACAAATTATATTTAAGCTACTGATGATAGTGCATGAACACTCAACACTGAAGATTTCACACTCAAGAGAAATACGCAAGTGTCTGGAAACACGATAGCATCAACAGAGGGTATAGTTCTGTAGAAATATTAAAAGTGTCTCATATACATGCTAAATTTCATCCATATAAGTGACACCTCTGTAGAATTTCTGACCATAGATAATGCATACCAGGGATTGTGGACTGAGTAAGGGGCTGGGGGTCCCATGGGGACACCTGTAATTAAACATGGCGTCTCCTGAGACTGAGCTGTAAGGGTATTCCAATTTCATTTACAGCCAGGTGTCTGCTCCCACGGTCCTCTGGCACAGCGACTGCGGCAAACGGCAACTTGGTAGTTGGAATTCAGAAGTGAAAAGTAGCGGCGGAGACTTAATTACATGCATTTTGGAGGACGTGTGTACAAACAAAAGAGAAAAATGGGGGGAGGAAGCAGACAGCTCAAAATGCTTGAAAACAGCAGCAAACCTATTCTGGGTTGTGAGCTCAACAAGACAAAACACACAGACACACACAGACACACATACACACATGCATTCGCACACAAAACAAGGGGAATGGGCTCTAGTGGAGTTGCTGAATGAGTCTTAGCTGCTGGCATCCACTGAAATTGTGAGAAACAATAGAGCAAGACACCCTGACCTTTCTGTCTCTCTCTAATGACTTGCAGGAGGGTACGAAGAAAGGGGGGTTTTGTGGATGGGCAGGGAGAGAGCGAGGCATAGGGGTTGTAGTGATGCAGCTGTGATCTGCCACCCATGCACTAGTAAACTAATGATGGCCAGCAAAGCTGCAGCTAAAACCTGTTCTGCACAGAGGTTGCCCCACTGCATTCTGGGAAGTGATTACTTGTGTTCCAATTTCTCAAAATATCTAAGGAACGCTGAATGTATACAGGTTAAATCCTATGTGGAACTAATCCATGTATTCAGAGAACACAAAATAGTGCCTAATTACCTGCCTTTTATGATAACTTCATTTTCTTTGACTGATTTTCAGTTATGCTGTAATGGCACACTGACAGTCAGTGGGAAAACAATAAAGACGGATAAAATTCTCCCAGCCTGTGGTAGCTTCAGCACAGAAACCTCAATTGGTCGTTTTTTTGCTTTATTTTTCTGCTTTCTTCCCTGATGGTGGTCTTTTCTCTCCAAACACACACACACAGAGACACACTCACACACTCACACACTCACTAACACACACACACACACACACACTCACACAGCGCACAAAAAGCACCCCTTTTGTGCGTTTGTTCTCTTTGATTCTGTCAGTGCTGTGAGGTGGAAGCAGGCAGCAGTGAGTCTGCTCCTGGCTCTGTGGCGGTCTGGTGGAAGTTCTCTTGGCAGCAGTGACCGTGTCATGTTGACATTTTGTCCCTAGGAAAGAGGCACACTTGAGTGTGTTTTTTTACACAGCGATAGGTTGATAATTGCTTTCTGGTCACCATGACCCCACCACCAGGCAAAGTGGAAAGAAGGAGATACAGGAAAGGAAAAAAAAAAAAAAAAAAGCTAGAGCAGAGCACACGTATACCAGCATGGAAAAAAACGCCTGCCATCTTGCACAACCTTGCTGCGGTGTGTTTATGCAATGCCAGCAGGCCTTAACTTGTGAAATGAATGTGTGTTCTCTCCCAGGCACACAAGGCAATGAAGCAGCACTCTTTCCCCTTCTTTTGTACCCGTTTCTTTCTTTTTTCTTCTTTCATTTAAAGCAAAAAGAGATGTGAGGTAACTGAGTCACCTCTCGAAACGAGGGCTTGGAGAACTAGTTCCAGTTGGCAGGTTGGGAAACGTATCCGAAGTGTTTACATCGCCGCTGGGGTTTTAAACAAGGGGGGCATGGGGGTGGAGGAGGCAGGCAAGATGGATGGGGGTGCAGAAGGTGGGCATGGTGCAGCAGGAACTGCCTTCTGCTCAATAGACCTTCACCAGACCCTCAGAACGAAAGAGTTAGCAAATACATGTCCCAAGCCCCCCTGCATCTCCGCAGCCAGTGGGCCAAAGAGAGCAGGAGACCCAGCCCGAAGCCCTGCGCTTCATTTAACAGGAAACAGACACAAATTAGTTCAATGCGTAACTATGGTGCAGCTGACCTTGGCAAGCTGCACATGGTCCCTGTCAAAGAAATAAAGACACTAATATTAAAAAAAAAACAGAGATGTAGCATGTGACTGATTACACACACCGCTGTGTGAGGGTCTTAATGACACTTCCCAGCACTAATTAACTGGTCATCCAGCATTATCAATCTGTCTCATTCTACTCCACAGAGCCATGGGGTCCTACGGAATGGGCGTGGCCTGTCCCTACACAAAAGCAGGGGTACATCAGGCATGGCGGTAATGCCTTCTCCTCGTGCTCCGTTCTCTTTTATGTGCTTTCGGGCTTCAATGGGACTTTGCAGAAAGGGGAGGGTAAGAGGGCCTTACACTGCACAGGGACCGTTTTGTTCCCTTGTTCTTACAGGGTCAAGACACCTCAAACTCTGGGTGAGTCATCTAAAATAAGATTTCCAAGGATGAAATGATAATGCATCACTATTTTTGTTGTCGTTCTACAAGCACTTGTGCTATCAGTGGATGGAAAAGTACAAAGTGCGCATGAGGAAGTATATCAGAAAAGCGATAAATGGCTATATAAAACCATGCAAGCAGGAGGGCATTCCTATTCACACCGTTAAAGAGACAAGCCTCCCAAAAACAGCGTGGATGGTAATAAGCTAACCTGGCTAACTCTGCTGATCTGTGGGTGTGATAGCAGAGTAGGACATAACCTTTGAAAAGTATCTGACCTGACTGTATACATCGCCTTGTATACACTGCCATAGCTTGTTATTTTTGATCAGAAAGTTTGCCAGCTTCACAAAACAGCAGCTGCTCCTTGCACGTTGCACCATCACATGCAACGGCTTCCAGAATGCGTAGAACTAAAGCACAGCCAGAGCTGTGCCTCTTGACTGTTTTAATCTTTTTCTCGAGAGACATTTAGTTCCCACTTTGGCTCCCCAGTTTGGAATGCCCAATGATAACTGTGGGCTGGTTTTTGCAGAGTCCACTGTTAACCAAATTGTTCCAATTGAATCCTTCCGTCCCAAGAAGACATGACGGAAAACTACCAGGACTGAACTCACACTGACACGACACAAACTTGATTCAAACCACAGGGTGTATCACTGCACTGAGCACGCTCCTCAACTGGGTACACCACTCAAAAAGTTGTGCTCCTAATCCCATTAAAACAGAAACTGTAAGTGTGTCACTTAAAGCACCATCTATCATTTTCACAATATTCTTGCCCTTCCTCTGGGCTAATACAGTTCTTTCATTCTTTCTTTTTTTTTCCTGGCCAGCAAAATGTTAAACACTGTGTGCGTGTGAATGTGAGTGTTAAATGACTTCAATCACCATTATAGTGATTATATATTGTGATTGCCTTTGCTCTTGGTTGTATTTTTCACTTCTACTTGGCCTTGTCCTTTTTGTGTATTTTTTTATGCTTATGTTGTTTTGTTTAGTCTGAAACTTGTTGTTCTGCTTTTCTTTCCCAGGTCTGTAAAAGAGATTTTAATCTCAATGGGACAAACCTGGTGAAATAAAGGTTAAATAAATAAATAAAAAATAAAATGGCACCCACCTGGGTGAAGCATGACAGCCATTTAGCACTATAGTGGCTTCTCTTTCAAAGCCCAGGAGTTTCTAATCTGTTAGAGGCAGTACTTTGACTGCCTGGCTGTAATTACCGCAGGTAGTTAACACCTACCCTGCAGCTGCTCCTGGACCTTTGTGTTCCGGGCCTGTAGTTCTTCTTGGTTCTGGGCCCGGTTCTGCAGCTCCTGGGCCCGGATGTCAGAGGTGGCCAGCCGTTCCTCCAGCCGTCTCTGCACCTCCCGCAGACTGGCCGCCTCGCCCTGGACCTCGACCAGCCCTCGCCGCAGCTTTGCCCCTTCTGACCGCCGCACAGGACGAAAGTTCCCACACAATCACACTCAAACGATGACCATAACTCAGATAAGTGAACAAGACCGGAAAATACAGGAGTAACAGACACCTGCCTTTCAAGCAGTTGGGTGTGGAAAGAAATGTGCAGTTAATAACCTAAATATCTA